>CALSBV010010890.1:927491-999925 GCA_943590825.1 Bovichtus diacanthus | reverse complement strand
ACACACACACACACACACACACACACACACACACACACACACACACATCCTGCAGGGACTAGCAGAGAAATGCATGCACAAACTGACGTGATCCTGTGTCTGCGATCATAATTTAGGGAATAGAATTTTACTTTGGCGGCTCATGCTGTTCTTTTGTTTAGTCTCTGGGTTTTCTTACATGAAGACACACACACTCAGTCAAACAATTACATCAGTTGCACAAAGTCACGTCAAATGAGCCTGGAGCCAAAACACAATCTGTTACCGCACCAGTCACCCATTCATTCACATTTATTCATGCTTGTTTCATACACAAACAAACAAACTCCACACTGACAGCAATGCTCAGTCTTAGGCTTTTACATGATGAGTGACCCATGTCTTCATTCTACACACAAGCCGAGCTATGTGTAGCTCTATGTGTAGTGACTAAGTAAACTATAGCAGATTAGCACTCCGATACAGTCAGCGCTCTAATGAGCAGGAGCCCAACTAGCGCTGGATCCAAAAATGACGGGCCATGGCGGAAGAGATCATGGATGTGAAGCAGATTTTATGAGGCAGAAAAAGACGAGGGCGGTGCTGAGAAATTCCGATTGAGATTGCATTGGCTATGCAATCATGCAGCACCAATTATAACCTAAGTAGCGACAATTTTTAAATACTGCAGAGGAAAGCAATATCTTGTCTTAGCTTTCTTACTCAAAAATTACTCTCTGTCAAAATGAAGTTATTAATACTTTAGTCTTGGGACACTTTGAGAAGATAGTTGTTTGTTTCCATTCTCTTTTGGGGCATCCCGACCCACACTATTTATAGAGCCCACCAGCTGCTAGCCTGGGATCACACACACATGAAGAGGATGGGCTGAGCCGTGGAAAGGGTGTGCCACGGACAGACGCCACGGAAAACAACATGTGTGTAAGCATGCCATCACACACACACACACACACACACACACACACACACACACACAGGCACCCCACCAGCAGACATGCACAAACAAATACACAGGTTTAACAGGACGTACTATTCCTGAGAGTGTTTTCATTGATGACCCTCAAGCATCAGAGCTGCGGCATAATCTCCACACTTTTGAGGTATCATGGGCAAATCGTTTATTAACTATACATATCCCCTTATCTCTATTAGCTGGCATATTTACAAGCGTCCAAACACTCCCTGGATAGCCCTTGTAAAGCTCAGCGATGTGTTTACTGCACATTAAGATTTGGTTATTGCACTTTTACAGCCTTACAGCACCGATACATACGAATCCAATGATAAAGATATCAGTTAGTTTAGTAGTTTGTATTAAGTGAGGTGTAGATGGATTAATTATTGACAAAAAAAAAAAAAAGGAGACATATCAGCAGGCCACACATTTAGATTCCTGCATTGTAGGTGGTGAAGCCGGAGAGGTGATAAGAGCTGTTAATGACCTGTGAAGCAATGACATGCTTGTGTTTGCGTACGAGGACAAATGACCACACACTCGTGCACAAACACAAAGCTAATAAATGTGTCTATCACCTGTCAGTGTGCACACTGAGGTCTGTCTGTGGTTTCCGCTCGTCGTCGTATCCACCCTAAATTGTTGGCACACACACTCTGTCCAGCTGTCACTGAGGGACAACCACACACGGCTCCCGACGACACAAACGCACACTCAGTATGTGCAGTATATTAATGTAGGTTTATTTAAGATTCTCTACTTAAGAGATATTTTAAAAAATCCTTCCCAAATTAATAGTTCTTCCTAGTTCCTTCCAAAATATATTGACACTATTACCAAACTTATTGCTACGGCTGCATCGATTTGCCGACTAATCGATTAGTCGAACGACAGAAAAATAATGTCCAACTATTTTGATAAACGACGAGTGTAGAGATGTAGAGATTTCCTGCTTTTCTCAGTTATATATGATATTAAACTGAATATATTTTTGGACTAACAAAACCAGACATTTAAAGATATCACCTTGAACTAGGATGGACATTTCTCACTGACATTTTATACCCCAAACGATTAATCGATTAATCATTAGTTGCGGCCCTACTTATTACATGTCTGAAGTCCTCATCTTAAAAATATTACACTAATATAACACTATTGAGGATGCAATCATTCATATCTCTGAAAATACTACGGGTCACAATTTGTGTTTGAGAGTGGGTATTACTTTGTTGTATTCGTTATTGGCTTACAGATGCATGTTATACAGAGACAACTCTGGCGGCGACCTCCCTGCAACTCCAATGTGTAAAATCAACAACAGTGTGTAGTGAGTTAGCGAGCGCCACGGTCAGTAAAACAGCAGAAAACAAACAAGACATTTGTTGCTGTGACAGGTTTCAGCGGGGGGACAAGCCCACCAGAGAGACGCACTTCACCTCTTTCACACACAATTCCTGCCCTCCTAAAATGTACTGAAAGGTAAAAATCCAGGCGACGCATTCTTCTCTGATCGGCCAAGGTTTTCATTTCATCTAGATTTTCAGTCTTTTCTTGTCCTTGCTCAGCTGATGGAGTTATTTCCCTCCTGCTGACATTTATCATGACTAACGAGAATGGTAATTGAGAGCTTCAAATGTTACAAGCTCAACGGAGGCCCACCGTTATAAAAAGGCAGGAAGCCTACACGACAAGGCATTGTAAAAAAAAAAAAAAATCTCGCTCATTTTTTCACCCCGCAACACTTTTTTACTGCACAGTTAAAGTTTTACAGCAGAGCAGCCAATGAAAGCTGTTGTCAGGTACTTTTAAACACCAAAAAGCAGCGGACAACTTTCTCCCTCTCTCTGCCTCACGCTCTTGAGAAGAAAGGTTTTTTTCAAATATTTGAATCACTACAAAGCATGTGACCTGAGTGGCTTTCAGCCAATCGCTGGGCAGAAATTCAACTGTCAGCTCCACCTTATTGGACACACCTGAACACCCCCAGCCTATCAGGAAGGGTAAATGAACACCAAGCTTGTTTTTAGAGGTGATAAAACACACACACACACACACACACTTTTTGAACTGCGCAATATGAAAGCATTTCTCTTTTCTTCTCTGTTTCCAATAAAACATCCGAGTGATAGGAAACACGTCCCAAAACAATAACTTTGCTATGAGCTGAGTTCAAGAAAAACAAGTTTTTTCCTCATCTTTCTGCTCGTCCTCTCATCTCTCTAAAGTCTCTTTGTGTGCCCATGCTCCATTAGAACATTTGACTTTTTCCTGAAAGGAAGCGTTGCCCTCGATAGTAATTCCAACTGTTCTGTTCAGAGGCCAACAAGTTGTCAAGTCTCGTCTCCCGTTCTCTCTTTTTCTCTCTCATGGTAACCAGCGCCAACATCAGATCACATATCAGCAGCCAGCAGACGCGCTGACAGACATCGTGCATGCCCGAAGCAGAGGGAAATCACCCTGCAAAAATCACACTCAATCATCACTCAATCAAAAGACGTAAAGCC
Organism: Bovichtus diacanthus; assembly: GCA_943590825.1. Lineage (NCBI taxonomy): Eukaryota > Metazoa > Chordata > Actinopteri > Perciformes > Bovichtidae > Bovichtus > Bovichtus diacanthus. Next base: position 996,463 of record CALSBV010010890.1, on the reverse strand, counting down.
AGATCAACACAAATTAAAAATGAACAGAAAAGAGAGATTAGTGCAAGCATGAAATGTCTCAAGGACTGGAGTATGGGTAACTTAAGTCAAACTTTCATATCCACAAACTATTAGACAGCTACATAATTGATCCAGCTTAGCTCCCACTCTCTCTTTGCAAACATTTACCGCAAAGAAAAACTCATGGCAGCCTGAAGTGGTGCGCTGGTTGCTTTGTGCTGTGGCAGGTGCCGCCGCCAAACTTACTGACGTGATGTCCCGCTGGTCACAGCTCTATCATGATGCAATGAAACCTAATTGAGTTCCGCTTCCTGTGTGAAGCTCAGGTGGAACATACGGTGTTCTTTACTCAGTAGCAACGCCTCCTCAACTGCGTAACTATAAGCAGCATCAATGCTCAAATGTTTATCGAGCATTACCGCTTTCTAAAAGCAATAGTGTGACATTTTGGGAATATTTTATTCTCTTTCTTGCTGGAAGTTAGATGAGAAGATCGACACCACTGTCATATCTGTCTATGGGGCTACATCTAGCAGGTTAGCTTAGCATAAAGACTGTAAAAAAGGGGGAAACAGCTAGTTTGGCTTTGTCCAAACTAAAAGTACCAAAATCCACCTACCAGCACCTTTACAACTAAATGATTACCAAGCTCAGTTGTGTTTGTTTAGTCTGTACAAAGTGTAATAATGATGTTTACACCTGCTTCCAGTCTTTATGCTCAGCTAAGCTACCGGCTCTAGCTTCATATCTAGTGGACAGATATAAGAGTGGGATCAATCTTATTATCCGACTCTTGGCAAGAAAACTAAGAAGCATTTTTTCTAAATTTTCAAACCTTTCCTTTAAACAATTGCAGTTCCAAGCCAAAGCTACGTCTGAATAGGCAGCTGGAGCAAAAGTTGGATCCTGCCCAAAACTGCCCAGGAGGAGTGAAGAAACTGTGAGTTATAATAGCATTCAATATAACCCTGTTTCACATATTCCCATCATAAAGTATGTGTTTTAATTATGTAGCTTGTTTAGCTTTTAACCATGAAGGAGTGGTGATTTCAAATGCAAACAAAGGCTTACTAACGGTAGATGATTAACCACAGGAATGCCAGAGGCAGCAGGTTAACACATACAGACTAGAGAAGACAATGATTTATGGGTTCTCAGAAATAAATCTATACTCCAGACTCCTGCTGTGTTTTATTTCATGGCATATGAAAACAAAATAAAAAACAAAGAGATAAGCTTCTTGCAATCCGACAGGATGATTTCTTGGAGACCAAAACTTTAGGTTGTTGCACAAGTACAATCACAGCCTGGAAGACCTTGCTGTCACTTTAATCGCAGCTTTACATAAGAATTGACAGAGTCGCGATTCTACTCTACAACCTCTTGTCAGCTTACACTCAACACTGGAGAGCATCTATCTGCTGGCACTGCTGAGTGTGTGAGCACATATCTAGAAGCACTCTGCGAAAGACCCTCTCACCTCCTTCACAAACAGTTGGCTTTTCTTTTTTTTCCTCAGGTATGCCCGTAAATCCGTCTGATTAAAGTGGCGAGAGACAGAGGGGGCTCAGCTTGAACTCACACAGACACATCGAGATAAACCTGACGGACATGCAGGCCGCCGGGCAGTCAGATAGGGGTGAAAAGCGAGAGCAACTATGGACAGAGACGGCGGGAGGAAGGGTGAGGATGAAATGCTGTATGTTATTTAGTATGCAGTGTGAGTAAGAGCAATAAAAACAGCAATAAAGAACTGGAGGAAGACAGAAGGAGGACTATTGTGTCAGAGTTGCAAATTGTGTGTGCATGTGTGACCATAGATATGTCAAGCCTACACACACACACACATACACATAACCACACAGCTGTTGCAGTCTAATTTCCCCGCAACACCTGCAGCTCATCAGGGGGGCCAAAGACCTCCCCTCTTTTCCTCATCTTCTTCTCCTTTTCTACTCTTCATCCTTCACTCAGTGCCCACCTTAGTGGGATTAGCTCTTGCTCTCTCATTCTGTCTTCAAGCCTTCATAGAGGAAGAAATGGCAGCAGGCACACAAAAGACTCCTTTCACCCCAGGAGTGAGCAGTGGAAACGGGTAGGGAGTGTGGGTGATGTCTGGGTGTTGGGTGGGTGGATGTCTGTGCCGGGGTTGTCAGAAGGATAACATCCCGGAGAACAGGTGGGATTACACGCAGACACGCTGACTGAACCAGGATTGAGCCAATCAAACAGCCCTGAGAACAGGTGGTGAGGCAGCTAGATCTTTGATCCAACTGGAACCAGAGGCTGAATCCTTTGGCTCACACAAATTCCACACAAATATTTGGGTTTTCTACCAATTACTCTATATTTGTTTGAGGGAAAGCCAAGCAATTCTTTGCGATTGTTTTTTGTGGTGATATCAAAACATGCCTATTAAGTTTACCATTAAATATAAGATTTACTCTGCTTTCTTTCGGACGTCTATGAGAACTTTTTCTACTTGGTTAGAAGAACAACACGTTGCTTGGCTTTCGTTTTCAGTTCAACGCATCAAATTTCTCTAATTATTCAGAAATTACTTTCTGAATGAGTTTGAGATGAGAAAGAAACCATGCAAATGCCGAAACCTGTTTTATTTTATATTGTTCTAAAAGTTTTTCATACAGTTTGGAAAGGTCAAGAGGTTGTGAATCATGTTACCATATAAACCATAGTTGGCAGACTGGACTCGGACTCAGACAGACAACATCACTAGGTAAAAAAACACATAGCCCCCTTATTCATTTAAAGGGACAGCTATGTCGGTGTAGCAGGGGTGCCAATGCAAAGGGCTCCATCTAAATAATGCAGCATCATCTGCAAAAAAGTTAAACCTTGCTCAATTTATGCCACAACTCAATGTCTTGTCATCCTGTAAGGTGCTGCATTGGCCAATCGAATACATACAACAACGTCTGCATCAGCTACGTAGCGAAAGCGAAAATGTTAGCCATCCATTCATGCAGTAAATCGGACAAAAAAAGATCTAAAAAGATGCTTTGGGTTGCAGTTAAAGGATGAGTGAATGCACAAGCAATCACACTGCCAGTATTGATATTGACAGCTGTAATGTTCCATCAGACAATTGATGGTTGAAACACATCTGGTGTAGGCATGACGGGAGAAACCATTCACACAATGTGAAACCTTTGGCTTGGCACACGAGGGAGTTCAGAAGCCTACGCCACTGTATCAACTTCTCCTCCACCTTCACCTTTAAGCAGAATGGACTTTCACAAGCTCTCCACAAGTGCCCTTAGCGGCTGTACTTAAACGGAGCACTCAGGGGCATCGAGAGCCAGGCCAAGAACCGACCCAGCTAGAATATCTGTGTCCCATTTAGGATCCTTGGGAGAGAAGGGGCAAAAGAATAGCAGCACTGTTCCTGCCCAGACAATACTAAACGAGCCCGGATGAGTTGGCCAGACAATGCAAAATGAGCCCAAAAGAACGCCTGGTTTGTTCCCGTGCCTAAGGGTTGACTGGTATTAGTGCACTTGTTAGCTCATTGCATGTTAGACTTTTGCCAAAGAAGGTAATTAATCACGGAGATACCAGAGAGACCTTGATCAACAAAGTGCAGATGTGGACATGAGATTGAAAGCAGAGACGGGGGGAGACAAGGCATCAGGCTTGTTGTTGTAACAAAGTTTCTGATGATAGAATCAGCAGCTGGTAGTGACCATCACATTCTGCTGTTAACAAGTTTGAGAAGATGCCCTCAGTACTGAGAAAAGTAGAAATGGGAAGAAAAAGTGAGAGGGGAACATTGTGGGAAACTGGATTTAAGCCATCCAACCTGCTTAAATCAATGAGAAATACATTCTTTGTCCACTAAATCCGGTGAGTGTCATGCGATGCTTGCACGGCTCCCACAAACTCAATTATAGCATTTCAGAGCACAACAGCATTTGTCCTGCACAACACTCAGCCCGTAGAACACACAGTCCTAACATCGCACTACCAAGCACCATTAGCTCTTTAAATGTGCAGGCGATCAAAGGCAGTATCAGTATCCCTCTTGTTGCAGCACTACTTTCATAATTGATTTTAAAACACTGTTAAATCGACTTAGCTGCTCCACTCAGTCTTTTAGCTGTGTCAGCCGTCCCTCTCCCTTCATGCCCCTCTCCTGAGCCGACTAATCAAGTTAAAGCCCTCCACTTCTTCTAATTAAAGGTTCAAAAGGTTACAGCTTCCAGGTGTCGTCTGGCTCTGTTTTCACCGGATGATGTGGGGGGCAAAAGAAAAGAGAAAGAAAACATCTGGCCTGCAGGCAAAGATGTGGGTGAAGTTCTGCCCAATACAGTCTGAAGGTAACGAGACAGAAAAATTATCCAGGAGCTGCTTTTCTGTCATGGTCTGACAGCTGAGGGACAGTCTAATTGAAGACTTGTATTGCAAAATGTAATTTAACCGTCACTCTCAATGAATCATTTAGTATCTCTCAAGGATCTCATGATCTTGTTTTCCTCAAAAGACCTTTAACCGATAACCTAACCCTTGTTTTGAGTGCAATCTGTAATTTAATAACGGTACGTATCCGTTTTTAAGAGGTAGATGTCATAATTTGTATCTTAAATTGGAAAGAAAGACAGGTTAAGTGAAGGAAAGAATGCACTTTAGTACAAGTCCAAACATGCACTTTCATCACTTCCAGTAGGTAGCCATTAGCCCCTGACATCATGTAAAAACTAGAAAGAGCATCATTACGCCCTGTCAGAGCTGAGAGATGAAAAGAGGCAAACTATGGTATTGTAAGCTTTTGTCAACTTTGTTAGATTCATTTATCGGTTTGTTAAAGTGAAAGCTGTCAATCAAACCGAGAACGCCTGAAAAAAAAAAAGGTTCTGTGGTGTGAAAGCAAAGCAGACCAACCACAAGATAGTAGCTATGTGATTATAACATGAATTCAAAAGACACTTAAATTCTAAAATCCTTGTGCATAGGAACTTTCTAAGGAAGGGATTAGCAATCTAGTCAATCGTTTAAATGTGTTTATTTGTAGAAAAACAAGACGCAACAAGAAAAACACAAAAACAGTCAAAAGGATTGTGATGGTGAGATTTAAAAACGACATCTCACCAAAAACAATAAAAATCTGAAAATCAATGAAGAAAAATGCTAAATCATTTAATGTAATTTTGGCAGTTTCTTAAAAAGTGAGTGAAGCTCAACAGTCACAACCACCCAATATTAGGGTAAGAGTAAGACACCTTTTTTTTTCATCTTGCTTATAATTTTTAATTGCCATATGAGGTCACGTGAGACACAGTTGCACAGGTGCACCTATTCATATGTAGGATTTTAGTTTTTGAGATGCACATGCCCACGAACACCTACATTCACATATCATTTAGTAGGATAGCTTGTGCCTAACGTGTCACCATGGTGAGTCCTTTCAGCGTGTGTGGTCGGCTGATTAGTATTAGCACTATTAGATCTTCCTAAAGTTATTCAAGAGATCACAAAAAGGTGAAGAGTCAAACAGGCCATTCTCTGTTTGGGAGAGAATCATTCAACTATAACCAGGAATGCTCTCACACACACACACACACACATACACACACACACACACACACACTACCCATATTTACATGCATATACACACCACACACACACACACACTGCTCCTCCCCCCCACTCTCTCCAGCATTGATCCCATTTGATAAGCTAACAGTGGACAAACAGTTGGTTTGGTGGGGGCGCGGACTGATCAAAAGCCTCACAGATCGGCCTGCACCGCTCTCTTAAGAGCTACCCAGCCATGAATGGCCTAATAGGACCCAAGTATCCATTACACCGACACCCGATCCCATCTTTCTCTCCGCCTCTGTCGTTAGCTGCTCTCTTCCCTCGCTCATCCTGGCTCTCATTCACACATATCTATTTATTTAATTTAATTTAATACTATGACAGATGCTTTATTGGTGTCGTAAAATATTACAAATTAGTTTGCAAAAGCAACCAATCTACTTGAAATACATATACTGTACATATAAAAAGCAATGTAGTGAACAATAAAATTATATTTTGCAGATAAACTAAAACTGTTTTTGGTAGTTTCTGACTATTTTATTTCCCCGTCTCATTCCAACTCTCTGCTTTCCTCCGTCTCTTCCCCTCTGCGGAGGTGTCGGGTTACAGTTATTGTTGGTGCCGGTTACTGATAAATAGGGTGCCTAGTTACCAACCAGCGCACGATTGGCTCTTTTCAACAAAGCCGGGAGAAGAAGAAAAAAAGAGAGAAGAGGAGGGGCTGGGTGGTGTGGGGAGGTCGCCCTGGGAAACCATGAGACTTGTGTCAGTTTAAATAGAGAGTCGGGCAAATCTCCAAGACGTTTGTGTGTGTGTGTTCAAGTGTGTGGATGTATGCGTGCACAGGGTTTTTTTCTGAGGACAACACTCGGGAGACACTGACCCCACAGACACTCTGAATACCCCACCGACACCTGCTGAATACTCGCTGAATACCCCCATCTTGCCTCCACCCCTGCTGGCATATAAATGGCACTCTGCCAAACTCCACCTCCTTCCAAAGACGTGGGCTATCCAGGTTGCTGCCTAATACTGACATAATACAAATAATCTTCAAAATGCATTTTTTTTTTTACATATATTCCAATACTAATTTAAAACAAGGAAAAGCAGCAAATCCTCACCATTAAGAAATAGCTGTAAAGATCTTAGTTAGATTGTGGTTATGACTCTACCTTAATGAGTTATTACCTTAATTAAAGCATTAGGGTAATTAAGGTATTCATATGCAAGTGAAACTTATGACATTGCATTAGTAATATTCCTTTGATCCAGCGGTGACAATTATTTCCTCGATCAAAGTTTTTTGTTTAACTATCCCCCCAGCAAGATGCAGGTCTGCTAGTTGCAAGGTTAGCCACTGGATAAAAAGTGTAAAACTGTCATTTTTTCACTTTGTTTTGCTGTCAAACTACGACGCAGGGAAAAGCAAATCAAACTCCAAAGAATAGAGTGACTTTTACAAAAGCAGGCTGCTATAATTGTTACTTTTCATTCCTAATTAGCCACGGTAAAACTCCCCAACTACCTCGCCCTACGTTCTCCTGTCGAGTACTTGAGGCCTGGAGGCTTGCTCTTAAGACCTGCTGTCAACTTCAGGAAGTCTAGAGAAACCCTATAAATTGTTAATGTATTAGCCGGAACTTTCAGGCTGTCAGAGGACGAGTGAAAGCTAACAATTATCAGAAGACGTGTGAGCAGCCAGATTCACACATGTAAACGTGTAAACTGTCTTCAAAGACTGAACCTTATGGTGGTCTTAAAAGTTCCAACCCTTAAAATCTTTATTAATTAAATCCTAATTTTTGCATTTTAAGCAATAGTCATGCAATTTATTTACATTTTGAAATTCCCTTTCTATGTAGTAGTCATCATTGTTAGGTGCGGGGTCCGCCATTCCCCGCACTCCATTCAGATTGCCCTCACATGGACAGGAAAAAAATGTATGTATGTAATCCAGCCTTACTGTTCTACTCTTTAAACTTCTTCACAAAATCACTGGATAAAACTGAAAAAACACTCTTGTTAAACTCACAAACATAAATATATGCGTCATTGGTGTTGTGTTTCTCTGGAGGCTGAGATGGCACTCCAAATGTTTGGCTAATTGCCCCGCCTGACACATAGTATAAACACATGTAGTACATCAGCTGTTCAGATGCTGTGGGCCAGCCGGTCACCCAGCCAAACATTTGCTCAATCAATGAGTCATTCATTCATTAAATCCGACAGCCAGTCAAGCAGTCAGATTCACTGATTCATTCATGCGTTCAGTCCACCATCGGTTAGTCAGCAACCAACCCAGCCAGCAGATTGAAACTGTTGATACAGACGCAGATGGTTGGATTCAGCTAGGGCTCACAGCCCACCTGGAGCTGCTGGCTGCCAGCTGACCTCTTGATGTTTCTATCCTCTCTTGGCCCGGTGCCGTCATGGATTCAGCCTGGACCAGCCACAACTGAAATACCTTACCCTCTCTCTTTCTTTATTTCGGTTACAATAAAGTAGAGAGAGATTACGGAGGGTAGCTCAGGTGCACTTCACAAAGACTGTTTGTGTGCCGCATGTGTTTTTTTTTTTATGGGCCCTTTCTTGGTTTTCCTGGACAAGGGCCTTCATCATGTTAATCTCAAGGGAACACAGTAATTCCCTAAGGTCCGTGTGCTTTTTACGAGAGGAAAATTAGGACAGAAAGCTAACGCAAAAGTGAGAGAGAAAGAGAGAGAGTAGGAATCTTTGCTTTCATAACCAGATAGAACCAGCAACCAGCATGCAGAGTAGATACCAGCCAATGCATCGGCTATAAAAGCACCACTATTTGAATAGAGCCCCTAACATCCCATTTACGAGACTATTCTCTTTGGAAGCAGTAAGTAGATGTGGCCGCGATGGGGGTTGCCGAGGTAGAGGACTAGTGAGGAGAGCAGTGGTGTAACAAAGCAGTACGGTTGAGCGGAGGGGAATAATTCCTTCTCACCGGGAGATTCTTTGAAGTCGAGAAAAAGAGGGAATGTGAGGGTAAAAAAAGGGGAGATGCCCCCCACCTCTTTCCTCTATCCTCTCCCCTTCCTTCCTTTCTTCCCTCCTCCTTATTTCACCTCATTTTACTCCTTCCTCTCAAGATTCATCTATGTCCCTGGCTTCAGCTCTTGTCACAGCCAGAACTTCCATCCCCTCACCCTAATATCTTCTTCTTCTTCCTCCTTCTTCTCTTCTGTTTACTTCTTTCCTTCTCTCACCCTCCCCTCTTCTTCTCGTCCTGAGGGTCAGTTAAATGTCAATGTATTGTGCTCGGTGACACGGCTCACAAGAATGGTGTGTGATAATGAGTCAGCTTGGGGAAAGAAAAGGAGGGAGTGAGACGTATCAGTTTCTGTCAACTTACCACTTTCTTTTGAGAGAATCTCCCTACATCTCTGAATTTAGATTTCTACATCAGGTAATGAAGCTTCTTTAAAGTAAACTAGAGAAAAAATATCAGTCAAAGTGGTCACTAGAGGCTACACGGAGGTGAAATTGTCTTCCCGTCTTTCCTTCTCCGTGTCCTAAACTTAAACCCCTTTTCTCCCGATCCTGCTTTAAAAAGTTATTATTGCCCATGCTGGTTTGAATGAGTTATTCATAAGTTGAACATGTTCATTATCCAGGGCTTGTGTGTGAACCTATTACTATGTAATTCCTCTGCAGAAACACTATAGTAATGAACGATCCCCATTCAGATTCAGGAAAAAGTTACTGTCCATCACAATGTAACTGGAATTTGTCACTACATGGCCACATAGTTTTTAGCGTGGGTGGTCCCGCTAGTTCTCACTAACGATGAAAAATTGTCAGCATTCCTAACTGAAATTAAGGTAGCAATTACTGCCAACAAACAGTATAGCTAAATATAGCAGCTTCTTATTATAAAGGAGGCAGTGGGACGCAAGATCATCTGCAGATTCTGTTACAAAACAAAAGACTTTGGTTTCTTTTCTTCCTCTTAGTCAATCATCTTTACATTGTTAACACACAGTTAATTAGCCATCAGTCTCCTTACTACAGTATCTGTGCGTATGTTCCTTCATTCATTTTCAAGCCTCAAACGACAAATGACCACGTCTTGACAATGTGTTCATCAAAATGACTGATTACACAAGCTGCTTTGTGGGAGAAAAACATTATTCTTGTCACCCTAAATTACTTCTCCTTTGTAATTGTGCTACTCCCTCGCCCTGTCCCTCCTCTCATACGTGGGGATTTATCAGGGCGGGTAAACAGTAAATTATGACTTCAGTTTAACCTGCAGGTACACGCCCGAACATCACACGGCTATTAAGTCGACCCCCAAAGAGACAAATTTTAATAGTCCCACAAATTACTGTCTCAGCACTTCACGTCAATCTCAAATCCGAAAAATGAGACGAAGGTTATTGAAGTTTTGGGGTTGTGTTATGACATGTTTTGATGCTTTCGAGAAGAGTGTGAAAAAGAGGAGGAGCAGAGTCACTATATTAAATTCTTATTATATATAATAAGTCTAAGGACCAGAAGCCCAGCCGGCTCTGTGCATGTGCGCGTGTGTTATAAATAAGAATCTAAAGCTGATGTAAATATTGATGATATAAAGTGTTCAAAAAAAAGACTCCACTGACGCAATGCCAGAGGTATGCCAGTGTGTGATGCCAGCCCACGGCTGCTGTCATCGCTTTAGTAATAACAGGACATTTCCACTTTATCGGCCCCCACCGGCTGAGTGACTACAGAGGGCAGGTATGGATGGATGGATTACAAGGCTGACTCTTTATATGTGTACAAGTGAACGTGTGTGGCAAAGGATGATCATCTCAGCTGTAAACCAAGCTCCCCCGAGGCCGAACCAGAACGACTAACCACAGCTCCGCTCTTATTTTATGGATACTGTCTTACAAGACTGACAGGCATGACTCATGTCAGTGTGTCCTCAGCACATACTGAGGATATAGCAGTTATGGGAGAAACGCTTCATACACACACACACACACACACACACACACACACACACACAGATGGTCCTGGTGTGTGTTTGTTTGTGTGTAAAAGTACAAGCGTTACAGGTAAGTAACACAAATCACAGGAAATCTGTTCATTTCCAATGAAGCTGAACTTGGCTTGATTTGTTTGGATACTTAGCAAGCTAGTCAATGTCAGAAATTAAATTGTAACAGCCGATCAGATCATCCAAAGTCCCTTCAGTACGTGAAGTCTTTGGTGAAGAACAACAACTTGACCTGCAAAGTTAAAAGATGGATACACTGCTACCAAGCCCTCTATAACTTTTACTGAAATAAATTTATGAAAAATGATGCTTAAAAAAAATTTGTTTGACATCTCTGCGAAACATGTTTATTTACTTTCTTGCTTTGGATGACAAGACTGATACAACTCTCACATCTGTTTGTTACGAGCCAGTAAGCTGAACCTTCAGCAGCATGACGTTTGGGAGCAGGGAGTTTTACACTTTGGTCTTTGTACAGTTGCTGTTCCCCTCTGTTTCTAGTCTTTAAACTAAGCTAGCCGGTCTGTCCCTTCATATTTAGGGTACAGGCATAAGTGTGGCCTCATCCAACTCTCTGCAAATATCAAACTTTTTATTTTTCCTAAAATACAATACAAAAAAATGCACCTGTTCAAAGCTTTATGCAGCGGACTGCATTGTTACGCATACTCAGAAATTGTCCTTTGCATTTAACCAACCATCCTAACTATTAGCAGCAGTGGGCAGCTATTCTCCAGCACCCGAGGAATGTATACATGTATAGGTGTGTGTCCAGTGATGAATGTGTTCGAGAGCAGCAGTATGCCAGGCATGGAGGGCCAGCTGTCGGCCCCGGACCCTCAGTAAGTTAAACTTACAGCACCAGACTCTGGAGCTGAACCAACTCATTCCTCACATCAAACACATGGTTGAGCTTGAAGAGCTTCTCTTGGGCCCCATGGAATCACAGCTTTACCCCCCTCCAAGTCGACAACTCACATGTGGTATCAGATGTATGGCAGAGGACTCAAAACACCAACGACCGAATACCTGAGATCCCAGCCTAATGCAAGCCTGAAGCACTCAGGATCCATGTCGTGTCACATTTCCACTGCACGGTTTGCATCTATTCCATTGTTCTACTGTAGATGGGACCGCTCAGTGTAGGCACGCTGTATTGCGGGCTGCCATCTGGTCTGCAGCGTTTTACCTCCACCATCTCAACTCACTTGCAAACCTCGACCGAGGTGGTACCAAAAAAAGTACCAGGTGCTATCCACAACTTTCGCTAATGGTAAACCAAAAAATGAGCGAGTTGAGTATAATCCACCAAGAACTATGTAAAGGAACATCTAACAGCGAAAACAGAGGTTTCAAATTGTATTTAGGCACAAATCACTTTTGTCCCAAAGAAAGGTGCTTAAAAGTACCCACACTCTGATCCCTGTAATAAAAAGGTCCCCTGAGTCCATATTGAAATGCCTCGTCCTTTGAGCCCATTATAACCTGTGTGACCCTTGACACGTTGAGACAATCACTTCACACATACAACACAAAGCTGCTGGCTGGGGTGAGGGCCGGCTGCAGAAAGGCCATCAGCATTTGAAGACACACTCACCACACACAGACACACACACACAGACACACACACACACACACACACACACACACAGACACACAGTTTTGACACGTTAAAACTAAGCCTTTTCCTCGACTGTGATTTTCGTGTTAAAGCAGCTCATGCTAGTTTTGGTAAGGGTACTGTATTCTAATATCGAGGGAGACAGAGAAAGAGCTGGGTTGTGTACTGGGAGATAAAATGCAAATGAAGTCCTGACTCTTGACTGTCAGCTCTGTGAACTTTTGTTTGTCTGAACTCTGGGCGTGCTCACCGCAGACTGAAATGTGAATTCTCTGTCTGTATCTGTTAATAAGGGGGAGAAATCCATGGACATAAAATTCCTCATTCCCTGAGACACAAGCTAGTAAATCATTATTCTGATGTGTAATATGAGAATAGTGTAATGTATTCCATGATTTCAGTCTAACCATCAACTCTTTCTTTAACAATAACATCACGTACAATAATGAATGATAATAACTATGTATCTGACTGAAGTTCTTTATATTAAACTGTACAGTAATGGTAATATCACAAGCTGAATGAATGGGTAAATACTAGCCTTGTGAGCGGAGGATACACACACACACACACAGAAAGTTAAGTTAAGTTAAGTTAGATCATTCTATGCTTGTGCACGTTCAGACATTGTAAAATAGGCATCATAATTTGCTCTCTAATAAATTATGGAATTGATAAAAATGTTTAATGTATTAGTAGACTCAGTGGTCTTTACCTACAAGTTCAATGAAAGAAAAAACAAATCTGGTTTAGGGGATGTTACAGACACCCATATACAAGTAACATGAAACCAGCCATGTCTTATCCCATGTCTAAAAAGGGCTTCTGTGTCTTTTACATGTTTACCAAGAAAGAGGAACATTATCTGCGACACACAGAAGGGAAGACAGAGTGACAGTCTAGATGACCCTGCAATAAGTGGAGGTTTACTCAGATAAGACAATTGAGCCCTCAGCTGCTAAAGTCTAAGCCTTTTACTTTGTCTGTGAGTGACCTGGGGGCCAACGGTGAAGTGACCATAATCAGAGGTCATGACCCCTGAACCTGCACTGCCTCATCAGGTCATTTTTCGGCCTGACAGAAAGCAGACGTTAAACAGAAGCTCGGCTTCAAGATATCTGCGCCTCATGATGGACTTAAAAATAGACTTTTGTTTTTTTTTTTAGAGAGTTTGATTTGAACCCATAGTTTTGTTTGATGTGATCTGATCTAGTAGAAATGAACCTGACCAGTCATTGATATAACATCAAATCTCTTTCTCAAAATGACTTTGGCCTGCCTTGCCTTAACAACATGCACTGAATGGCAGGAGCAGTTCATCTACACGCATTAAAGCAGCATTAAGAGTCTATTAAGAACGTGTGGCTACACTATGGGCTAAACTAAATCAACATGGAAATCGATTCCGGCAGCATTTGAGAGGATCCTGAGCAGAGTGTAGGGTGAGTGCTCAGCAGCCTGTCAGGGTGCTGTCAGGAGTGCGTCTGTGGTCAGGCAGTGAGCGTCGCCATTAGTATCGAACAGCATTTAGAGAGGGTTATGGGCAGGCAAATGGCCTTGACTAACGCAGAAGTGCAAGCAGAGGCAGCGAGGTTAGAGAGGTGAAGTGAAATTGAAGTCTTTGAGGTGTCTACTCCCAGTCAGAAAGTGTCCTCCTTACAGCTCCCATCACTGAAGAGACATTAGGAATAAGTAGGAGTATATTCCTGGCACAAACACATACAAACAGCTCCTCACTGTAACCCAGGATGTAATTTGATAAGGCGACGCTGAAGGTAGACAGCCGCACGTATGTCATTTTCAAACATCACATGGGATGAACAGAGACAGAGGGGCATTGTGGGTCCTGGTCCATAACAGAGGTGTCAGGAATGCTGCTTGATGAAGGCATCACTTAAAGTACCACACTTGCTAAGTTAATTACTATTAGCAAAACAAGAGATAGTGGCAGGATTGTTTGGATTTCTGTGGACCAAAAATATCTTTAAATCGTTTAGACTCTAATTCTTTGTTTATGTGAAACGGGCAAGAAATCATTCCGCTTTGTCTTAAGTTCTTTGTTTGTCTTTACATCTACTTATACTTACATCATATCATCATGTGTTATAAACATTGTATTATATGTTTAAACAATGCTTATAGATGATAAATGATACCAGGCTAAATGTCCTTTTAAGACTGGTATCGGCTCAATATCGCTGTCAGCATACACACACTCTCACAAAAAACTCGAGAACACACACTCATAGTAGTAGTAAAATTACAAATGAAGGTATGACATGATCAGTCAAGCGAAAAATGTTGGATGTATCTTGCAAAAAAAACATGATTTAAAATTGTGAATGTGACAAAAAGCCCCCCCCCCCAAAAAAAACAAGCATTCGATGGGAACTTTGGAGCACATTTTTAAGTTGCAAAAAGCTGTTCCTGGAAGATAAAGCAGCCTTTACTTTGATACACACACGTAATTGAAGACACTTTGGGAAGGGTGAGGCAGTTTTTGTGTGCCATAGAAAAAAGGTGGAAGGGATCGTTGTGTGAAACTTGGCCTGAGCACTCCAGGGGAAGAGGTTGGCCCGCTGCGAAGTCCACGTCTGGTGTGTGATCTGCATCATGTGTGACGGACAGAGGGGCGACTGTAGCCGTTTGTTCATGTGCAAGAGCAAATTACATTCTTATATACAGGTTATGGATGTGTTTTAGTATGTATGTGTATGGGTTACCCAATCCGAAATGTAACAGGAGGATGTCGCAGTTCAAAGAAGCATCTTGACACCCTATCAAAAGGCAGAGAAAAACCCAATACACCTCGGAGCTCCCTCTATCTACATCTTCGTATCTGTCTCTCCCTCTCTGTTAAAAGACGAGGCCTGGAGGTGTTGGAGAAAACTTACACAGCTTCAATCCGCATGCCTTAGTCTGTTCCTTTGAAATGCTTACAGAGGCCTAAGCCGCTTCGCCTTTAGGTGAAGTGTGACCCAGGGTGTGGTGCACGCTTTGCTCATATGTGTGTGTTAATGCATATGCACATTCGTACTGAGCACACATGTATTTTCCCTTAAAGCTGACAAGAGAAAAGTGCTGTCAGAGCAGAACAGAAGCTGTCATGAGGTTGTAAGGTGACACCCATGATGACAACAGTTGTGACAATTCATAAGTTGTGAAAATGGGTGGGGGGGTAAGGGTAGTCCCAAAATGTTCCTCTCAGTCAGGGTTCATCCAGGCTATGGAAGTGCCCATAAGCGAGACATTAAATCCGTTATCCTTAAAAAAAAAGTATCCTCCCAGGGATCAACAGAGTCACAAAAGTCTTAAAGAGTATAAACCTTAATATATGTTTGGTACAGGTGTCATGATCAAGATCTAAATCTAGAGTTGTTAACAAGTAGCATCCATTCGACTACTAAAAAGCTATGCAAACCTAACAAGATTGTGAGACTATGCTTAGGCACAGTGGTGCTCTGAGCTAAATGCTAACGTCTGCATGCTAACATGCTGATGTTTAGCAGGTGTGTTTTCCAAGCTCACCTTCTTAGTTGTGTGTGCTAAATATAAACTGTGCACTAAAATTATCCTCACCTTAAAAATCTGAAGAATACACAGCAATTTACCTGGTGAGGAGAGGTTATTTCTGCTCAATCCTAAGGTAGGAAAGCATAATGTGCATAATCAAAGGCTTTGAAATTAGACTGCTAGCATGGCCGTCTATCATGCTGCCAGCCACTTCAGTTATACAGCTAAGCAGGAAAAGAAACGGGGGGAGCGAAAGATGCATCAACACCACCTGTACTCTACATACGATAGCAACTTAATCAAAAAAATAACATTTCGGGAAAGTCAAGTTCTGCCTGACAGACAGTAAGACGCAATGGGACAACACTTTGAGAGCCAAGTTCCCACACACAAGCTATTAACTGTCCAGATTATACCTGTCACCAGCTCCTTCTCTGGCTGTCGCTGAGGGGGAATGACTAAAACTGACACCTCTGTAAACACAATCTAGCATGAAGTCTTACTGTGGAGTCTAAAATCAACACCCGTCGAGGGTCAGCGTTAAAATCCCAATTAAGGAGTTTTCAAGCAAGGGCAATTATGTGATGGTGTCAGTTTTCAGGAAACGTCTTGATCGAAATGTCTCTAGCTCTAGTTGAACAGACATTGTTCTGTTTGCGCAAGTAAACTCAATCCATTTAAGCCGTTTGACATTTCATCCTAATACCTGCATTCAGTCAGTGCCAATGCCGAGTCTTAATAGCTGTGAGGATCGTAGCCCAATGCATTAGATATAGGACTATTACACATAGCTAAGATATGGGGTTACAGTGTATGACAGAAACAATGACATGGGGAAGGATTAGAGCGGAGGTGGGAGAGTACACACTAAACAACAAAGTATTGTAATGGCAGGAAGTTAAGATATGTCATTGCTCCCTCCTCCTCTCTTCTTCCTAACTTCTTGATCAAAAAAATGATTCAGTGAATAATAAATTAGTCAGCTATAGAAAAGTCAAAGAATTAAACATTGAATAACTTCAGTGTTGTAAAGATTTAGATACACACTCAAAGAAAAGCTCACTTTGGCTAAAATGTCTGGCTCAGTCTCAAAGGAATAGTTTGACATTTTAAGACGTACCTTCATTCGATTTCTTGCAGACAGTTAGATGAGAACATTGACACCACTCTCATATTTATACGCTAAACATTGGAGCTACAGGCAGCAGACAGATAGTTTAGCTCAGAATAAAGACTGGAAACAGGGGCAAACAGCTGATTGTCCGTTATATCTTGTTTGCCTAATCCAAACAAAACCCCAAGTGTAAAAACGAGTAGGGATTTTAAGGAAGGTCATAATGCGAACTAATTCTTGGCCGTGTACGCTTGTTGTTTTAGATCATTAGTGCAACATTTAACTTTTGCTTTCAAAGCAAAAGGTACTTTAGAACTTTCAGTATACTATAGTACAATCCGCACACTGCCACGATGCTCTTAAGCTTTGATGTTTCTGTGTTTTTAAAGAAGAAAACAGGACTGCACTGACTGGCCTCAGCTCCTCAGGCAGGTTGTTCATCATTGTAGCGACCCTGATGATGAACATTTGGCTTCCTCAGTCCAGACTGAAGGCCAGCCTGGACACCTCAGGGTAAAATCTGCCTTCTAAGAGTTTAAAAAGGTTAATAAAGCAGCTAAAAGGCCAAACTGTGTTTTTAAATTAACCAGTGAGACCTTAAAACTGATTCTGAAACTAAGGCTACACGTGTTGTTGACACTGCTGAATGGAGTCACATGACTTAAGTCCCCATGTGCGCCACACAAGTAGATACATCATATCAGTAAATAATCTGACCTCATGGTATGCAACCAGCTGGCATTTGAAGGCTCACATCTAAATGTGTCCGTGTTGCTGTGACAACAAGTAAATGTAATTCACATTCACAAAAACTTTGCAAACGCATCATTAAACTTCACTTTAGATTCATGCTGGTTCCTACAGATACCCGAAAACATATCCCACAAAATCAGGTTTGATTGTGTGAATGCTGTGGAGGGACGCTCCACCTGTCATCTCCTCCTTCTCCTTCACTGTCACACATGTCATTCACTCGGGCTAGATACTGTATATATACACACCCTCAGCCCCCACCCACTACCACTTAACATTCCTGCAGCTGGTCATCACAAATCATGACGCATGTAATGTCACACTCGTGAGCCGCCGGCGAGCCGCGATGATCTCCCTGCCTCCTCGGTGAGAGAGACAAAGGTGAGTATTGTGTCAGTGAGAGAGAATGAAAAAGAAAGGGACGGAGAGAGGTGAGTCGGGTTACAATCAAATACCCCTCCACCACCCAAAACCTTGGAGTTCGAGTGGTGAAATCATTGTCCTGCAGCATGTAAACGAGAGATAACCATGCCTGTGTGTGAGACAGGGGAGGGTAAAGGTGGGGGGAGGGCGTCATCTGTGTGACAAACTGGATGAAGGCCTTTATCACTTAACAGCTCACATACAGACAGTATATACATGTAAAAATAGCTAAATAAACATGTAAGATCACACATCACAAGGAAAAACAAGGATACCACCGCCCCGTTGAAAACCCCCACCTTCACCCCTTTACCTTGTTCAACCCAAAACATAGGTGTCTGCAAACAAACAAGCACACACACTGCTGCATGCTGGGAAGACACTTTCTAGCTCACTTTCCAGCCAGCGACAGAAACAAGCATGATGCTTAGAGAGATTTCCTGCTGCAAACAAAACGCAGGTCTTGAGAACGTAGCACATGAATTAAGAGTGTCTCTCTTTCGAGTCATTTTTTTCCCACGAGGTAAAGGGAGCAGTTCGCTCCCAAGCTGTCCCACAATCACTGCAGGCCGTGACGGCGTCAGCAGTCAGTCTTGGATCCTCAAACGTCCCTCCTCTCTCTAGCCTATAATTGAGTGTTCAGACATCAGGTAAGTCGAACAGTGACCAGTGCTGATCCCCTGGTATTTACACTTCAAACTCCAGTCTCCAGCCTGGAGGCACACATGCACACACACACACACACACACAGACCCACACAGACCCACACGTTAAAGCCCACGGGGGATGTACAAGATTATGCATGAATGTGATTCCTTTCTCGCCCATTGAACACACAAACAGAGACATGGATACATGAAAACTGCTATTACACCATCACATGTTCTCTGCTCTGTCTTGGTCTCTACTCTGCCTCAGGATAAGGGGGCACCGTGCAATTGCCGCTTTGGCTAAAAAAAAAACAACATGCTGGGCAAACAAGTGTCTGGGAAGGTATACACACACACACACACACACACACACACACAAAGATGTACGTGCAGAAAGACAAGAGAGGCACAGAGAGGCATGTGGAGAGATAGAGAAAACGAGAAGGACAGTAATCTAATAAATTTCTGTAACCACTCTGAACAGATTTAGCTTCGTCAACCACGTGGCAGCACTGTAACATTCTCCAGGCACATGTTCAAGCATTTCATTCTTTAGAAAAGTGCAGCCAGAGAGACAAAGACAGACTGAGAAGACGTGAGGGAGGCCAATAAATCAGAGGGTGAGAGGAAAGAACAGTGAGATAGGAGGCGGCGGGAGGACACAGAGGGGAATGTGGCGAGGGGCACAGTTTAAAGCCGTGTGCGATATCTTAGGAATGAATGGGATCTCCCAATATCAGTTACTGAGAGTGCCAAGCCTGGGAATGGCAGAATATCTCACGCACATACTGCAGGAAAACATATGAGCTGCTGCAGACAGGACTGAAGTAAACTGGCTCCATCCATGCAGACTTCAGCTCCCTGAAATAACTAAACCACACACACACACACACACACACACACACACACACACACACACACACTCGTGATTATAGTTTTCCTCTCTTGACATGACATGACTTATCAACAGAGGAATATTGAGAGCAACTCAGAGCCACATAGACAATATGCCTCTCTCTGCCCCATCCATCAGACTGGGGGGTCAGAGGTCACGTGCAGAAGAGTACAGGGTCATTTGACACCGAGTGTGTGTGTAAAACTCCATGTTCTGCTTTGATCTCATAGGTGAGAGGTCACGCGTCATCACCGTCTGTGCACCACTGCCACACCTGTGCTCAACTGAGGAGTCACATTTCTCTTGTTGGAACATCAAACACACGATAGTCACCTGGGAAAAGACGGGAACACCGGAACAGAAGTCTGACAGGGAGATGTTCGTCCCTTGACTCACACAGGGAGCAATGTCTTTCGCAATATGCGTTGTTGTGTCCTCTGCGACTCATGCGACACAATAGTTTGCCAACGACTGATTTGAAGGACAAGGGATGGAGGCAGAAGAGGGGGATGATTTGTTGCGGGATCAGATGATGAAGTAGCGAGAGATAATGAATGAAAAGCCACAAAATAGAGGGCAACGCATCACGCTCAATACTCTACCGTGTATGGTGCAGGAGTAACTGTGCCTCATGTATTTGCTCTGCAGGTTTACGCTGGGTTTGTAAGTGTAATTGCTAGATTAATGTCATCAGACAATAGTCATTTTAATTCATTTGTGGACTACATGGGCTGAGGCTGGTATGGACTTGAGGTGATCCTTACTTTATGCCCTGTTGGGGCACAAAGCTATTTACTTTTAACATATAAACTGTATTGTATTACCCCTGGTGACATGTCTGTTCACATCTCCTGTGCAAAATTAAAGTATTTTAATAAAATTCATTAAAAAAGAGTAACCGTGACTCATAATGAAGAAACGATTGCATTTCCCTTTCCTTATAAATGATAAAGCTGTGGTTTTCACAGGAATGTTTTAAGTGGCCTGTTTGTGGAAGGTCACCGAGTACAGCAGCAGATTGTATTTTATCTCAGCCTGGATTTTTAAATAAGCACAAAGCTAAAGCTCTTGTGTTACCGTAGAAATATAATTATGTATATTGAGAGAGGAAGGAGTGAAAGAAAGCAGAGAAAGTGTGTGTTAGAGGGGGTGGGCGGACGAGAACAGAAATGTTAAAAAGCTGAGCTATGCAACTACTCAAATGGGATTAAGAGCCAAACCAAAAGGCATGGAAGCTCAGCAACAGCCCCATGGGGGAAAGGAGGGGGAGGACAGGGAGGAGGACAGGGAGGAGGTGGGGAGGCCGGTGTGTGTGTGTGTGTGTGTGTGTGTGTGTGTGTGTGTGTGTGTGCGTGTGCGTGTAGCTGCATGTCGTCCCGCTCAACGAAGGTAAGGAAAAAGATCAGAGGCAGGGTGCAAAAAGATGATTTAGCATCAATCATTCCTAATCGTTTAAGTAACAATCTGCTATACTGCATCACTGAATGATGGAACACAACTCCACCTATAGCCAGTCCGTGCAAGCTTTAACTTTTGGTGTGTGAACCCCACCTAACAGGTAAATGTTTCCTGGGGAAAAAAAACGACACTGCACATTAAGTGTTGCCTTTTGCATATCAGGAAGCAGCAGTTTGGTTGGAGTAAACAGAAGAATGTAGTGGCTACATGGACGAATAAACAAAATCACCAATTATCTAGATAGCTGACAGCCGAGGCCTTTAACAACACAAGGCAGCCAAGTAATGGTAAATCTTGGCTTCAGATGGTGGGTCTGACTGTCAGTTATGGCAATCAACCAGCCAGTTTGAGAGTCTAATTGTGTAGTAACTCCAGGAACAAATTGGTGAAATGGTGATTCAAGAGTTTCTGTGTACCACTGCAGGCTTTTTTTTTGTTGTAAGAAACCACAGACCTGTCACTGACTGGATAGGGCTTAGTGTCGAAAGTTTACACCTGTTGAAGAAAACACAGTACAGAAAGCAAGGATAAAAGGTGCACTACCCCGAAATACCATATAACTGCCACTCTGACAGTTAGATATTGACAGATACTCATCTTTTAGAAAACAGAGTGAAACCCCAAAAGGTTTTAGGTGAAATTTGACAAGCTAAGATAAGAGCTCTTACAATGAAGACACATAGCCCTTAGCTATCCAACCAAAGAGCTACCATCTCACGCACACACACACATACACACACGCACACACACACGCACACACACACACACACACGCACACACGGGTGGAGGGGGAGAGAGAACGAGGACAGATAATGTTGTGGCTAGCAGAGTGTGTAAAGCGAGTGTATCTCGGGAGAGTTATCAGGGCATTCTTGAGTTTCAGCAGAGGGCTGGAGAAACATTCTCAGGCCTTCTGTTCACCAGTATAAAAGCACCTGTGCACTTCTTGAACTTGTTTAATGAAGAGCCTTGATAAGGAGGATGTAAGGAGAACGCTCACTGTGATACATCAAAAGTCGTTTTTTCAATTAATTAATTATCAGGGTTTTAAGTAGGCAAGAAAGAGCTAATGCACTCTGATCAATCTCATCACTTATGGATCGAGGATGGCAATGCTGATGCAGAACACTGAAGACTCTACCCTAGGCTGTGTATAATTTGAACCCGGTCCAACTCTGGTCCCAGGTCGGGCCAGTGACAGAGTAAAGGTCAAAACAATAACCACGAAATAGAACAAAATACTCTAAAAGACAATATGGGAGACCAGTGGAGCCGGAGAGGGAGTGAATTCAAGGGAGACGGAGACACAATCAGAATATTGTCTCTCTTGTTAAGGTGCTATTAGTTCACCAATCCCTTTAGGCCTTCCTCTCCCAAGAGCCCGGGGTTGAAAGGTCAAGACATCAGCTGTAATGGCTATCGAACACTTGACATCGGTGTGGGCCACACCAGGATTTTGAGTATGTGTATCTGTTCAATTGTGCATGAACACATGCTTACTTATATGTGTGTGTGCACATGGGTACAACTGATGAAGAGGTCCAGTCCCCTTTGGGACCATCATGAGGTCACTGTGGTCAGGGATGAGGCAAGAGCTGTCAGCTGTTATTGAATGCAGTGGCAGTGAATGAGGGCTGTAAGGCCTGTAACTATTGTCAGTCGCTGCCTCCTTAGATGCTCCGCAGGTCATCTATAGCGGCCATAAAGCACTTAGAAAAGCACAGTCTGTCTTTTGTCTAAGACAAAGACAGAGCCCTTAAGGAAAAACACAGTTACGAGAAAAAAAAAAGGGAAGGCATTTCTAGCCGTCAAAACGATTGAACAAAAAGTTAAAATAACCACAAACGGGATTAGATTGATGGACTGGGAATGTGGGCTGGTCCATAGCAGCTCATTTATATTCCTTCAGTATGTGTGATATGCTGGCATTCCTTAGCTTAGAGAGATGATAGAATGTCACAGTGAGAGGGTGAACTGAAGAGATCTAGCTGTGTTGGGCTGTTTGCCCATTTCAGGGCTTAATGTGCTTTAGGAGATCAACCAACAGAGAGAGATGGAGAGTGAGAAAGAAAGAAAGAAAGAAAGAAAGAAAGAAAGAAAGAAAGAACATTGAGCAACCAGCTGTCAATAGGTGACAGAGTAGTTCTCCTGTCAGTGCATTAGATTTATCATGCCTTTTCAACTGAATAATGTCACTAATGTCACTGTGGTTTCTGGTAAAGTGTGTGTGTTTGTAGCAGTTACCCTGCCAGTTTAAGTGTGAATGTCAAGTGTTTGCGTTTGTCTAATCTTTAACTTGAAAGATCAAAGTCTTCTGCTTCTTAAGTGGAAATTAAGCAACTTAAGGCACATTCTTTCTGCATGAACTTGTAATGCAAACACCTTGAGATCTAAACCCATGTGACTGAAAACTCGCCCTAAACAAAACTCTGAATCTAAAATGTATTTTTCATTCAAAATCGAGGTAGGAAACTTGTAAAAATCTTTGCAAAGCAAGGAGTTATTCTGGTGAAATCAAATCCTGGGAGACATCTTGCCACAAGATGTTGATAAAGCTCCCTGCAGTGCACCTACACAAGACCAAAAACGTTCATCCACTTCAAAGAGTGCAGTGCTCTAAGAGAGGGGAATCATGTGTGTGCATATGCCTGTACTACTGTATATGCATGTGTGTGTTCCAACCTGTGGCAGAAACCCACACATCTGCACACAACAAAGCGGTTTGGTTATCAGGGTGCCCTGCTAATAGCCCCGTTTTATTACCTCAACCAACCACTTGCACACAATACATTCATCACCCATAGGGTTCAAAAGCAGCACAACCGGATCCTCCATAGAGCCTGCAGCAAAAACTCACTGAACACAGTCAACACTACCCGACCCAACAAAACCCGCCCTTTTATTCAACAGAATAATGTTGACTCTACTGTGTTATGATATATTACATGTGGTGACTTAAATTTCAGTCTTTAACACATTTTATCACCTGGTAACACATGTAACTGACATGAAAAGTGAGAATTTCCTCACAGAAAAAAAACCCGAGATGAAAGGAAAAAGACATTTTCTGAAAATGTTCTTACCTGACACAGAAATGGTCATGGGTGCTTCCAGGGTCCTGTCATTGTCCAGGTCTCTGCTCAACCTCAGGTCCCCAGTCTCTTCATTCAACAGCAGCAGACTCAGCTCATTTCCAGATTCAAACTTGTACCGTAGCTTATCCGACACATCAGGGTCATGAGCTGGAACCTTTCCTATTATTCCTGATGGAAAACTGTTGGATTTGTTGGTGATGTAGTTGTTGAAAATAATCTCAAAGTTATGCAGAACTGGCGGATTGTCATTCAAGTCCACAAGGCGGATGTGCACAGTGGCCCTACTGACTAGTGGTGCTGAGGTGGCCTGGACCACAATGACATACTCTGTTTTAGTCTCATAATCCAGGTCTGTTAGTGCAATGAGGTCACCGTTAAAAAAGTCTAACTGAAAAACTTCTGGAATATTCCCTTCTACAATCTGGTACATGATTTGAGCATTTGTGCCCTCGTCCGGGTCAGTGGCAGTGATCCGGGCCACGACGGACCCCACTGGGCTGTTCTCCTTCACATCAATGAACAGCTCGTCCTTCTCAAACACTGGAGCATTGTCATTTATGTCTTTGACATCCACATGAATGGCAACAACTGCTTTCAGTGGCGGAACCCCCCTATCCACAGCATAGGCCTTCAGATTGTAAACAGGAACATTCTCCCTGTCCAGTTTGCGAGCAGTTCTGATGATACCAGAGGATGATTCTATATAGAAATCCCCGTCTCCGTCATCGCCACCCTGAAACGTATAGCTCAATCTGCCATTTGAGCCAGAATCTCTATCTGAAGCAGAGATCTGGAGAACGCTGGTGTACACAGGTACATCTTCCGATACCTGTCCCTGGTACCTGACCCCAAGAAACTGAGGAGTATTATCATTGGCATCGAGGATGATAATCTCTACATAGGTGGTATCAGATTTCTGAGGGATGCCATTGTCTCTGGCAATGATGGCTAACGTGTAGGAGGCCTGGTCTTCAAAATCAAGCTCCATTTGTGTTGTGATGGCACCTGTATCCGGGTCAATTTTAAACTGAGGAACATTATCCTCCATCACGTACGTGATGCGAGCATTTTCCCCCGTGTCCTCGTCCGTCGCACTGATCAGCACTACAGTGGAGCCCACCGGTTTTTCTTCACTGAGCATCACCTGGTAGTTGGCACTTTGGAAGACGGGTCGATGTGTGTTGGCGTCCGTCACATTAATGAACACCTGAGCAGTGTCGTAGAGTGTCCCGTCACTGGCAGTGACTGTCAAGACGTACTGGCGTTCCTGCTTGTAGTCCAAGGGGAGGGCTAAAGTGACGAGACCGCCGCCGCTCTGACCAGTGATGGCAAAGCGGTTCCTGGTGTTGCCACTGGAGATCTGATAGGTTACCACACTATTGACGTCCCTATCTACGGCCGTCACCGTTAGTACGCTGGTCCCCACAACAGCATCTTCATTGATCTTCAGCGAGTAGACCTTCTCTGTAAATGTGGGTACGTTGTCATTGACATCGAGCACCGTGATGCTGACGCTGGCTGAGGAGGACATCAAAGGTATCCCATGATCTCTCGCCTCCACACCAAAGGTGTAGAAGTCAGTGGTCTCCCTGTCAAGCTCTTCACTCACTGTCATCCAGCCTGTGCTGTTGTTGATGGTGAACGGAAAACCAGGCGCGGTGTCAATTAACCGGTATTCCAAACGAGCATTTTCTCCTGAGTCACCATCAATTGCCTGGATGTGGATCACAGAGTATCCAATGGCCACATTTTCCAACACAGTAGCCTGGAAAGGTGTGCTGACGAACATAGGGACATTGTCGTTCACGTCCACCACTTGCACCACTACCATGCCTGTGCCATTTATCAGAGGAGGCCTGCCACCATCCTGAGCCTTAATCCGCAAATTATACTCTCGAATCATCTCATAGTCCAGAGGATTGATGACATCAATTACACCAGTGGGGGAGTGAATGTAGAACTGTCCTTTAACATTACCACTGATTATGCTGTAATGCACTTTGGCGTTGTTCCCTTCGTCTTTGTCTGTAGCTTCCACCTTGATGACGTTGGTGTTGACTGCCACATTCTCTGAGATCTGAACAACATATTTCTTTTCAGTGAACTGTGGGTAGTTGTCATTCTCATCGTCCACAGAGATTTTGACAGCAGCGGTGGCACTGCGGGGGCCTGGGTCTTTGCCCTGGTCATTGGCCTCCACGATCAGCTGGTACCGGGCTCGGGTCTCCCTGTCAGGTCGCTCTCTGATCCTCACCACGCCGTTCCGGGTGTCGATTTCAAACACAGAGTTAACTCCGTCGGCGTTGACGATTTTATAAATCATGTTGGCGTTGGAGGGGGCGTCCCCATCAGTGGCCCGGATTGTAATCACTTCGAACCCCACTTCTACGTTCTCCCGGATGCTAACACGGTATTCAGTTTGCTCAAACACCGGGCTATGGTCATTAGTGTCACTCACAGTGACAGTGAGGTAAGAAGTGGCAGATCTTTTGGGGGAGCCATTGTCAGTTACACTGACTTTGAAAACATGGGTGTCTTTGACTTCTCTGTCTAGTGACAGGATGGTTGTTATGCTCCCTGTCTGAGAGTCAATAACTAAAAACTCCTTGGACCTGCTGTCAAACAATGCTTCCATGCTGTACTCCAGCCTCCCTGCCTCTCCATCATCCGGGTCAGTGGCTTTCAGGGTGATAACCCGCGTGCCCGCAGGCTCATTCTCGGGCACGGACACCTGATAGTTGGGGAGCTGGAATTGGGGAGAGGTGTTCACCTGTCGCTTACCCCTGCGTGTCAACTTGCCGTACTTCCTCTGGTCGATTTCTGAGAAGGACCCATGTTGCTTAGGCACTTTTACAAGCGTCAAACTCAGCTGCACAGAGAGCCTGCCGCCTGGAGAGCTATGCAGCGCGCAGCGCAAATTCACCTCGGGCTGTCCTCTGTGCTCGATACATAAGTCACTGGCCAGGAACAAATCCCCGTGTCTGAACACTGCACTCAAGTCTTTGCCAACACACATGGTGTCCAAAAAGGCGGTGTTACGGGTAAAGGTAGGCAAAAGTTCTGTTACGTTCAGGAGCAATTTACCTGCGGGTAAGCAGGAAGTTGTCTCCAGTTTTGAAAGGTGTTTAATGTGAATGTCTGGCTTACCTGACGCTTTCTTTCTCTTGTATTTAATAAAACAGTCCTGGCCGTGGACGAACACATTAAACTGTGTCAGAATAACGTCCCCAGATGTCAAGGAACCTGTTCTGAAATAAACAGGCGCCGGGTTCCTCGGTGTGCGCGAACACTGAACTTTGTGGGACAGACGGATGACCCCATCGTGTCTCTCAACTTGGAAAAAGCTCTGGATGAATTTGGGTGATAAAGTCCTGTCAAGTTTTGAAGTCCATCCAGGGCCAAGCGACAGGTTTGCCAAAAGGGTCCCAGGCTGTAAAGTATCCGAAAGGTGTATCTCTAAACATCCCGCAAGCTGCACGTTGAACAGGACACAAACCCAAATCCAACACATCGGTAGCTCCATGCTTGTGAACCTGTCAAATCCCATTCAACTTCACCGAAACTCCTCCGCAAAAGCATTAACTCTCCCTCTCCCAACACCGCGTTTTACTTTTATCCCTCATTGTGAAGTCTTAACGTGTAAAAGGACGCTTGGTATCCATAGTATCAGCGTATCCACGGCGCGCAGCAGCTGCGTTAACCCACACTGACTTTAAAATGAGTACAAAATGGCTCCGTGGCTCTCCTCCGCCTCTCCTCCTCGGAGGCTTATTACCATAAACCTGCTGTGTCCCCCCTCTGGGACGCTTTCACAGGGGGGCCTTTTTTTTTCTCATGGAGATTTAGGAAGTGGCCCTGACCGGGTGACCAATGCGCACAAGTGCATTGTTATTGTAATAGGTTGAGAGTTGGGTAAAATTCCTAATGCGTGTTTGAGTGTCGCTCCCTCTTCAACTTTTGTGTGTTGAAGTAGTTTTGGGCACTGGTGCTACATTAAAAAAAGACATGAAAAACTCCGACTTCAAGGCCACAATTTTAGAAAATGTCACACAACTCCAAAAAAGCTGCAACTGTTCTGTAAATGTGATTTAAAAAGGCTGGCAGAGTTTACCTTACTATATCATCATCCAAATAACTGTTTTCTGCCAACCACAAGAATGTTACAGTCTAATAAACCAAATGATCAGTTCCTTTTGACTGTTGTTAATCAATATATGATTGTGTTCTTCATGGTGAGATTGTTGAATGGTCATTACATAGTAATACTTTTATCATAGCATGTTATCTCTCAGAAAGTAAGCATGGCTCCCTCTAGACATGTACTAGACAATCTAGTAGTGAAAAATATTAAATAACCCACGTAATATATTTTATTTTCATCACTTTGTTTTTGGATTTTTTATATTGACTTCAATGTATTGCATGATGGTGCGTCAGGTAATGTTACATGTCTTACTTTTATTGGGGTTGTTTGAGGCTTTATGTTCCCTGTATTCTAATCTCCTTTGTTTTTCCACACAAAAAAATAAACAGTTTTAAGATGACAAAAAGGGAGGCTTTTCAAAATTAAACAAAAATGTAATCTCTTCTAGGAAATATGAAGAATTCAAATTTCTGTAATGAATCTCGGCTGTGACTGTCATTGGGACTCTTAAGAACATCCACTATGATGATTGTGCAAAGCAATGCTGACTAGAGAATAACAGGTTCACACCTGTAGGTTCATCTTGTATAATATCGCCCCCTTGTGGCTCAATAACTGTAGGACAACCAATGTACAACCACATATTGTATTTTTATCAAGTATATGATGAGTCTGGAGGGAATATTTAGGTATACAGGCCAATGAAAAATAAGTCATCACACCACTCATTAGGTTTGTAGTATTTACTGTAGTAGTAGTAGTTTGTACTAAAAGGAAGAACTCGTATTCCACGACATACAATGCCATTGGAAGCAAAAAGGCACTTAAAATGTTCTTATACTAAACATATATAATAATATTTTTTTATTTCAAAACATCCTACATTTAAAACAAATGAATCAATATGCATGACAGTATAAAGCAGTCGACTAACAGCTGAGTTGAACAATTTCAATGTTTTTTCAACTTGTTAGAACAATTTAATCAACTATCTCAAAATGTGACTGACATGTGTAAACCAGCGTATTGTTTTTTTTTTTGTGTCACATTTGGTTGCAACTGTTTATTAACATGGCACCTTGTTAGCCAATAATGTATCCTGTCTACCAGCAACTGGCTTTTGAACATAATTTCTCCTTAGAGGACAAAAATAACACAAAAAGGGTCCAGAGAGACTACTCTGTACTTTGTTTCTACTTTAGTACTAAAGTATTAACTTAATTTATCAATTAGCAAACAAAAAGAAAAAGGATTTTGCTTTTTGACGACGATTCAAAGAACCAATCAGATTATCATAGATTAACATTGATCACAGATGCGCTGTAGGTGTCCAGTTGGCACAGAGGCCACGAGGGAAATTTGTGAAGAACATGAGCAGCCTCAGAGAGGATAGGCAACACTATAAAAAAAGTTCTAAGTTTGAATCCCATTACACTGAACAAACATGAGAATATCAGAGTCACTTTCATTCACAGATAACAGGTCAACCATCTCCTGACCCACAAATAACCCTCAGCTAGCTTAGAATCCCACCAGAACCTCCCAAACCTCAATGTCCCTGGATCCCCCACGGGTCTCCTACACTTACAATAAAGAAAAGAACAGCAGAGGGCTCAGACTCACAGCATCCTTGAAAAAGACTTCTTCCAGACCCCAGGTCATAACATTGAGTCCTATATGAAGACAAAACTCTTCAAATGAAGGTTTGGGTTGGTGGATTGTTTTAGCGCTGAATACTAAAAGAGCTACAAGCAGAAAGAGACAAACTGTAACTGACAGTAAATGCTGTGGTGTCGGTATATAGATCTATTTTAATGTTAACTGTAGAGTAAGTGGACCGAAAAGCTCAATTTATTTTCCAAATAAGACAACTGTTACTCAGTAAACCATCTTATTTGACTTTATTTTATTTGACTTATTACATCTAGGGTGCGTTCCAATATCCATACTCCTGTACAATTTAGTACGCCAGACTAGTATTTCCCAATACATAGCACAGTATGTCAAATGCAGTATGCGTCGCATCGAGAGCGCTCAGCCTGATGACAGATCATTCGTGCTCAGGACTGCGATGCATATATGAGCAAGAGGGGCAAAGTTGAAGGCGCGATGTTATGACAAAGTAGTATGTCCCTATTGTACTCATACTGCATACAACAGTACGTACTTTGTAAAGGCAGCTGCAGGAAGTACTAAAAGTAAACAGAAAATGTATGCGATTTGGAACGCAACCCACCAGTCTCTACTCCAAAACACACTTTGGCTTAGATGCAGATGGTTTATCTGAGCAGCTGGAACCTAACCCTAACCTCTTAGTATCTAAACACAAAATACTACAAGTAGTAGAGAAATCAACCCTTTTGTCCTTTTCTTACCAATACTGTTCAAATTGCAGTCTTTAATATGGCCTCCGGGACAGGCACTATGTCGCAAAGCCCTGTCTAAGAGACAGCTTATCTTCATGAACATTGTGCTCGACCTCATGATGTACCGGACTGATCTCATTTCCAACCCGGCCGGGCTATGAGGTCACCTCAGCTGGCTGGTTCAGGGGTCTGCTGCTCCTTGTGCTGCGCGACTGCTACCAAGCGCTCTCTGCCCTGCTGGAGTGTGTATTCACTAGGACCCAGTTGGATGATCTTCCCACTACCCAGACACTCGTCTCCTTTGTAGAGCACAGCAAACTGGGGAAAAGAATACAAAGAAGGACTAAGAAAACATGCACATACACATCGTAATAACTGGTGGAACAGCATAGGCCTATGTAGTTGCACTGTATTCTGTAACACAGGTGTGTAAGCTGTTACCTGCCCGGGTGTCAGAGCTCTGACCGTCCGGGAGAGTGAGATCCACACAGAGCCATTCATGTTCAGTGTCACTGTACAGGGAACTGGAAAGCACAAAAAAATGGGGTATTTTTTTGTTCAGTAAATAACTTCTCGTTCATCAAAGTACAGGCACTAACGACACAAAACTCACTGAGTGGCATCTGGTGGTTGAAGCGAAAATAGCACTCCATCATCTGGGTCTTGACTAGCTCAGGAGGCGGGTCAACTGTCACCCAGTGGAAGCGGTCTGTCCCCACCGTGTCACGGAAAAGAGCCGGGTGATTGGTAGTAGGAGCCTGATGTGCGACAAATTTGGGGAATAAAGTTACAGCAGAAATTGGTCAAATTTCAATCAGTGTTGCACACTTGACTACACTTTAAAAAGTGAGCAAAATAAATGTAAATCCGAAAGGTTATCAAGTATTTTCATCAAGGGAGAAACAACATAATTTTAAATTTCATGAATGCAGCATTAAATAGTGCTTGGACAAAAAAAATGTCACCAACTTTATCAACATAGACAGACTTTCTTACCACAAACACATCTCCAGTAGTGACGTCTTTGTCCACCACAAACAAGGGGTCTGGCTGCCCTCCAATTCTCGCCCTCTGGCCCAGCGTCATAGTGAACCAGCCTGCATGGACAGAGACACAGGAAAATTACAAAATAAGGGACAGGAAGCACAGTATGAGTTGTTTTAAGTGTCAGTAGTTTCAAACACAAATTTAGAGGATATACACAAGGATCAGGGAAGCAGAAAAAGTGTTAATTGGCCTAACATGAGAGAGCCATTACATTCTGTCTGTATGATAATACAACAGTGACACACAAGTTCTCCGTTTTGTCACAAAAAGTTCACAATTTGAGAACCACAAACAGCCACAAATTTACCTTGGTGTGTTCCCTTGACAGCCCCGTCCTCAATGGAGACAAAGTTCCCTGGTTTAGGTTCCAAATACTTGAAACAGAAATGAAAAGGAGGAAAGAAAAGCAGTTATAGGTTTACATGGATCTCCTGATAAATGATAGCTGTAGTGCTTGTCAGAAACAAAGGCAGGAGGCTCTGTTCCAAATCCAGGAGACAAAACAAGGCAAATGTGCCCAATTTTTATGTGCAACAAATACATGAAGTTTTATATTCTTACCTCCAAAATAAAGTTTTCAAAGTTTCTCTCTCCAATGAAGCAGATGCCCATACTCTGGAAAGACATCAAGTGTCCTGTTAGCATACAATCCCAACACATATCCCTATTAATGCTCTCCTGATGTAATATGAACATGAATTAAATGTCTGGTTCATGTATTTATGTGTGTGTGGCTACCTCTTTCTTCTGCAGCACATGGTGAAACCCTGCCTCAGCAGCAATCTTTTTGACAAAGTCTTTAGTGAGTCCGGCCAGCGGAAACATGGTTTGTCGCAAGGCATCCTGGGAGATCTGACTGAGGAAAAAAGTTTGGTCTTTGAGGAGATCTGCACATTTGTACAACCTTACCGCTGAGCAGAGGAAAGAGAAGAGAGAAAAAAAAAAAAAAAAGAGTGTTAGAGGGTCTGACCTTATATCTAGTGTTGTGTTAAAATGTCACTGTAAAAACAAAGAATCAGTAGCATAAAGTAGAGATCAGAAGCACGCAAATAAACTACAGGAAAACTGTTAAAAGAGGTGAACCGTGAAACTGGGGTACAAGAGTCAAACTCTTACGGTTTCTAATCTCAAAACGATCTCTGAAGAGAGTTGTCAGCGGCGCTGTGGGCGTCTGTTGGAAAACATCTTCGTCTTCCTGTGACGTCCTGGCGTAGTGGCCTGTTGCCATGGCATCAGCACCTTAGTCGACAACAGCACAAAGCAAATTAAACGTCAGTCTTATTGTGTTTGACATTGAAATCAGTTTAATTCAGTCCTCATGATCTCACATCACTACTCACTGCTTTCCCGTCCAAAAAAATAAACAAGTTAAACAGTTGTTAAGCTGCTTAGAATGAGTTTATGGTTTATATCAGTGTCAGACCAGATTATGATTTAGAGCAGAAACGACAAGCTGATTATTCGATAAGTCGATCAACAGAAAAATAATTGGCAACTATTTTGATAGCAGAAATAGTGAAACAATTCCAATATTCTCTGATTCCTTCAAATCAAAATATGTTCAGTTTTTCTTTGTCATATATTGTAAACTAAATATTTAGGGTTTTTTTGGCTTTTGGTCGAACAAAACAATACATTTCAAGACAATTGTATTGACGTTTCATAGACCAAACAATTATCGATTGTAAATGAAAAAAATTATCTGCAGATTCATTGATAATGAAAATAATCGGTAGTTACAGCCCTAGTTTGATTACATACCCAGAGTGTTGATAGCATACTTGTGGAAATGCTTGAATTTGATGTGCTTGTTGCACAGTATATCAGGATTGGGCGTCCTCCCCTTCTCATATTCCTGTAATAGTTTACTGAAAGTGGCAAAAGACAAGTGTGACGTTCACAATACAGAATTATACAACGTGTTTATGATTTATGCAAGACAGCCACGAATACCTGAACACTTCATGCCAGTACTCTTTGACATAGGTCACTTGATGGAAGGGGATGTCCAGGCTCTGACACACCCTGAAGGCGTCCTCACAGTCTTTCTCTGTGGTGCACACACCACTCTCATCCAGTGAGTCCCAGTTCTTCATAAAAACTCCTGTTACATTGTAACCTTCACATGAAAGAGAGAGGAAAACAGCTGCGTTTCTGACTTTTTATATATTTAGGTAGAGCGGTTGGTTTCAAATAGTTAGCTAACTATTTTGTTTAGTTCAGGTGTGTTTCTGTGTGTATTTGTTAGGTTTTTCTCACCTCTTCTCTTTAGTAACAACGCCGCGACAGAGCTGTCAACGCCGCCGGACATGGCGCACACGACGTGTCTAATAAAACCCATGTTCTGTAATTACAGTCCTTTCTGTTAGTCTTTTTTTATGTAACTAAGAAAAGTCCCCATTGCCACTTGCAAGGGCAGCCATCTTAGCGGTCCGTTTAATAATAACGTCCGACTGGAAACACCTTTCAAACGGGAACAATTCTGTTGGTGGGGACCGCAAAAAACGTAACACTGTTACTGTTGTCTTTTCAGAGTAACGGAAAAATCCAAACAAATAATAAGGTCAGTGAGGAAAAAGCCTAATGCACGAAACATATCGTTTTAGTTTACTTAACAACTCTTTTGTAAAAAAAGAAGAATAATAAATTCAACGTGCATTAGCTTTCCTCTCTCGCTCTGTACGTCGTAGCGTAGCATAGAGCAGCTATAATCAAAAAATAGTAGATAGCTAATTATATAGCTTTTTACAATATTATTCGAATTTTGTACAGAAGATGAATGAGAGTTTGGACATTTTCTAAGGGCAGATGTGAAATCCTAAAAAATATATGTCTACCCTAAAATGCAATTGAAAACAAATGATAGTACTTCTTATTACAGTATTATTATTATACTTGTGATAAAGACCATATGTTTATGAAATGCAAATGTTTGTGGCTCCACAATGCAAATGTATTCCTGATATTAAATTGTGTGCATCTGACACAGATGTCTGCAGACAGCGTCACCCTGGATCTGCTGAAAGAAGCCAGGGAGACGGTCAGAGGCAGCCCCCTGGGTGTCATCAACACTCCCATGATCCCCTGGTGCCAGACAACCCTGCCTCTCGACATCCACTGCAACATCCACATCAAACTGGAGAACATGCAGAGAACTGGTTGGACGAAAAACACTTTAATTCACCTAACGCGACCACATTCTCTGCTCATTAAATAAAAATGGTCTTGCTTGTAATTGACAGGCTCGTTCAAGATCAGAGGAGTGGCCAATCAGTTTGCCAGGAGACCGAAGGGTGGTCATTTTGTCACCATGTCTGCTGGGAACTATGGGAAGTCTTTTGCATACGCCTTGAAACACTACGGGTCAAAGGGCAAGGTGGTGATGCCGGAAACAGTCCCTGTGTCCAGATCCATCCTCATACAGGTTAGAGGTTATCTGATAACTGACTGAAAAACGCAGATTGCAAAATCTCAACGGCATCACGCAAAGGCACGATGTGACATCATGTCAGTTTACACTGTTGTTGTTGTTGGAATCTTTTTTTCCGCAGTCCTTTTAAAAAGACAATTTCTTCGGTTGCACTTGTGCTCTGTAATGAAAGAGTCATTCTCGTCCTCAGAGTTTCAGGGTGGAGGTGGAGCGAGTTCCCACCTCCTGTCTGATGAATGTGGTGAACCGCTGTGTTCAGGAGGACAACATGACCTTCCTGCACTCCTACGATGACCTGGATCTAATAGCAGGCCATGCCAGGTACACTCAAGGGCCGACAGTGGATTTTGGATTATTCAAACTTCCATCTATTCGAACAAACTCTAAACCCTTATGTGCGTGTCCAGTCTAGGTATGGAGGTGCTGGAGGTGATGCCCGAGCCTGATGTGGTGGTGGTGTGCTGCGGTGGAGGGGGGCTGCTGGCCGGTGTAGCCACTGCCATCAAACTGTCAGGCTGCGATAAGACCAGAATCTACGGTGTGGAACCAGAAGGAGGTAAAACTAACACAGAGGAGTAAAAGCACCACCTGCAGTATTAGCTTCACACCACGTATGCTAGCAGCTCAGTGAACTTTGGTCTTGTTGTGTTTCTGTTTAAACTCAGCCTGCACCATGTACAAAAGTTTCATTGAGAAGAAGCCAGTGGGCATGGACACCAAGAGCATCGCCTCAGGACTTGCACCACCTTTTGCAGGTATCATGGAAGTTGTTCTCTCAAGGGCTTTAAATTAGGTGGCTCGTTCTTTACGTGAAGGATGCAAGTGCAAACAGGCATCTGTGCTACAGTGGGTGACTAATTAATGCTGGACTAATCTTTTTAGGGTGGAGAATTTCTTACTTCATTTCTTATCTCTCTTTTTCTTTGCATCCCAGGCACACTGCCCTTCGAATTGTGTCAGCGTTACGTGGAGGGCATTGTCCTTATAAACGATGAAGAGATCCAGGCAGCGGTGTCCACCCTCTACGGGTCTGGACTCGTGGTGGAGCCGTCGGGCTCCGCTGCGTTCGCTGCCATCATTAACAACAAGATACCCGAGCTGGAGGGGAAGAACGTGGTGTGCATCCTCAGTGGAGGGAACATCGGAAAAGATGAGCTCGGCAACTTCCCCGGCTGACAAATGTACGCTACAATAATGAGACTTTTCTTAGTGGAAAGCTGCTTTCACATGATGAGCGGTAAAAAACGCCCTGCGCTGGCGGTGCCTGCCCTTGGCGTGGTGCACCGCTCCAAATTGCCAGTGAGTGCTGCGCTCAAAGTTATTTCAACTTTGACCTCGATTGCCGCTGCCCTTTCAAAGTGCAACCAATGAGATGACAGCTGTACGAAGCAGGGGAGGTAACCATAGAAACAAAACTAACTAGCTGCCTTCAACGCACAGTGCAACACACATCATGTGAAGGCAGCCTAACACACTATGAGGACGAAAAACTATTCTGGGCTTCCTATTTGGAGAAACAAAGTGATTTCACTGCCAGTTTGTCTGTGAATGTAAAAATAATAACAATATGAGGCAGTGGGTTTTTATCTATTGACCATAACATTAATTTTTTTTTAAACAAATTTTCTATCACCAAACTCTCCTGGTAAGCATTTAAAGAGCCACAATCTTAAGTAGATCAATATACATTTAATTTCAAATGTAATTTTGTTTGTATCACTGTGTGCAATCTGTTTTAATAAACAACTCAATTTCATTTCATTGAGTTTTGCGAATGTTGTTGTGCCGTCAGAAAATCTAAGATCGAAAGTAAATAAAAAGTAAATATCCAGGAGCAAGTGAAGTGATGCTGTGACATTTTACATTTTGATTGGTTAGAGAATTTTAATGTCCCTACAGTTGAGATAACAAAACAAATGGTCATTCAAGGTGATTTAAAAGAACAAAGCTATGGCAAAGCTCCATCCAAATGTTTTAGACAACCAGCACATTTCATATCCTTATCTTCTTAGGCTGACAGGGTTTGAATGAATCTTTCATGTCAATGGTGTGGACGCGGATGTATTTAAAAAAAAAAAAAATGAAAGCAGGAGAAAAGACCATGAAAAATATGTGAAAAATAAGATATATTTTATTTTTAGCTAGGAAAAATGTGAGTGCACAAAACACAATATTTTGGGACTTTACATTGTGGTGGAGTAAGTATCAACAGAAAGAAAGCCATTATTAATATGAATCCAAATCTCTTTTGAAAAGAAGCAATGATTTCTTTCTTTTTTTTTTAAGTCTAGTTCTGTTAATTTTTCCTTTCACACCTACATGACGTCCTTGATGGCCATCCTGCCTACAACTGCGTCCAGCAGAGTCCCACACTTCTCCTCCTCCTGAGTGATTTTATACAGCTGAAACAAAGGAAAAAAGGGGTAAGAATAAAAGAAATGCCACTGAAATCCATTTAGTGAGTATGGCAATAGGTGTCCGTTCTTTCAAAATAAGCAGGAAACACATTTTGTAATGAAGCTGACAAAATACAACTTATTACTTTCGCTTAAAATGTCCAGCTAATGGTCACCCATTTAGATAATGAACGATATATACAGTATACAGCATGTGTGTGCGTGTCCTACACTTGAATAGATTACTTGTCTAGCAAAACACACACATAGCAAGTTCATATTACATGGAATGAGTGAGCAGAGATGGAGAACCTTCTTGATTTTTGCATGGTCTGTCAGCGAGGCAACCTCTTCCACTGGAACTTGCCGTCCGCTCACCCTGGCTTTGATGTCTGACAAAAGCTGCGACTCATCTTTGTTGTGAACCAGGACCACCAGGACAGAGTCATCGCCATCGGAGCACCCAAACCTTTTGAACGCCTCCGAGATCTGTATTAGAGAAGACATACAAAATATGATTCTGATTTTTTTTATGTTTTGAGTTTATTAATGTATGTTATGACTGGTTTATCTAATGTGCCTATCCACCAAGTGAAATGTATTGTTCTGTTGCAATTAGCTAAGAGAGCAATGTTATAAACAGCACATATTCCTTCACGCTGTTTTAAACCAAATAAGAAGCATTTTTACAAGGAAATTGATATCGATACAAAGAAAATGTAGTTAGGTTTTGGTTACTTACATTATTAGTAGGTGACAGGTTGAAGATTATTTCTGAGTTTAAACTTCTTGTCTTCATTTTCCCAATTGTCTGTAAGTTAACAGCCTTGTTGGCAGCTACCAGCACTTGGAAAGGATGCACCAGCTGTAAATGAAAAAGACAGCGTGGTGATGAATCAGGTGCCAGTTTTCCCATTTGGTATAAAATATAGTTCTGTTCGGAAAGTAATGCTATATTTAACGAATACATATACATAAGAACATGCCTAATGCAGATACATTTTTGATAAAAACGAGTCAATTAAAAAAAAAAAGAATCAGTTCAACGTTGCTAATGCATAATAAAAAATATCTCACCATCGTTGGGTTGAGCAAGGCACCATTTATTTTACCTTCCACCGCACACTGTCTCAGCTCTGCAGCATTTTTGACGTCCTTGAAAAGTATTTGAGTCACTTTGTGGTCGGGAAAAAGCTCGAGCTCGTGTGTTAAGTGCATGCTGAGAAATTTCCCCACGAACTATGAAGAAAATTACAGTTTATCGCGCTTCACGTGAACGTCTGTTTCACAGTCTGTGGTCTAAACACGAGGGGGAACCATAACAGAGTGACACCGCTTTGGGAGGAAAGTTCCTCTTTAGGAGAAACAGTTCCACAAAGAAAGACAACGATATTTTTAAGCAATGCTATTTTATGTGTATCGTTTATAATTATGGTGATTACTTTTAATGCAACTATTTCTACAGAAGTGTGACGCTAAAGTGTTTGGCTCTGCCAGGAACTAATACCTATACAAGAGTTACCGCACCGAGCATGTTTCTTTAACGGACCACCAGCTGTCAACAATCTAAACTCTTCCGTTTATCAACACTGGTCACAGTTCAACCACTTTCCCTCGGAATTGAGATTGTACCGTGGTTTTTAAACGCGAATCTGGTAGTTATGCGGTATACACAACATTATTACAGCTAGCTTTGGACCGCATTCATTTTTACATCGGATTTCGTCATCAAACATGGAGAAATTTGAAGGCTACATCTTCACTGCTCTCTGCAGCACCAACTTTTTGATATCCTGCCTGCTGTTCTCCAGAGTCACTCGGGAACAAAGGGAGCCCTACATGGACGAGATATTTCATGTTCCACAAGCGCAGAAATACTGCCATGGAAAATTCAACGAGGTAAAGTTGCTTCCTGAAAGTCGCGGTAGCCAGGAAAGGGAGGCTCTCATTGTTGTTTAGCGGATTAAGGTTAGCTAACAGCGGAGCGTTTGTCGTTTAACATGATGTGGCCGTTTATAAAGCTTTTAATCTCCATGTCAGACGTATAGAATGGCATCAGTGGGTCTTGTAATTTGCATGTAGGCCAATTTCAGCGAGCATAATTCATACTGCAGGAAAGTGGAGATTAAAGGATCATCATCGTCGTTTCTCTCTTCCTTTTTAAAAAAAAATAAAGTCAATTTACCTCAAAACATGTACACATTTTATTACTGAGCAAAGCATACTATATTTATTTATTTATTTATAATAATAATGCAACTTGATAGTGCCTTTCTTTAGACCGCCACTGCCTTGCAAACGCCCATGTTTTTCAAACTCCATGTCCCCAGGTTGGAAAGTAGA
This sequence comes from Bovichtus diacanthus, assembly GCA_943590825.1. Lineage (NCBI taxonomy): Eukaryota > Metazoa > Chordata > Actinopteri > Perciformes > Bovichtidae > Bovichtus > Bovichtus diacanthus. The sequence continues at coordinate 956,639 of CALSBV010010890.1, read as the reverse complement.
CTTTCTGTTATAAATGTCTCCAAACTCAAGCCAACATCACTCTGATGACATCACCAGGGTTCATTTCTTTAACTTTGGAAAGGTTCTCCATAGCCATAGAAGACATTCTACATCTTTTTTTCACAAGCAGAGCAACACTAAGACTGGTTAATTGTCCCTTTTTAACATGGTTTTGATCCTTCTTCAGTGGGACCCAATGATCACCACTCTCCCAGGCCTTTACCTTGTCTCTGTGGGAGTCATCAAGCCGGTGGTATGGCTCGCTGATCTGACGGGCCAGGTGGTGTGTTCCACGGCCATGCTGCGCTTCATCAACCTGCTGTTCAACTGCGGCATTCTTTACCTGCTCTATCTGCTCATCTGCAAGCTGCACCTCAGGGAGAAGGTATACAGATGATGAAGATAATCATGTGCGAGTGATCTTGTGCGTCATTTTCTTGTTTTCTGATATCACGTTTCCTCTCTTCCAGACACGAACAACCTCCCGCCGAGTCCTCTCAGCGCTGTCTCTGTCCACCTTCCCCGTGCTCTACTTCTTCAACTTCCTATACTACACCGACGCCGGATCTACTTTCTTCACCCTCTTCACCTACCTCATGACGCTCTACGGCTGCCACAAGGCTTCGGCGCTCCTCGGTGTCTGCTCTGTGCTCTTCCGCCAGACCAACATTATCTGGGTGGCTTTCTGCGCTGGCACGTTGGTGGCTGCCAAAATGGACGAGGCGTGGAGGGTGGAGCATACGAAAAAGAGGGATGAGAAGTCTCCTCCGTCCCAGGTCCCTCTGTCATTCACTGGAGCTAAGAAAGTGATGCTTTTCACGCTGGAGTTCCTCACCTCGCCCAGTCATGTGAAGGCGGTGCTGCTGGTTGCCTGGCCTTACGCATTGGTCGGCCTGGGCTTCCTGGCGTTCCTGGTGCTGAATGATGGCATAGTGGTGGGTGACAGGACGAGCCACGAGGCCTGCCTCAACTTCCCCCAACTCTTCTATTTCTTCTCATTCGCCCTCTTCTTCTCCCTCCCCGTCTCACTTTGCTACTACCGCGCTCTCCGGTTTCTCCAGGCTCTGAAAAAACAGCCTCTGTTCTTCCTCTTCGTCACGTGCATCTCCTTGCTCCTGGTGTGGAAATTCACCTCCGTCCACAAGTACCTGCTGGCAGATAACCGCCATTTCCCCTTCTACGTGTGGAAAAGGCTTTTCCAGAGGCACGAGCTGGTGCGCTTTCTACTCGTCCCCGTGTACGTGTTTGCGGGGTGGAATTTCCTGGACTCCTTCAAGTCGCGCTCACTGTTCTGGAGTCTGGCGTTCTTGGCGTGCCTCCTGGCTGCAACAGTACCCCAGAAGCTGCTGGAGTTCAGATACTTCATTGTTCCCTACCTGATGTATCGCCTGCACATGCCTCTCCCCTCTCTTCCTAGACTCATTGTGGAGTTTCTCCTGTACTCGGTGGTCAACGCTGCCACACTTTACATCTTCATCAGTAAGACCTTCCACTGGCCAGACAGCACAGAAACACAGAGGTTCATGTGGTGAACAAAAGAGACTGATGTCAGGAGTTCCCGGACCCGAACATGATGTCCGTATCGATAGATTTCCCAGAGAACCACAGTATATGTGACATCTCAGAAATCAGAGAAAATGTTATGTTACATCCCTGTAAAAGACTCATATTCTCACCATTCTTGTAAAGTGTAACCAAATGGTGTTCGAGATTGTGTAAAGGTATCGCCAAAGTTTACACTGAGAAGAAATATTGCTGGTTTTAACAGGTGGTGAGCTGAGCTTTATTTAGGGTTGAGTTATGCTGTGTTTTGTTTTCAGTGACAAATCCTAAAGCAGCACATCGACTGTGAATCAGCCCACGATTACATGATAATGACCAAGAGTATTTAAAGAGAATTTATTTTGTAAAAAGTGTTTGGCTTTGACAATACAGTGGTGGTATCTGTGTTGTAAATTCTGCTCTAAATTATAATGGTCTGATGAGAATCAACTGTGTATAAAGGTTTTTCTGCAGGTTTCTGGGAATTGACGAGGCTGGGTGTGGTTTTCTTTTTTACTTTAAATGTAAATACTGTATGTAGTTCTATGACTAGATATTTGGTGAAATTGTTGACATGATTTGTAAAAATTATTAAAGAGACCAAAAATAATAGCCATATTGTAAAGTTTAGAATTTTTATTGTGTGAGATGTTTTTCTAATGATTGAGCTTTTTGCTTTTTGCCAGTGAAGAACACTGATTGACACATTTGACCCACGTACAACTTTCAATACAATGCAACGATAATTATGGAACTAAATTGAAGATATACATATGTTTGTTAATTTTTACCTTGATTTTTACTTTGACCAAGCCATAAAGATCCACTGGAAGTGATTCAGAATGGAGATATTTTTGTTTTGTCATTCGATGTTTTTTTGGACTTTGTATTTGAATTGTTTCTGTTTTCTTCTTTTCGTTGGCTATTTTCACTGTTATCTTTTCTGTGTACATGCAAAAGATTTAATCATGAAGTTGGTTTGTCCAACCAGCTGTATGCTGCTCCGCTGTTGATAAAATCTTGTGTATACCTTTGAATAAAATGACTCATGCAATATGAAGTGTCAAGGTTATTTATTGAGCGCTTTTGGCAAATATATGTACAGAATACAAAGAGCAAAAAAATAGATGACAGAAGAAAGTGTTTCACAAACTCCAGTGTGCTAACTCAACACAGCAGCCGCTAGGGGGCGCTATAAGACAAAGCTGGATGTTCCAAAGGACAGAGCAAGCACTTAAATATGAAATAAATCAACAGACTGCTTATAAATTCAACACCAAACCCCTAAATGATGCTTTCACAGCTGAGTAACACAGGAAAAAACAAACAAAAAGCTAAATGGTTAGTGTGAAGCCGGCCTTGACAACTTGTTTCGTTTTTCATACTGTTTAAATTATCAGCCACTTCCAACTCTTCCAAAACGCCAGTGCTTTGCAAATGAAATTGAAAAATGAAAATTACTGCTAGACAAAAAATTATAAAAGAAGAGACCCAGGCGGCCAAATATGGTTACCAGGATCTGACATTCTACACTACGTAATGATGATAATAAAAAATAAAAAAAATGTAAAAAAGGAAAATTGACTGCTCTGTTGCTCATAGTAATGATTATTATTAATATTATAGTCTTCTCTACTTTGTAAGTGGAAGCCCAAAAGAAAACAAGTAGCACAATGAGTGCTCTCCTCTAACTCATATGACTAAGAGATTCTAATTACATGGAGCGGTGTGGGGCCAGCTCACAGGAGAGACTTTAATAAAGTCAAACTGGGATGATTAAACAAATGAAGATTACACTCTTCAGACCCCGGAGTGAAGAAGATGCCATAAAGAATGAGCTGTGTTCAGTTTGAGTTCAGGGTGGGAACATTGTTCAATATATTGGAGTGTGTACATACTAAAGCTCCCTGACTTTCCCTTTTCACAGTCTTATTGATTCTTACTTTGGCGATGATGACAGTGCAGATTAGTCTTTCTCACCGCTTTGTTCTGACATTAAAAAAAGAAATGACAGCCCAAGAAAGAGGTGCTACCACCATTCATACATTTGTATTCTATGAATGTTTTATTGTCAGAAGTTAGTTTCTGTCGTGAGAACTTTGCCCTCGCAGAATATCTGATTAGTCACTGATAGCATTTTGAGGAAAACTGGTAAAATGATGCCCCCCGTTTACAAAAAGTGACAAAATGCCACTGATCGGCCCTAAGGATAAGGAAGTTCTTTAACATATCTGGGGAGTAAACAATCTCATACTCAAACTGGAAACATATTTAGCTTTTGCAGTCACAAAATAGTGTCATGGTATTTTTTTGAATGTACTGTTTATTTTTTAATAAGTAGGAGATGAAAAACTATTGAAAATATATATATATATATATATATATATATATATATATAAATGTTCCTTTTTTTGTCAGTGGCTGAAGTAGTGTGTCGGTTCCGTATATTATTAACATCAGGCAAAGGCTCCATTCATGTCATATGTAAGAACGAGTTTCCGACTCGTAAATAGCATCCAAGTCGTAACTACAACAGGGAAACTCTTACTCTGATTGTTGTTCAAGGTCTGTGGCTTTGTTGAGATGTAAAGTTGAAATGTTTCCTCTTGGCTTTCTAATTTTCTTTCTCTCTAAGTAGAACACAGGACGGATTTGTAAACGTTGTAAAGTCAGGATCATGTGTGATCAAAGGGTCTTAAATTTGTTGTGTGCATACTTAATAGTTTTGTCATCAATAAACTTCCGTAATACATGTGCAGCACAAATTACAAGTCAAATTGAAGGTATATTTTTCACTGATTTGCTCAGAATAGAACCGCATTATTTCCTAATGATGACATGTTTTCTGTTGCTTTGTCTTTTCTCTCCTTAACACGGTGTCTTTGTGTGTACGCACACCCACATGCAAACCTTTCTCCAAGACTTTATCACAGGTTCTGAGCAGTTCATTAAAAAAAAAGAGCTTCAAGAAATGGGTTCTTTGGACCCAAGGTGAGGACAGTTAAATGTTATATATAAGCAGAGTTTGTTACTTAATTATTCCCTGAGTTTACAAAGAAGTTGAAGGAGGAGGGGGAGGAGGAGGAAGAGGAGCAGGAAGAGGAGGGAGAGAAAAACATGGATTCACAGGTGTGATATGACAGCACAGTAAGAATCTCATTACAAAAGAGGTGAATATAATTACTGCAGTTGCTGTTCAGGTGTTTATCATATATAATCTTCACAATTGTGTAAGAGAGTAACAGCTGAGAGCTGCAGTTCTATGCAAACATTAATAAAACAAGAGCAGATAGTGTATTTGATGGGGACGATATTGAACCCCGGACTAATGCTCATTTGACTTACACCATAATAAAAACATCGAATACCACCAGATTTATCCTTTAAAGCAGCTCAGTTCACTTTCACACACTTTTGTTTTGCAGTGACTGCTCTCCCACAGCCGGAGAAGATCGTACAGGTGATCCCATTCCTCAGATTGTGTGAACTACCGAGGATTACTTCTCCTTCAATTTCTCTCCGTTCATTAGAGTTGCAATACACGGCCTTTAACTGTCACTGTCATTATTCCGAAAGCAAGGCACATGCCACTGCTGATAATTATTATCACTCTACTGTCGTGGGTGGGAACAACAGGGACCTTTTCATTTCCCACTCTGCCTCCTCTGCTGGGAGCACAGGGGTCCTGGGAGTTAGAGCTCGAAATAAATGTCTCTCTTTCATAAGGACTTGTGATCATCTGAAGGCTTCTTTCCGGTTTTATTTCTCTGGTGAGTGTAGTCATGTGGTGGTTGCACTGCAAAATGACACTATGCTCCGTTTCACTGCGTCAGCGCTTTGGTTGTCTGCGAGAAGCTGTCACAAATTGTACTTTTCATTCTGTTTTAAGCTAAACACTTTTTAGATCCTGGTGGTTTTAAATTAAGGACTTTAGTCATCAGATGGCAGCTTAACAGCGTCGGAGGAACAGGGATTCTTTTTTTTTTAACATGAAACTACTTTATTCAGTGTTTTAATCACCAGGTCCATTCGTTTTGGAGAAGAGGAGACCTCTGCGGATAATTCGGCTCCCGGTAAAAACCTGACAGCAATGGTGGTGAAGTCAGCAACTCCCATGATCCCAGGCTACGGCACCAAACTCCGTCTTCCCTTATTGTTTTGCTTGAGAGACCCCTAGTGGCTGCAACATACATATTGTGCGTTTAAAGAAACCATTAATTCTCAGTTTCTTCCCTGTTCCCTCGGTGAGGAATGCATTCCCATCAAAGAATCATGACTGCGTGTGAGTGCGTGGCGTAAGCTGAGCGCGGCGAGGTCATCGCTGTCTTCTAACTCCTCCGACACTCTTGACCCTGTCACTGTACATCAGTCTGCTTCCTACACACACACACACACACACACACACACACGTCCACATGTCAACACACATGCATGTATCCACAGCCCCGTGCAGACAACTCACTCTCGGATACTCGTATGTGTGTCTGGAGAGACAACAAACACAATAGCAATTCCCCAGATTCCCCGCTGACCTATTACCTTCTTCTTTCTCACAAACGAACACACACACACACACACACACACACACACACACAAACACACATATAAACGTATGAGGCAACGAGGCTCCTAGCACCCCATGCATCTGTCTCACTGCATAATGCATTGCTAGCCGAGGTGGAAACACACTGCCGCACACTTACACACAGAAACGCTTAGCTGTGATGCATAATATATCAAGCCAGGTTAGGGAGAACAAGTGCCCTCACATGTACTGCTAATTGAGACAAAGCCAAGGTTTCTGTGAGTGTGTAGTGTGTGTGTGTGTGTGTGTGTGGAATCTACTGATTAAACACAGCAAGCACAATAGAAAACATTAGTCACCTGAGTGGCCAAGTTGCCATTTTGTCTCACTTAGCCCTGCTGGTGTTGGTGTTTGTGGACTATAACGAAGGAGCAGGATCAGTGTCGTCATGCGTGTGTTCGATTTGATTTGTTTCAAATGAGCATATATTGAACAGAGCCAAAGCATTTGTTCACTGACCTCACACTATCTAAGAGAGACGCCATTATCTTGAGATCACAACGTAATCATCCCATAATCTTGAGGTATCAAACGTTATGATTCAAATCATATGGAGAGAGATTTAGACAGTAAATAGTTTTCTTGAGATGGTGGTTTAATTAGGCTGCAGTTTGAGCCTGGATCACACCTTCAGCAAAGTAAACACGGAGCGGAGCTGCGAAGAAACAGATGGAGAAGCAGAGGACACCATATGTTACCAAGAGATGGTACTTTGGAATTAATTTCGTAATTATTATTTTTTTTAAGTTATCTGTGTGAAACATGACACAATCTAATGTAGAACATTAAACAGAATAAAGAGCCTACAGCCATGCTGGCCGCTCTGTGACGCTCTACCTATGCTGTCCTCAAATGGAACCTGTGAGTTTGTGGTTACGACATTGGAAGTCGTGCGAACGATATGCTTGTCGTTGAAGTGGTTAAATCGTGAGAACATTGCCGCAGGAAACGTAATGTAGGAAAACACAAAGGCATCAAAATGATGAGGCTGTTGGGAATATATTTTCTCAGACATAGGCCTATTTTTTAACTATGAAGAAAAACTAAAATTACAAAGTATTTTATTATGCACCGAAAAATAAACTGTCATGGCCTACGCTGTTTCTAAAAACATCAGCAAACATGTCACAACCCCTGAACCTGGAGCTTTCCAAAAAACTTCCACTCACAAGGTGGTGAATACTGTTTTATCCAGACGTTATTCATAATTATTCAGCCAACTTTAGTCTTGGCCCTCCCCTCGTGCAGTGGCCCAACAACATCATTACAAATAGCACAAGAGCGGCATATGGACTCTTCTCGTAAACACGACCCCATTTGAAGGCAGCGTTAGGCCCAGCGGTGCTTTAAGCTATGCTAACGTCCGCATGCTAACATGCTCACAATGACGCTAATATGCTGATGTTTGGCAGCAGTGATGTGCAGCAAAGAACATAACACACAGGTGGAACCAGTACAGCCGTCTTCAATACACAACACCGATCCAAAAGCCAAGTAATACAAGGGCCAAAATCACAGATACAGATACTTGCAGTAAATATCTCCTACTATCACAGTCATGATATATAAAGCAAATTCATAATAAGCTACTTCTGGATTCATTTTCATTACCACTAGTGATTCAGTAAACATTAGTTATTCCTATGAACTATTCTGTTAATTTCTTAATGACATACATGACAAAACACTGTTAAGGTGGGAATGAACAAATATGGTGTGAAATGTCAAAGAAGAAAAATGTGAAAGAAGCAAAAAAATAATAATAGTACAGCAATAAGAAGAGTGTTTATGTATCAAGAAAGTCATAATGGAATTAGTCATAAGTAGAGTGCAATAATTTAAAACAATGAAGAGGTAAGCAATAAGTGCCACATCGCTCACTCCTGTGCTTTTAACACAAATTTAAATCATTTAGATATTACATGTGCTGTAAGAAAAATCTTTTTATAACACAAATCATCAAATCAAAAGTTACACAATGGACTCATACATGGACCTGAACACACCAGCTACCTGCCGTCTCTTAGCACCTTTAAAAAAAGCAATTACAGCACATGCAGAAAATGTTCTATTTCAGTAAGAACGGTGGGAGTTCAGTGGGTGTAGTGGCCGAAACATGTGTTTTGTTTTATTAACGGCACACAGTAATTATGCAACCTGCCCACATTCATATCACTGTTTCCAGCATGCTGTCTGTAAAAGCCTTTATGGCGTTGTGGGGGAGGTGTGTGAGAGAATTCTTTTAGGGGTGTCCGGCCTGATGAGACCTTCACGTTTAGGAAATACAACCCTGCACAACTCAACCACCCGAGATTCTTTCTGTCTTTTCATTTCACGGGAATATTCAAATGAGATTTAACTTTAGCTCCATCTCCGTGGCAGGTTGCTAAGCTACAGTCTGTGTCAGGAAGTGACAAGTAAACATAATTACAACCCTGGTTGACAGACGCCGACCACAGTGTTCATTAGATTTACTCAAGCATTAAGACATCAAGTCTTTTGAAACGAAAAAAGTAGTATTTAAACAATAAAGAGATGAGGAATTATTTCTTTACAGTATGGATGTTATGAGTGTTCTGTATGCTTATGTCAGGTTGAGTTGTTATTTTTGCATTTTGAGCGTTATATGCTCTAGGTGCAGCTTGCTATTGTTGGCCTTGATGTATGCATGTCGTTTCTCTCTCTCTCTCTCTGCTGGTGTTGCATTAGATGTTGATTGACAGCGATATTAGCACCTTTCCCTCACTCTGCCTCTCTTCGCCCCTCAATCACTCCATCCATCCCCTTCCTTGGCGTCAAGGGACGCTGGGAAAATAAAGCTATTTAAAGCAAACAGAAGCCTGCACACGACTCTGCTGTTTGTGCAGTGAAAAAAACAAGACACAAATCACCTTTGCATTACAACACCCAATGAACCTATGCTAAAATCTTCACCTGACTCTCCCATGTATTTTAAATCTTACAAAAGAAAATGTATTTGATTGACAGATTTTTCATCCAATCACCAGCCAAGTATTTTTATTTTTAAAGTGTCTGCTCTGCTTCAAACAGTTCCAATGACGCTTCTCAGATGGTTCTGCGTAAAACAAACCATCTTCTCCGCGTTCTGGATTTGTACCCGGGTTTCCGACGCTCCAGCCACACCACGACCCCCTTTCATCCCTCTCCTCGACCCCAATCTTCCTATCGCACATGACCCTGACAATCTTCCGCTCACGTTCATCCCCAGGTAACCGCCCCCCTTTTCACTTCTCCTCGACCCCGTTCCACCTCAATCTTCCCACCTAACATGACCCTCACCTTTCCTGAATCTTCTAGCGATTCCAGATAAAACTACTTCCTACTGTTCAAATGGCGTGTTCTTTGTCAGTGAATGTCTTTAACAGGATAAAGTGATGACATTTTGGACAGACATGGATGTTAAGTGCAACTTCAGCTGTTGGCTGAGGTATACAACTGCTTCTAATTTTCTAAATAGCAAATTATAACAATAACAAGGACAGTAAGATCATAACAGTTGCCTATTTTCTCAATCATCAATGGGGTCCTGCATGAGCACACTATTTTCTGAAAAAATAAACAAGATCTAAGTTTCCCAGTTTTTTAGGTCTTAATGACTTGTGTACCTTAACATGTATTTTTAACTTCCTTTATGGCTTATTTAGTCATGAATATTTACTGCAACAAATGAACACAGTGAAATATTCACTTTCCCATTGTTTTATGATAAATGGCTCTTTCAAAAATTTCAAGTGTTTTCTTTTTGTAAGCTAAAAAAAAAAAAAAAGTCCCTATATTGGCCCTCAATGAGAGTCAAGACGTCTTTTGACTCAAGTGTATTTGATTGTTTGTACCTGTACGAGTGTGTATTTTGGGCTGTGAGCTAATCTGAATACACAACCAAACAAATCCAGTATAGACACAGGACCTGCTGTTTTCATTTCACAGCCAGCAGTGTGGAAGAGTAGGAACACTGTGTAGTTAAAATAAAACTAGAACAGCACTCAGAGTGCAGACAAGGCCATTTCCATAAGTGAAAAATAATGTGTGTATCTGCCCTGTGATTTGGATCCACTCAAAAATTGAATGAGATTTCCTTGGCTCATGCTACACCCTTTCACCAAGTTTCATGCAAATCGAGCCAGCAGTTTTTCCATTATCCTGCTGACAAACAAACCAACAAACCAAAAACATAATCTCCTACACGGAGGTAATAAAATTAAATGAGCAGTGAGTTTATCCAGCAAAAGGAAAGCTTGGCACAGTTTGCATTCCCATGTCTCAGACTGCCTCAAGGAAGAACACAGGAGTTTAAACTGAAAGGTTTACTTCGACTAAAGTATAAACTGTGCTCTGCTGCTATATGGCACAGAAAGAAAATAACCCAAAATGTAACTAAGCAAACCAGAACGTGGGGGACAGACGGAAACTTAAGTACATCAGGCAACATGAAGGAAGTTTCCTTGATGACCTGACTCAACCCTCCAGGCTGCTGCAAAGAAAGCCTTTAGTCTTTATAGTGAATACCAACTCATCAAAAGGATTGAATATTACTTTTAAAACTTCTACGTGGTTCAGAAAAATACATATGCTGGTATTCTTTGTCACACAGGTTGAGGACTTTATTAATATTTGGTAGGTTAAATAGTTTTCCATGTGCAAATAGCAAATATATGGTTTCTCCAAGAGACACTAAAGTATCCTCAAGGCTGCCACAAAGAAGGAACAAATGAATATTGCGTTTGGTGGAACATTTGATAGCTGAGTGCCATTTACATCAAAACTAAAATAAATCTTTATTCCCTTGGACACAATATTACTACGCACACACACACACACACACACACACACACACACACACACATACACACACACACACACAGGGCCCTTTCTGCATGACAAACCTCACAGAGTGGATCTCTCTTTCTGATGTGGAATTCCTCATTGCTGTCCTGTTTTATTTAGATGTAGGCGACAAACTTTATTTAAACTCTAATTTCCCTTCACTTTAGGCCACCAATCTACAATTTCAATCTTGACTTCCTGCGCGGCCATATGTGAAGCCAACTGAGTGAATTTGTTTCGCAAATATATGCAAATGCGGATCTGTAACGAGGCAAAATTCATCCGCCAATTTTGTCCGTTCTCTGAGTGTATTTATGATGGGGGGGAAATGCCAACACCTGACATCTATCTCATATACACGAGAGGGTGGATGGTGATTGATTGGGGCCTATGTGGACCGCAGGACACTGTGCGCACACTTTATTACATCTGTCACCATCTTTATTATCAACAGATGTTTTGACATATGTACTGTGGATGTCTTACTTTATTTCCACGCAAAGACACGTCCATTCTGAAATGTCGGTAACGTGCTCAAGTCCACGCTAACAATCGAGAAAATTCAACTCAATTTTATGGTGTTTCTTTTGTTCAATATAAATGTCTTTGTTGACCCCCTCTGTGTTGCTTCTCAAGGACATAATTGGCATATATTGTTGACTCAATCTTCCTCAGTAGAACATGTTGTTAGAGCCTGTCAACATTCAGTAACACATGTAATGGTGATTAGAGAGTGAACATGAATACAGTGGTTGTATAGTAACATTTTATTAAAACAATTATGTAAAAAGCATCAAAATAGCAGCATGAACACAAGAAAAAATCCCTGCTTGCTTCTGCAGTATGTACTAACCAACCCCAGGCCATTGTTTCCAATGTTCTTTGTTTTTAAATCAAACTGTGTCCTTATATACAGGTAGGTTATTAGCTGTTACCATAAAGACTGGACGCAGCTGGCGAACAGCTCGCCTGGCTTTTGCAAAAGTAAAAAAAAGCTTGTAGCACCTTTAACGCTCTGTCTGTATTGGCTTTAAACAAACAAGGTACGACGTGTTCATTTGTGAGCTTTTCAGGTGCTGGGAGTTGTAATTTTTCAAACTTAGGCAAGAGCCGAACTAGCTGTTTCCCCCTGCTTTGAATGCTAAGCTAAGCTAATCACCTCATGTATAAACATGAGTGTGCGGTATCAATCGTCTCATTCAACTTTTGACAAGAAGTGCGTTTCACAAAATGTCAAGCTATTCCTTTATAGTTTAAAGTAAGCTCTTTATCAACCTCTGTCATAGTAGCAGTAAGACATTCACCCTGCTGTCACTCTGAGTGGCAGGAGTGAGACTGACAATATCCTAAAATGCTGACAACAAGCTGGATCGTGACTTTTGAAAATCAGGGATCTCAGCACCTGTCAAAGTACTTGCTGAGCTATTGAGAGCTGATGAAGAACCCTATCAACCCCTGGCAGATATTTGGTATTTCTGCGTGACAGTGCATTGCCAGTCTTTCTTAAAGCCTCTTTACACATGTGGCAATTACTCTCAAGAATATTTAAATGTTATACTCTAGGAAATAGTTGCCACTTCAGCAGGCAGATGACAGACTTACAGCAGGACTGGGTCATTCAGAGAAACAGAAGGATGACATGAATACATGTTACATGTTTCTCAGCAACATCTACAGCCTTCCTCTATACTAGTGGTCCTGTGTGTGTGAGGGAAGACTTTCACGTACAACAATTATCCTATCAAAAGGGAAAGAAAGCACATATTAGTCGTAATAAACTATGAATGGAGAAGTGACGAAAGACAAACACTGAGGGAAGGAAAAAAAGGAAAACACAGATCTCCAGCAACGTTTGTGTTTAATATGAATATTTATTTAAAAATCCATAGTTCGATACAGAAATAGTCATCTATTATATGTATTATCAGACAATCAGTACTTCAGCCATGCTTTCTCTGATTAATCACGGTTTCAAAAAAGTACAAGATAATTATTTTTCAATAATTGAACTGGTGCAAAGAAAACCCACTAGAAAGCAATAGAAACACTGACACAAAATATAGAACGATTAATTCATTGAAACAATTCATTTTTCTGAAGAAGGCATCGCACAATTCCAAGAAAATCTGTGAAAGATTTAAGGCAATTTTGTACAGTTAATTTTCATATAGAGTTTATATTTCAAAACACTCAGTTTGTAACAAAAGGAACTGGTGCATCCTTTGTAAAACTGTACATGCAAACATAGTGCACGTTGTTAAGAAGATATGACGAGCATACAATATTTTATTTGGATAGCTTTAGTAAACAAAGATCTTATGTGTGTTTACACCTCACATTGTCTATTAAAACCCTCTTATAAAGGTGCCACACAGACGCGCGCACACACACACATACACTTGCCCACACACGCAAAGTATACTTATATCAAACGCATGCACACACCCACACACACACATTTTTAGGGGCTTGGCAAAGTTACTAAGCTGTTGCACTATGATGGAAAAAGAATGGAAAGTTAAAATAATAATAATAATAACAACATCTGTCCACCCAAAGCAGACCAACGCAAAGTAATGGCACCAATGACTAGGTTTGTGTAAGTTTGTGTTTGTATGGAAGCAAAGAAAGGCCAAATTAATAATAAAAATATCAGCAAATGAATACATTTTTGAACTGAAGAAATGCTGACAATTAAATACCACTAAATTGAAATCACTTCATTTGAAAACCATCCATATGAATTATTATGGCTCTATGAATTCCCGACTTTGACATTTCCAGAAGGTAACTTCAAGTTTTGTAATTTAAAAAACTTGTTTTCCAAATTCAGATAGAAAATTCACGTTTCCAGGTACTTCATTTGAATTTTTTGATACAAAATGATAAGTTTTGAGCAAGTTGAACAGTTATTTAACAAACAACATTAATTCAGATATATTGTTTTCATAGTAAATATTTAAATGCTATAAATTCGATAGTATTTCAATTACAACATTAAATGTTCTACAATGATTACATTTCAAAGTTAGGTATTAAATTCCTCACAAAAGTCAAGTCCTTACGGCCTTTTTTTGCTTCCACAGGTCCTGTCCTCATCGACAGGAGTTGTCATTTAGCGAAATGAGCATGAAGTGAGAGATGCATTTTCCTCCCCTGAAAGGATTTGACTGAAACAGGAGGTAGTTCGCCATTCAAATGGCATGACAGGGACATCCTGTAGGCTGTTTGTATAGTACGTACACCATGTAACAGCGTCCTGGGTTTGAATATGGCCAGCCAATTATCATGTAAAAAATGTCATAAAAACATTAAGAAGTAGTTTGGAGCAACGTGGAAGTTGTTCAAAAGTCGAGTACATTTGCCTTCACCTTCCTCCCTTTACACAAAGTTTCCAGTGGTTTCATCTTTGATGTGTGACTTTTGAAAGAAGAAATGAGGAAATGTTCTCTGCGCTCACCGCGAGGTCGGACGCGGAGCCTCGCGAGAAGGCGGCTAGTCAGTTTTGTTTCTATGGTTACCTCCCCTGCTTCATACAGCTGTTATCTCATTGGTTGTGCTTTGAAAGGTCAATTAAAAACTAATAATTAAAACTTCCAGTGCAGCGCGCGGTGGCAACTTCGAGCGCTGCGCCGCGCCAAGGGTAGCTCGTCGCTAATACATGAAAAGTTAAATTCATAAGCAATAAAATGCACTACAGCTTTACTTGGTCCGGTATGAACAGTAGCTTTTCGGTGGCTAATTTTAGCTAATGTTAGCTAACTTTAGACGGATATTACTTTGTATCTGAGTCAGTTTAACTTGTCCTAATAATCATTTACATTTTAGCAGTCATTTAGCAAAATACTTTGATGAGTACAATGTTATCAGAATTGATTGAACCAATAGCTGGAGTAACAAAAATAAAAGAAATCACAGCTTTCCTTAAAAATGATCCCGTAGTCGTCAAGACGCTTGTTTTTTATCTTTGTTTATAGAAATGTGTCTCTATCAGAGGTGATTTACATAGAATACTTCGCTGACTCCAAGCAGCTGGATCTCAAACAGTTTAACAGTATACCTGCTGAGGCGGTAATGAGCTCCTTAGAATGACCTGCAGTCCTCATGATGTGTGCAGCTACACTGTGAACGCAGTGGGTGGCTGCACGAGTGCGACTGCACCGGCTAAGCAGACACACAGTTAGTCCAATCTGCTACAGTGGCTACACGGGAGGGGATTGTACAGAAGAAAAAAGAGATGAACCTGGAAATATCAAGCAACTAGACAAGGCAGCGATGTAAGATATTCAAAACAAACTGTGTAGAAAACGTCAGTTACAAATAATGTTCGTTCACTTTACTGTGTAGTGTTCTTAAGACATCTGGGTTGTAGTTTTTCTATGTCAGTCACTTTGCAAAATCTGGGAAATCTTGTCGGCAACACCTGAAAATGGCCAAAATGATGCAACATGTGGAGACCTTAGTGCAGCCAATAGTACATCAGCACATATATTTTATATCAGACTTTTGTTTTTGATACACACTCAATGTGTGTAAATAATGCTGGGTTGATAATATATTGTAAAAGTCTTCTATTTAGAAGACATAAGAGTAGTCAGAGGATGATGTGGTGATCGTGAGCTTTACAGTAATTCATACAAAATAAAAATAATAATGATAATAATGTTTGTGCTATCATTTTAAGACTGCTGCAGGGTGTTGATACAACAAAATCACTGTAAGCTTTAACATCACTGCAATGCTTAAATATCCTTTCACATTGTTGGTGCAATGTAATTCACTGATAATCCAATGTTAAAATGTCCCTGCATTCCAACATTTTGGGACTTTGAAAACATTTCATTTTCAAAAGAAGTTGTGTCATACAACAAACAAATCTCATTCAACAAATCCACTCATAATTGAAACACTCATTACAACGCTTAGATTCCTTCCATATTTGTGACAAAAAGAGAACTCATTCTTCTTTAGACGTCATTTAGAAACAATGTTAAATTGGAAACGTGTCAGACATCCTCAGTGACTGACAGGAATCACACAAATCCTCCTTTATACATGGTTGGCACATAAAAATACATCATAAAAACCAACATATAAAAAGCTATATCAAAGCTAAAAGGTGCAATAAAAAGTACACACCGAAATGGAACAAAAAGCCAACATAGGGAAAAAGTGTTTTTCTCTGCATTTTTGACCACTGGGCTCTTTATGCTCAAACAGCATTCAGTTTGAGAGCAGCTGCTGTCGCTTTAAACGTGGGGCAGGGACGTGGAGTTAGACGACACAATGAGACAAAACCCCTGCGCACGTGGGCATCATATTGCCAAGGCAGTTCGGAGAAGAACAGAGACATAGAGAGAGAGAGGGAGAGAGAGAAAGAGAGAGAGAGGGATAAGGAAAGAGGATCAAGAGAGAGTGAGAGAGAAGAGGGAGAGAAATGAAGAGAGAGAGAAAGGGAGAGGGAGGAGGAGAAAGAGAGAGAGAGAAAGAGAGAGAGAGAAAGAGGGAGGGAGAGAGAGAGAGAGAGGAAAGAGAGAAATGAAGAGAGGGTGGGAGAGATAGAGAGAGAAATGGAGAGAGAGGGAGGGAGAGAGAGAGTGTAGCTATGCTTCCATTCACAATTTGAATCCTCATCATATTTGTTCGAGCAACAACTTGGCATTTGAAATGTGAAACATTAGTTCTGATGTGGATGTTTAGTAATGTGGGTCATGTCATCAGACGGAGAGTCTGCAGCCGTGTTAGTGACTCTGAGGTTGACCTCTAACCTCAGCATGTCATCGTGCTCACGGTGACAATGTTAACATGCTGTTTTGCAGGTAGAATGTTTATGCTGTTCACCATCTTAATTTAGTGTGTTAGCATGATAACATTTGCTAATTAGCACTAAACAAGGCTGATTGATTAGTTTTGTAGGAATTTACTCATAAATCAAAGTATTTAACAAATTAAATTAGTAAGGTGTAAAGTCAGAGGATCACCAGAGTTATTACAGTTCATCGTGAGGGGAACAGGAATGTTTGTACCTAATTTTACGGCAAAATGCCCAAATAATTGTTCTGTTGAGCATAAAAATTATTCTTTCTATTCAGCTCGTCTACTATAGTTCGCAAAAAAAAAATGTAAATGTTGGATGGATGGAAACACAGCTAGTAAAAGTGACAGAGACATAAAAGAAAGAGAGATAGAGAGAGATAGACAGGAAGAAAAGCTGCAACAGGGAGACAGATAGACAGACTTCTCAGGCCTGAGAGCAGTGCAGACAGACAGACAGACAGAGAGAGAGGGTGAAGTGACAAATGGAGATACAGGCAGACATACCCCCCCCCCCCCACACACACAGACAGACGGAAGGGTAGAAGAGGTAGTGCAGGGATACTATATGCATGCACTTGACTGAGGCTACTCTCATGCAAAAGGTTAATACAAACACCGGAATACAGTACGGTACAGCACGGTACGGTACAGAAGGGCTACCAGGACCTGCACTGCTGCTACCTGACTCACATGCCATGACAGAGAGAGAGAGAGAGAGAGAGAGAGAGAGAAAGAGAGAGAGAGAGAGAGAGAGAGAGAGAGAGAGAGAGAGAAAATACTACAAGCTTCATCTTGAAACTTTGTGTATATAAAAGTATCAACAGTAAAAATCCTTGATAGTGTTTACTGTAAACAATGAGTGAGTTGGAGAGAGATAGATAGAAAGAAGAAGTTACACGTGTTCAGTTATTTACAGGAAAAGTGATTCCTTTTGATCTGGAGACATTCTCGTTACAATGTTTCCAAAGCTGTCCTTCATTCTCTCTTTCATTCTTTCTTTTCCTCCCAGCTAGAATTCAGACTCTTCGAACTCTCTGCGAGGCCTGTCCAGGTCTCCCTGGCCAAATAAATAAATAAATTCCAGACATTAACAGGAATGCTGACAGTGGAAGTAAACAGACTCTCATTGGCTTTTCCTGTACTCAAAAGCGACACTCTCCTGGCCCGACATGCAGCTTCCTGAACACGAGAAAAGACCACCGTGATCCACGATGACAAGGCATAGAGAGCGGCTTTAGGGAAATTGGAAGTATTTCACTCGTAAAGTTCAGCTAACCCCTGACTCCGAAACCTGTCTCCCCCCGGCTCCTCATATCTGGGTTTGGATGGGCAGTCCTGGCGGCGTGTAGGGAGGCGGCGCTGGCGACGGCTTGATCCCGCGGGTCCTCATGTAGGAGAGGAACTGGTCGGGGATCTCGGCCAGGACGTCTTTGGCGAGCCGGGCCATGCTCAGGATGTGGTTCCCCGTCCGGTCGATGTAGTCCCTGAACGGGACGAACTGAGAGGGAGAAGAGGGAAGAAGTTAGTGGCGCGTTGAAGTTAACACTTTTAGCACAATATCATTTATGTAGTCATCAAGTGTATATTTACAGGGTTCTCGTTTTAAAACGACTCAGCCCGAGGCAGTGTTGACAACCGGCTCATGGAGCTAACATTATCTTAATTAGCTAGCTAACTACCGCTGATAAAAAGACTCGTTATTCCAGCCGCAAAGTCAACAGTCGCTGGCTGGAATGAGAAACTTGCTTTTGTTGACCTCTGTCTTAGAGAATGGTCTATTGAGACGAGGAAGAGAGGCACAAATAATGAGGTGAAGAGATGAGATGAGAGACAGTCTGTGGCTGTCGTCACAGAGATGAATTCTGCAGAATAAAGAGCAGATGAGCAGAATGAAGATTAAGAGCAGAAGAAATGATGGTGAAACGTATGGGAGCGGAGAAAGAATGATGGGGGGGAGAGAAAGAAAGAAAATAATTCAAATGATATAACATAATTCATCCTTTTTGTTTCAAGTTGCCTTGTGCACTCTTAAGAGTTGCACGATTATTGCTACAGAGTAGAGATTAATTAAGACCTATTCTCTGAAATGAAAGTGTGGTGTCTGGTTGTCTGTGAACTGGAGGTGGTGAATGTCAAAAACGTTGGAGAAAAATCAGATCCTTAAGGCCAGTGAGATGAGCAGCAAATGCGGATACAAGGAATGTGCAATTTAGTGATTTGATGTTTTTACTGAGAGTATTACGTATTAAAGCGCGCTGACGCCATTTGGGGCTGCTGGTGTGTGAAATTGAACAGCTTAATTCTTTAAAATGGAGAGAGGAGATGGGCACAGAGCCAGCAGCTATGTACCAAAACCCAGTTAAACAGTCTGGGATTACTGGGATTAAATGTTAGGCTGAAGATACGCACATTTAAATAAGGTGATCAGCACTGCTAGTTTTCACGATGGCAAAGTCAAGAACTGGTCTGCAACAGGTCGGGAATCTAACTGATGTTAGTGGCTGATTGACATGTGTCACTCATACATGGAAGGTTGGGATGGTTGTCTGACTTTGTCTCTGATTCCCAATCCAATACCAGTGGTGTCCTATTGTCAAATGTACAATCTGTATACCACGCTGCGTGGAATTCATTGACATCCTTTTTATGTAAAGTAACATGAAAACTGTGACTTTTTCAGCCCGACGTGACTTAATGAATAAAACTGATTCAATGTGACCGACACCCGACACTAATCCCGTGGAACAGATGAGTGCATCCTTAATAAATACCGCATGAATACATCAATTTCATTACAACTTTGGTCTAATTTTCCTAGTTTAAAAAAAAAAGAAATCTCAGGAATGTAGTGCAATGGAAACTAGAAGGTCAGGCAGACCTCTGCCAAATGTAAAAAATAATATGTGTTTCCGCCCTGCGGTTTGATAACAAGACCCTAATTGGGATAATGGGAATAGAGGGAATCATCCTTTAAAATCACTGCATTAGATGACCTCAACGTGTATATACAATAGTGCATCTTGTTGGGACTATGCACTATATTCTCATGGAGGTCAACAGTTTCATTAAAGGAAGAGCTACCAGCTATTGTTAGAGGGCTACTTCACCCCAGAACAGGCACTGAAGCGACCTTCGCATCCAGACTAACTTATAATAAGTGTTTCAATGTTTTGCTCGCCCTGCTGCCACTTATTTACAGCTCTTTCCCAATGCAAATACACCTGCTGCAATGAAATAAATGCTGGTGTATTTCACTCACGTGTCACAAGCCACAGGTTATATGCTCTTACATGGATGATATTGCTGAACTAAAAGAGTACGGATATGAGACTTTTTAATTTACCTAATCACGGGCTCATGCGAGAGGCCAATTTGTGCTGCAAACCCTCGCTGTGAGATGTATCCTTCCCCGTGTCAGTAGGGGTTATTAGCTCGCTGATAATGAGAGCCTGTAGGCAGAACTGGTGTAATGCTCCAGAACTGAAACTTAGTTTTACACCGTCTCCTCTGCATAGAGAGCCTGCGTATGCGTGTGTGTGTACTTCAGCTTGTTAAAAAGCCAACTAACGAGCGTGCCTCCCTCGCCTACGTGGGCTGAGGGAGGGTGTGAGGGAGCAAAATATGACAGTGAAGGCATAAAGGTCACTGAGGAGAGGAATGTGACTCCACCGTGTCACAACAAACAAACGGCTCACTCTGAACGCTTCGGTGCCAGGGAATGACTCGAATCCGTAAAGTAATAATTGTCTTTGTGGGCTGATCGCTTACAGCCAAAACAAACGAGGATACAAATAAAAAACATCAAGAAAGGGATGACTACAGATGACTGACAGGCCGCAGGAATGAATATAAACTAATCATAGTTTAGATTTTGAGCAGCCAATCCCAGGAATCTTGTTTTTTCCAGTGCTATATTTAATGTTTCCCTAGCAGTCAGGGCCCACTTCATAGCCCAAACTCATGGGAGGATTTAAAGGAGCAGCTTGGTGAAAAGGTCCCTTCTGTGTGACTGACTGCAGGCCCCATGCTGCCCTGTAGGCCAGAGTCTGAGCTGAGGGACTCTCCGCAGATACTGGGGAGCATGCCATTATGTCTCTGTGTGTATGTGTGTGGTGCATGTGTGTGTCCATCTTGCCATCTGGGCTGCAGCCCGGGGTCGAGGTGACCAGGTGCCGGCATGGACAGAGCTGAACAGCCTGGGCAGGACTCAGGTGTTGTTAAGCCACTTTAAAACAGTGACAAGGCTTGCACACAAATCCTTCTACACTTCCAAATAACTCCGCTGAAAAGTTGTGATTTTGACATCCCTTATGACCCTCTAGAAGTGTGTGCCGGGGTCTGTATCTGCAGAGACCCTGCAGCCGTCTGCCTGGATTTTCTAATTTTGCTGTGTTCGGGACATTTGTGGGCGTCAACCTCTATAAAGATGTAGCGAGCAGGGGCCAGGAATTGGCCGGAAATTGGCAGACACAGTGCCGGAAAAAAACGCAAATGTAGAAAGGCGAAACGCCATAACCCCCTGTTGATCCGGGGCCATCTTTGAATGTTGTGTTTACAAATGCTACTCATTGGTTAACAAGTTAACAAGTTACATGGAGATCAAGACGACTGGCGGCAGCCTTTTCGCTGAGCTATGTTTACCAAGGCCGAATTACCAGCCAGGCGAAGTGGGCAAATGTCCTGCGGCTCCGGGTTTATTGCGTGTCCACTTGTGCGGATTTCATTGTAATTTTGTTTGGGAATACGCACCACTAAAGCTTCAATTGACGTCATAAGAGACCTTGTATCGATCTAGTTTTAAGACTTTAATTATCTCAGTTTTGTGCTTCTAATTAATGAGTTAAGCATATAACTATGGAGCAAACCTGGGGATAGGAAGCCTTCCAGCGCAGACAAGTTATAAACATTACGCAGACAAAGGGATGAACACGGGGTTTAATAGGGGCCCAGCAACAAATATTTACCATGGAGCAGTGTAGTTGGTTAATTACTCCATTTTTTTTTTACTGCTGGTGGTTCTCAAAATTAGTATCACATGTATAATAAATCATTAGGGATAAAATCTGAAAAAAGTGCTGCCGAAGCAATAATCATTTGTAATCTTGGACGTGGTTTCGTTTTGGATTATTGTCAAAACAATCAGACTTTCCATAAGAGAACAATAAGCTAGCCGTGGGAAATGGTTTGAGACAAAGAAAGGATCGTGTACCTGAACAATGTCTCTCTCAGCAAATCTTCCTCTGGATGAGATTCTGATTTCATCGCCGTCCAACTCAACCATGGCTGAGGAGAAGAAAAGAAAATACCCACATTATTTTTCTCACTCTTGAAATACAAAAGCAGGACCAGCAACTCTGAATAGAGCTCAGTAGAAACAGGGGTTTCTTACACATAAATATTACTTGTTGACTTACCATCAAATTCGGCGGGCCCCACCCCCACGATGATGATTGACATTGGCAGACAGGAGGCCTGCAGGAGAGGAACAATGGACATTAGATACATTTCAAACATTTGAAATCATTCTTCTTTTGTGAAAGCTGCGAGTCTCCCCAGTGCATTCACGTGGTTAATAGGATGAAGAAGATGCAGCGTCCTGTTCATGTCTAGCCAACATGTATAGTTCATGCAGTGTGTGTAAACGCGTGTGTTTTCTACAGCACCTCCTGCAGCGCTGCGTGGGTCGAGGCACCAAAATGAATAATATTAGAGGCGAGGGAATCAACAACACAGCCTGCACTCGCTGACAGCTTATAAATGACATGAGTTTGTGTGTGTGGGTATGTGTGTAAGTGACACAGAGCGGGTTTTTGAAATCGAGGGGGTGTGTGTTCCCCGTATTTTGAGTAATGGGTTGACCTCAGGCAGCAGAGCAATAGATGATCTTATCAAAACATCTCATTTATTTTTCGCTCCCTTCGGTAGAGGTTTTCTTTTCGTCTCCACTCCCCTTCACTCAGTTCCCCCCCCCCCCCAGTCCCATCATCTGTGCCGCCTCCTTCTCCCCTCTCAGCCAACATTTCGCTCTTCTCCACCACTCCTCTCATTCTGAGAAGCATCAATGCCTTCACAAAAACTGTGCACTTTGTTTGCATTGCACACCGTGCTCTGGCTGGCCTCTGGAGCGAGCGATGACTTGACAGTGAAGGAGAGGACAGACGGAGGGTGAATAACATGCTGTCAAAAGTGAGGGTGACACACAAACACTGAAGGAATAACAGGAGTGGAGGCTCCCAAATCGCATCATATTTCTGTTGGCATCACAAGGAAGGATGGCTATGCAGAGACGAGTACAAACATGTGTCAATGCTAAACATCCGAACGATCCCTTAAGTTCCTGTATACTCTGACGGGCGAATGTGTTATTTTTTTGTATCTTTTGTGAGGCACAATGTATTGCATTTTTGTGTAAAATCTGCTAACTCTCTTTTCTCTTTTGTTTTGGGGCTGCAGGGTCAGGCGGGGATGTAGATGCACTTACGTTGACGACAGACTCCTTGGTCTGTGCCATGTCTGAGATCACGCCATCTGTGATGATGAGGAGCACAAAGTACTGGGAGCCATCCTTCACAGAAGCTGCATACCTACACATAAGAAACACACAAAACCAATTGTTGTAGTTATTCATGCGCTACATGGTGCTTCAGTACTTGGACATATTAGGCATGATTCTGTGTGGTTTTAATTCATGTTCTCAGCTTTTTCACAAATTAGTAGTACTTGTGTGATAATGAGGCATTATACATCTTTTGAAAATGATTTTTCCTTGTTGAATAAATGAAATTTACCTCCCACTCTGCAGGATTTTAATCGGTCAAGTACATCTCTGTACATCTCTCTTTGGGTCAATTCTATAGATCCTCAGCTCAATGCGGCTCGCCATTTCTCCTGCGATGTTTGGTGTGACCTTTTGCTCCCGTGTGAGCCGTGAACCGACTGTTACTGACATTTACACACTGAGATTATTCCAGTCGCGTCTGCTACGCTGCACCTTTCTGCACTGGGAGGTTAGATCTATGTCCGTTTCCTCCCCACTGGTGATAACTGATGTCTCACTGTCACTCACTGCTCCACTGACGATGATCACAACACAGCAGATACACACAGCAACAACGTCAGAGTGGTAGAGAGGGGAAGAGAGTAAAGTGAATAGTTACTAGGCTGCACGCGGAGGAGAAAAAGGGGGTGATTGAAATATGAGGGGGGTCGACAAACAGAGGAGAGGAGGTTGTGGGATGGACGGGATTACAGAGGGGGGAAAAACAACTGTGCTTTGGTTAAATACTGTGAGCAAGCTTGAAGTGGACAAATAGGCAATAAAGTTGCAGAAAGATGCAAAATAAAACTAGTTTTAAAACATTTTAAATGAGATTTAGGAGGATTTGTGTGGATTATTCTGGTACTTACTTCTTAAAGCTAAATCTTGAGGCAAAAGTTAATGTGATATAGTTACCAGGCTAGGGGTTTTTGATTAAAACATTTTCCATGCCACTGTATATTACATTTTGTGCCTTGCATTCTGTTTTTTTACACAAACCAAGAAGAGTGCTTCAGTAACAGTTAAAAACGGATCCAAAATATAAGCAAAAATGTGGGTCAGAGTGAGAGAGTGCAGTAGAAAAAGGTCAAACAATCAAAAAAGAATTAAAAGAGGAGGACATAAGGAGAAAATGGAGCAAATCAATCACATTTGATTTGTATAGCCTAATATCACAAATTTGTCTCAGCATACGACACACTCTGTCCTCGGACCCTCACAGCGCACAAGGATAAACTCCCCAAAAGAAACCCCACAATTAAAGGGGCAATTAATCTCCCAGGACGCACAGACGTGCAATAGATGTCGTGTGTAGAGAATAAATGTATGACAAGGAGAAGATGATTAGGAGTAGTTCTATCCGAGAGTTAAATGAGAAGATCAACACCACTGTCATGCCTGCTCATTAGACATGAAGCTATAACCAGGAGAATAGTGGCGTAGAGATTGAAAGCAGGGGGAAACAGCCTGCCTGGCTCAGTGTGAAGGTAATAAAATCCCTCTTCCACCCACAACTCTGAAGTTCGCTAATTAACAATAATTAATAAGATATCTTGTGTAACGCAGAACACACAAACGCGCCTGTAAAAAACACTTCACACGTCCTTTTTTGTGTGGTTTAGGCAAACGAGAAGTAATGTGTGAATTAGTGACCTTTGCTGGTAGGCAGATTTTGTTCGCTTGGGACAGAGCGAGTTCTGCTTGTGTTTGGAAAACAGAGTAAAAGGTCTTTCAGGTGACATGACAGACTACATAAGAGGGAACTGCTGCCTCTGTATCACCGCTTGTTTCCCCATTTCCCTCCAGACTTTTCATGTGTAACTCTGCATTAAGATCTCAGTAAATTACCTTCTAAATATATGAAGTAACCTGATGAGAGGCTTCACTTGAGTACATCTCTTTAATAACGCAGTTTGCATGAATAGCTCCTTAATGTCTTTTTTTTATTTCAGAACATTGTCTAGATCAGGTTGTCCGCGTGGCTTTCCTACAGCATTAATTATGTCCTTGTCTAAGCAGAGACCGATGCAATCAGCTGTCAGGTCCTTTCTCTGTTTGTGTCTCCAGTTCTACGCTCTCCCTCGAACTCTTGTTAGCTACCTTGCAACACTCGCTGCACGGAGCCTATTACAGAAAACCTGAGAACACACGCCGAGTGTCTATCACCATGTGAAATGTACTCGGTGTTCTTTCACGCATACTCTACTGATTTAAAGTTCATTAGATGAGCAGTGACAGCAAATATGGAAGTGTATGTGGTAAAATGAAAACTAAAAAAATGTAAAAACAAGAGTGTGGAAAAGTAAACATCGGAAACCAATCACTGGATTAGATGTAAATAAGGGAAGCTGTAAAAATGTGTAAAATGTAGTAACTTTTACTCCTCTAAATTACGTGTGCGTTACCTGGCCACATGGTTGACGACAGGGGAGAAGTTTGTGGGTCCGTAGAGCTGCACCGACTTCAGACTCCGGTAGTATGCCTCCATCACACCTTCAATGCCCGTACAGTAAGGGTTCTGAGGGTTCCCATTCTACATTCAGGTGAGAGGAGGAGATGACACCATCATTAACCTGCACGATTCATTTCAGACGCGTTGAGGAGAAACAGATTGAGCAAACAGGCCTACACCTACGGCTAGTTGGCGTAACTTACACTTCAATCATGCTGCACTGACATTGATGTTGTCTGATGTTTCTGATGAAAATGAGCTGTTAAACAATAAGTTGTAAAACCACTTTGTTACATTAGAAGTATCTTGAGTGATGTAACGTCACATTTTCATTTTGTCAGGTGATTTTGTCACATTTTACTCCCTCACTGCCTTCCATCCTTCTCCCAACCTCACTTGTTCGTACCAAAGCAAACTCGTGGGAGATCCGTCCGTCAGGTGGCAGCTTGGCTCCGAACCCCAGCGCGGGAAACATCTTATCGCTGTCGTAGTCCTGGATGATTTCTCCTACTGCCTTCAGGGCCATTGCGTAGGCATTCAGCTGGTAGGGACTCATGTAGTGGAGAGAGGTGGGCTGGGCTGGGTTACCTGATAACAGTTCCAGCAAAATTTGCTAAATTCGTTTTTCTTTTTTGCTTTTGTAAATGTATTAAAAGAAGTAAGCCAGAACGAAACAACAACGGGAGAAAAATGCCCAACGTTTCTAACTGCCTTGAAATACTTTGCTATTGCCTCTTTATTAAACCAGAGGTACATTGTGGTTGCCTCACCATATATCTCTTTAACTGGCATGAAATAAAATGCATTCAATAACTAAGCTTCAGATTTTGTACAAGGTGATTAATCTTGGAGGTGCCGTGGTTTCAGCGAGGAGAATCAAACATCTAAGTTTATGGTTTTCTTTGTCATGTAAGTACATGATGTTTACTGCTTGGATCAGAATGTGGCACAAACAGATGCCTTAAATGTTTTTGGAAATGTTAGTGAGAATGTATTTTATTTTTGGTCAAAATAAAAATAAATATTTGGAAAACTGTCAGACACAATTACTTTAAAATCATAAAGTAATTTAGTCCAAAATTGTCAAATTAATAAGTCGAGGATGCAGTTTTTGTAGATATAATTTCAATTAACTGAAATAAAACCTAATGAAGGCAAGTGTTGTAAATAGCATGAATCGTCAGCAGCTGTGTGGGCTTAATGGTGCTTTATGGGAACCACTGTTACGATTTGAAAAGCTACTTGAACTTCTAAATGATGTTTTACCAATAATTGTTGTTCAGTGGTTCAATATAGCCATTGCACCGCTCTGATGAAACTAAATTGGCTGCTAATCGTGTTAATGTAATAGGAGACTTTGTAGACTTTACATCACTATTCCAGCCGTGTGTGAATAAACTGCGGAACCCTAGTAGCCATCATCCTGAATTAGGATTTTAGTGCGAGCCAGACATGATGGAGTACACCTCAGCCTCAAACGTCTATGGCTGCCTCCTGTCCTGCCACGATGGAGCTCAAGGGTAGATGGATAACACAGTCCTTAATCACAGCCATCGTAGCCTCGTTAATGCACTCAGTTTTAGCTGCCAGGTGTGATGGAGGGGGCGATTAGGAAACACTTGATCCCCCATCTGCATATATTTGAATAAACGCTCTTCCTAGGCATTCAGAGCACTTTGTGTGTATTTCTGTGGGTCTCTGAGCGTGTGTGTTTACTGGTCGGCTCACCATTGGAAGCTGTGAAATCAATGGCCACAGTGAAGTTAATCTGGGTCCTGAGGATGCAAAAATAGAGAGATGATTACTCAACAATTATCACCCAACCTCTCTCTCTTTCTTACACACACACACACACACACACACACACCTGTCATCCAAATAGATCAATGTTGGAGAGTGCAAACAGAGTTCCTCCTGCCCTTTAGCTGTAATGAATAGACGGCGAGTTACTGGGCTTTCACACCAAACACATGAGCATGGCGCAAAAGGAAGGTTGTTATCTTTAAATGGAGAACTCAGCCTCTATAGTCTACAGTCTCCTTAACACCTGCACGGGCGAAAGTAGCATGAGCCACCCTGACTTTCCTCCCAAATCCAGTTAGCTGCGACCCCGGCCCTTCACAAGCTGCACCTGATGGCATTCTGGTCGACGGGAGGCAACATTTTACAAATGCTAAATCAGACTGCAAATGGACAATTTCATTTTGAGTAACACAGAGTTACATAACTGTAAACAGCAATCAAAGTACCACAAACCCAAGAGTCTCCAGCCATGCATTAGACTGCACCCAGGCACAGCAGTGTTGGGAGCTAAATGCTAACATCAGCATGCTAAGATGCTTGCAATGTAAAAGTTAACTAACAAGTTATTCATGTCCCAAGTAAAATCTACAGTATATACAACCTAATTCCTGATTGGATGTGTTTGGCTTATGCTCGTTCTCACACTGTGGTTTTCACAGCAATCCTCATCCACCGCCAAACAAACACAAAAACCTTCCTATCTACCTCACACACATGTCCTGTGTTCAGATAGTGTCAAACAGCCAGCCATCATCTTTGTCACCTGGGCAGGCCATGTGAGCAGCAGGCACTGAGCCCTCCAGAGGGGACAGAATGAGAGGGACGAAAAAAGTCCAAGAGACATTTAATGATCATGGGGTTTCAAGAAAACAGGAAACCTGTGGAGCTGCCTTTTCATGTTAGCGTACAGATATTAGTAGAGGTGTAGCGTGACAAATGAGAGGAAGAATAAAGAGAGAGCGGGAGAAGAGAAGGTCCCTAGCACATACTTTTGATCCTAACAACATTCAACAGAGCTACTGTAAACTACACGTCTACCATTCAGATGCTGTCAATGTAAAAGTTGACCTAAATCAGGGTCGAGTGTGCACATCTTTGTTTCTTGAGTTTGCTGTCGGTGCTCTCTGATCTCTCCTTGTCTTTATTAGGCAGTCAATAATAGTAATCGTTTTCATATCTTTAGAACTGCATGGTGCCCCTATTAGTGAAGAAAACTCTCCATGGTAAAAAGTTGATAAATGTTTTCGCCCAACAGTGACGTCTTTTAAAGTTGAATTATACACTGCTTAATAATGTGGTTCATTTCCTCAACATAATGAAAAACATCAAATCAATTCCAGTAAATAAGCCTTTCTAGTGGACAACTGCAAGGACAAGGGAGCGGAGAGAGGAGATCTGAGAGAATTCTGGTCCAGTTCTGCAAGTTGGCACAGACAAGCTCCGGCCTAAATTATGCATGCCCTCTTTCTCCCCCACCCACTCTCTCTCTGTCAAACACACACGCACACACACACGCACGCACACACACACACACACACACACACACACACACACACACACACACAC
>CALSBV010010890.1:847876-927481 GCA_943590825.1 Bovichtus diacanthus | reverse complement strand
ACACACACACACACACACACACACACACACACACACACACACACACAACGTTTTAGAAAGGAACTCCAATTGTGTGAGTGTGAACCCGAACCCTGAGCAACAAGGTGATTTGGGGGACGAACAATAAAAAAGGCCCGAAAAAGAGAGAATATAACGAAAAGGAGGAGAGCAGAGCTTCATTGAACACGACAGTGAGCAACGTTAGCACAAGAAAACAACAATGCCGACATTACAACGATAACAATGAATCACAAACATCATGTACAATTAAAAAGGCTTTGAAATTGTAGAGTCATTCACTGGTACTGATCAACATCCTCAAACCTCTGCGGTTTCACTGCCATTACATTGCACAACTCACGGGGTAAGTTGAAAGTCAATGTGAGAGTTTCTTGCTTTACAAAGTGATTATCACCCCTAATGTTTGAGATGTCATCTAGAGAATATTAATATCCAGAGCAGAACACAGGGCACTCTCCAAAAGGTCAACTCTGTCCTCTGCATTAATCACATAACAATGTGAGTGAGACGTCACTTTTTTGGCTCTTGGGATTTCTCCTGGTGATGTCTGTTTCTGGACGTCATCCAGCTGGACATTTGCTCTTTTCAAGGATTTTTCACAAACCTAATGCAATCTTACCGGGGCCCGGGAAAAGGAAGTTTGGGGCCCCCTGCTGGAGCTGTTGCCCCCGCGACCCGACCCCGGATAAGCGGTTGAAGATGGATGGATGGATAATGCAATCTTACAGTATTGTCTTTGTGCTTTATATCACAAATTATGAATGAAGACGTAACCAAACCTTCTGGTTCTGTGCCCTGAAGGTACAGAGAGGAGTCACACCCTGAACCTGCACCACTGCTGGGAAGCTCCTGTGAATAATGGCCGGGCTATGTGCCCTCAATTAAATCGCACACCGAAGGAGCCAGCTCACTTTTGCTTTCTCCATTACTCACTAGCAAGCAGCAAACTCCGGTTCTGAAAAATGAAGCCAACACGGTGCCAAATAATAATTGTGCCAAAACGTGCAGTTCATCAAATGGCCACTCGCGGCACGCTCCAAAAGCGAGTCAATCTCCACGGAGCAGCCAACTTTATAGCAGAGGTCACTGACAAGATGGCGACGGTTGGAGCCAGCCACTTTGAGCTTCACGACGGCTCTTCAGAAACCTGTGGGTGACGTCACGAAGACCACGTCCATATTTTATACAGTCTATGTCTCCTTCCTGCCATTTCTTTCTCTGTGTCTTATATAGTATACACACGTATTTTTGTGTGCTGAGTTCTTGCTTCTTTTATCTGGAAAAGAGCCTCTGAGTCTCGGAAACACAACATTACATGCCGTAAGAACCGTGTTGAAAGAACATGGCTGCCCATTTTGAATAGTGTGCGTAAGCCTTGTACAGTATTTAATAGTTTGTTTGGGGTGAAGGGGGAACACCACTTTACCAGCTGGTTTTCTGTCAGTCACTGATCTCCCCCTGCTGTTAAAGCCAGCAGTGACTCAGCTAGGAAGCAATATGACAAAATACCTCACAGCGGGGGGCGGACTGACGAGGAGGTTGCGCACTACATTCAAATAAGCTTTCCTGTAGGCCGAACAGGCTGGAGGCTAAAGTCTCATTCTCTAGACTGTAAAAAGATGATTCCTGCACACATCTCACATGCTTCTGCAGCAAAGCAACTTTCACTACTGGAGTAAAAGATATTGAATACCATTTAGCTCATTTTTACCAAAAAAAAACAAGACTAAACAGTAAACCAGAAAATATACCTTGACGAAAAGACATTTATGTGTTTTGCTCTAACCTGAGAACTAGTGATGTAGAAATAGGCTTCATTCTTTTAGAGACACACTTATTCTAATGTATTTGCAACCTGTAGCCATATAATACGATCGTCCTCTATAATATTTAAAAAAACAGCAGGCTGAAAATGTTTCACTGCCCTCTCTGGTTGAAACAGTAATGTTATAGTATCATGGAGAACACCTGTACAGTACAACACTGCAGCAAAGTGAGAGATTACTGGACGTTGAGCGAAAACAAGACTTTCAGAGGGTGTTAAGTTACTCTTAAAGTTCCCGGTGTTAAATATGTACTTCTCATTGCATTTTTCACATAGGGGCTTTAATAGTACCAGTCTATAATTCAGTTAAAGTCCACTGTAATTTGGCAAATTTAAGAGCCACCGAGCCAGATTTCACTTGAGTGAAATATTTATTTTTTTAACACACAATACATTCTGATGAGTGTGTGAGCAGTGTATAGTCCTGACTGCCAGTCTCAACAGGCTGTGCACCCGGTATGGGAAGCATTCATCTTCAAAGTGAAAATGTTCTATTTAAGAAAAAAACATTTAACAATGTTCACAAGAAGTCTCCTTTCCTCTTATATTGAAGAGCCAGAGGGAAACATATGCATGAGTGCACTGAGTGGCTTAAAAACGATGTGACCTCCCCTGATAATATGCAAACAGATGTTGCTGGTTGGACAGTGTCCATCTGGAGGAGGAGAGGAGAGGAGAGGAGAGGGGAGAGGAGAGATGAGAGGAGAGGAGAGGAGAGGAGAGGGGAGAGGAGAGGAGAGAGGAGAGGAGAGGAGAGGAGAGGAGAGGAGAGGAGAGGAGAGATGAGAGGAGAGATGAGATGAGATGAGGAGAGATGAGAGGAGAGGAGATGAGAGGAGAGGGGAGAGGAGAGGAGAGGAGAGGAGAGGAGAGGAGAGGAGAGGAGAGAGGAAAGGAGAGGAGAGGGGAGAGAAGAGGAGAGATGAGATGAGATGAGATGAGAGGAGAGATGAGAGGAGAGGAGAGGAGAGGAGATGAGATGAGATGAGAGGAGAGGAGAGGGGAGGGGAGAGGAGAGGAGAGGAGAGGAGAGGAGAGATAAACAGATCATACCTGCAGTAAGTCAGATTAGTTTAAACATTGATATTGGCAGTGCTTGTTAATTTAACTAACCCACAAAAGTAAAACGCCTGGGTTCTTCTCAGTTCTAAGATTTTTTTTCCAAATATTTGTCTTGATTCTGAATCCTCTATTTAATGATAACCTCTCAGAATGATTTCAACACAGGCTGAGTTCCCTCCTTCTTCTATTCTGGTCTCAATACTCAATTCATAAATCAAAACACGGGGAAACAATAACTGTCACTATGAGTGACAGGGCTGCCTTCAAAGGCACAACTCAAAATGAAAGATATAGCCAACAATTCTTCATTTTTATCCTCAGGCTCATGAATAGAAGCCTCTTTGTTGAAATCCATGGGTGGTACTAATGCTTTATCAAAGGGAGTGAAAAAAATAAGAGCAGCGATGCCTTTCAGATTGAGACTGAGCCTTCTCGAATCAGTCATCTATGCTAATGCTGCCAGCAGATCATGCTGCTAATTAGGTCCAAATGAAAAAATGTGCTGATTGGGTTGAAGCTGCAAAAAGAGCTGTCAATCAGAAGAGGAGCGAGGAGAGAAGAAGGAAGGAGAGCTGAGAAGAGATACAAGGAAATGGAACGAAATGACTGGCAAAGGGACAAAATACCTGTCCCACAACACACAAGGGATTTTGAGGAAGTGAGAAAGTACCTAGCAGTGTGTGTGCTTGCATGTGTCTGCGCACAAATACACAGTCTGCCCATTATGCAATTGGAGTAAGTGCCACTGGACCATTACAGTCCATTTAGGTTTCAAACAGTGAGACAGCACTTGGCACTTCATTTAGCCACACAAGCGTGTAACGGCATCCAGCTCACACTCCCAAAGCAGCGCCAAAAAAAGAAAAAAAACACACCCTCTTGCTGAGAGTTTCAAAGTGCTGCTGGGAACGGGCTCTGTGCACAGGGAGGCTCCAAGACGGGAATTCTCCATTAGCAGTGAGTGACAGAGCGAGTAAACATACGTGGTGTTAGTACACACATGCATTTCGAAGCCAGCTCTCACACGTGCAGTCATCCGGACCAGCTTGGACTTTATGCATACTGATCACACGTAGCACATGGCCTTAACATCCCTCAGCATACAAACATGAAGTCATTCCTGTCATGATGTACTTTACACTTCTGCTTCTTCTCCATTTCCTTAAACATATGCAGTAGCTCTATCTAATATATGATCTGGCATACACAAAGTGCATTCCTAATGTGAATCAACAGCATATTGATCCGTGTTCTTAGTCGCAAATTGATTTTACTGTGGCGAGGGTTCAAATGAGCACATCTATTGTATATTTCTTCTGATGACTACTTATCACCCCCCCCCCCCCCCCTCTGTGAGTCTAATGAAGGCAGAGTGTGTAGGCGAGCATTCATTCCATGTCTGGTCACCCCTCCTGACCAACATACACAAGCACATATATACATACTGTAGACACACATACGAGCAGAGATCACACTCACACACACACACACACACACACACAGAGAGTCTTGTGTACTTGACTTCAGGTCCATCTGCCAATCTCTCTCTCTCTACCTTTCACCGTCTTTCTCTCACATGCAAATGTACACTTTTCCATCTGATTCGCTCACACTGAGAGATCGTTATCTTTGGCATATGGCAGACACTGAGTCGTGATGTGGTTATTATCGAGACATGGCACGGCACACTCAGCATGTCACTTCTCATTAAAGGGACTACAAGCCCCCTGTCGCGGTGTGCGTTTCATGAATGCGTGGTCATTGACCTACCCTCCTTTGATGTAGTCCAGGAATGTGACTTCAATGTCCAGCAGGAAGGACAGCAGCGTTACCTGTAAGCGATGGGGCCACAATAAGCTTTGTGTCAATGATAATCACTTTTGGGTGTTGCCTCTGACGGGACAAATTCAGTTCCTTTTTCATTCTGACTGGTTCAATTACGAAATGAAACACTCAGCATTGCATTTCAAATCCAGCACATGCAACTCCATGTATCAAGGAAAAGAATGATTCATGATTGATAGATATTTCCTCACCGTTCCAGAGTTGAGGTATTTTTTCTTCCTCTCTTTCTTCTTGGGATTTATCACCTGAAAAGAGACGAGATACTCTGCTGTGATTTTAACATTCATTCATTCTCCAATATCTGACTCTTTAGATGCAATGCATGTTTTGAGCACTTTTTCCGTGAAAACAGCTGCCGCCTGATGTGATCAATGAGACATAAAACACTAACGTTGAAGTCGGAACAATGAGCTGACAGGAACTGCAGAGTTGGGCGATAATTATGTGAATCATATGATTCATTGTTAATATTAAAAATAGAATAGATAATATTGATTATATCCACTTTAAGGAGCAGGCTTTTTGATTCCTTTTATCAATTCCTGAAAGTAAAATTTGGACCTACTGCACTTCCATCTACAACACTGGTTACACATGTCACTGGAGCTCCCTCTCACCCCGCCCCTGGCTCTCACTCTCCATCCTCAAATACTCCCCCTCTCTAAACCTGCAGCCACCTGCACTTGAAGGCCAACATATCCAGAGGAGCAGCTAAATCCAGAGGTGGATGGTGGCTCTAAACTAGGTGGTGTGACCTCATGAATATGTAACAGGACAGTGAGTGAGTGCACAGTCAACCTTCATTGGATACAATTCCTACGCATCTCAACAAGCTTTACTTTTCACTTTGAGAAAGGGTTGTTTTTTTGTTGAACGGATTATTAAAAAGAGACAGCTTTTCGGCCGTGGGCATCAATTAATTCCGTCTCTCATGCTGCGACCCGAGATCATTTAAACATACAATTGCTCCTGTGATGAAGGGGACAGCCAGAGACAGACCTGAGACTGCTTCTGAATCCCAAACACTGCATCAGAGCTTTATGGTCTAATTAAACTGTGCCAAGGTTAAAAAGAAAGAGAGGACCTCGAGGAAACAACATAGAAATGTGTGGATTTATGCATTTCTCCTTGGTTCACATTGCAATAAGTATACAAAAGGACAGGCACACACGCACGCATGCACGCACACACGCATGCACACACACACACACACACACACACACACACACACACACACACCTCATAGACGTTGAACTGGCTCTGCCCTCTGGATAGTTCTCTGTAGCTGGTGCTGAACTCTCCGATAAAGTCATGACTGCAGAGAAAAGCAAGGAAGACACAGAGCAGGAATTTATAAAAACAATTAAATAAAAGCAGTGTTTGACAATATATACCATTTGGTTATTTAAGATAGCACAAACTGTATAGATCAAAATGTACCGACAATCCCAATATATGTAACTGAAAACGAGAGCCACGGCGATGGAGTTTGTCGTCGGTGAGAAACGTGAGAAAAGAAGACGCCAAACAAACACGGATGAACACGAACAACGGTTAAGACAAACACTAAATCTCAATTCAACCAAGCAGCTTGTTCAAAAGTGTTTCTCAGTCCTGAAAAAAACCTAACACCAACATGTCAGTGTGTTCCCTCTATAAGATTAAGACACACTTAATAGATTTGCGAAGCATACAGACTAGAGAACTAACTCCC
Organism: Bovichtus diacanthus; assembly: GCA_943590825.1. Taxonomy (NCBI): domain Eukaryota; kingdom Metazoa; phylum Chordata; class Actinopteri; order Perciformes; family Bovichtidae; genus Bovichtus; species Bovichtus diacanthus. The sequence goes on along the minus strand of CALSBV010010890.1, from coordinate 921,014 downwards.
GGTGCAACTACAGCCACTGCTCTTTCTGTCTGTCTGACAGTCAGCAGCCAGAATCCAGACTCATCATTAGCAGTCAATCTGTGATGATCCTGCAGCGAGCTTCTTTACCTACTGAAAACATGAACTAGTGTTAATTATGAGGGACTTGGATTAGATGAGCTGTAAACAGGAAGATAACACATGTTTAATGTTAATGTAATCAAGATGAGAAGTATTAAGGGAATGTATTGCTGCGTATTTATCGTTCATTAAGTGTTAGGGTTATCATTTTATACCAGATTTATATCTGTATAACAATCTGCTATCCTCACAATCTTATAAACAAACCCAATAACACTTTAGAAGTGTCCCGAAATAAATAAATTGGTCTTGTGCGTCAACGTGCATGTCATTAGGTAATTAACAAAGAATAGTAAAAGAAAATGTTTTGCAAATCACTCAATGGTAATGAAAATGTATTCAGAAGAAGCCTTCGTAAATCCCGACACTTGGCATCAGATCAGAACCAAATGTTGTGTCACGCCTAAAACACAAAGGCTTTATGGAAATGCTTGAGGTGGTTGTGTTTTAGAATGCAGTGCTAAGTGCAGCCTAACGCTTTGTTTATACTTCTGCAGGAAAGTAACAAACAGCAGAGGTGTGGAACCAGAGAGAACATCATTTGTCCAGCAAAGTATTAGGATACATGTATGTTTGCGGTTCACTTACAAAAACAACAACAGAACGATGAAAAAAAAAAGAAAAAAAAGAAGAGTGTTTTACCTGCCATCTCTGTCCCAGTCGTACACCTCGACCTTGATATTTCTGGTGGGAGAGGCATAAAATGAGAATCGGATTAAAAAGACGTTTTCTTTCCTTGAATTATGAGTCTATTGATGATTCTCCTGATATGCATATGTGTTTCTATATTCCTTGAGGCAGTGCAATGCTTAGTATCAACATGCAACAAAGGTTTACAATCAAAAAAAGTGAAATTGCAAAGATTTTCTCCGAATTTTCTCTAAAATGACTTACTGTACTCACATTCAAAGTGATAAAGGGCTATCTTCTATCATTGTGAAATCATAAAATATACATAGGTGATCAGAAGAATGCTAATTTCTTTTGTCATTGAGGCATTAGGAAAAGCAGATCCATTCTGCAGCTTATCTTTATTCCAACACACTCTCTGCCTGTCCCTGTATTTATCTCCAGTAATGTGTTCTCCTCATTTCCACATACATCTATTTCTGCATCCCATTATAGGTTAGAAAGATATGTGAAGAAAAAAAAAACCTGAAAAGTCTGCAAGAGGCAGATATGCCGCGCTATCACTCCATCTACCAATATCTTCAACAGGAGGGTCATTTCTCTCCTGTCAGAAGCAGGAGAGCGATAAGTGGTGAGCAGAGGGGTGAGGCGAAAGGATAATAGAACAGGCTCTGAATTAAAACAGACAGAGCAAAAAGGCACTCTGCTGCAAAGAATGGAGGAAGCGAGCAAGGGGAAGAGAAGATGGTGTGAAAATGACAGAAAATAAATAAAAAAGGACGATCATAGTGACATCTTGTACTGCTCGTACTTTCTCATTCAATTAACTTTCTCTTTTTGACAGCGGGAGCGAGAGACGGGTCACATTTGACTGTATAAAAGTTTGTGAGCAGACAGTAATGTTTGATGAATCTTTTCTGACTTTCTTCTGAACTTGCTTTCGAGCTTGGACAGCATTCTCAAACAAAAAGGTACCAAATTCAAAACCTGAGCCAAAAATTCACGTTCTCATCCTCCTCATCTTTCAGCATGAGAAGAAAGTGGAAATGCAAAGCATCATCAATGGGCCTTAGAGCTGCTTAGATGGCCAGATGCACATTAGAGGAGAGGAGGCAATAAAGGTGAGGAGTGGGAATCGGCTGGCTGATTGTGATGGGCACTCCGGGGATGAAAGCGTCTCCTGGTTGGCTTAACACTTTCTCCTCCAGAGAAACGGGTATGTGGCTGTCTGCAGAATGCTGGCTGTATGTGCGCGTGTTTACGGCCGCGTGTCTCATTAAGTCAGCGAGTGTTGCACCACATCTCGGTCGGAAACATCCCCTCTCTCTGAGCTTTGATGAGGTGACAGGAAATTCACAATGATTTCACCTGTTAATCTCGTGGTGTGTGCGTGTTTGTGTGTGTGCGCGCGTGTGTGTGCGCGTGTGTGTGTGATCACAGGTCCATGAGAGCACCTATCAACAGGAAGACAGTTCTCTATTTTTTTGCCAGCTTGAGCTCCTCCTTATCTCTTCTCACAGGCTGCAGAGACACAGATTCACTGTGTGTGTGTGCGTGATTGTGTGTTTGTTTGTGTGTGTGTGTGGGGGGGGTGTACATTCTATGTGCAATCCACTGTAAGTCCCACATTGATAAGACTTAACTCCTTTAATAAGCTTATTGGACCAAACTTCAGATCAATGGTGCTGTCTGCTAGCTGAGCTCAGCTAAATCTTATTGTCTGCTTCTGTGTGTCTTTTTCACCCCACAGCTGCAGTCGACACCGGAGATGGACGCGAACACATGACTGACATGAGAGAGGAGCACTTTTACCTACTTATTTGCTTTCTTACTCGGACTCCTGAGATATAAAATAAACCCTGTGGCCCCCAGATGAAAGAGGGCTTTGAGGGACGCAAAGGCCATATAAACAGAGGCCATATGTCAAATGTATTTTAAGAGGCAATATAAAAGTGAAGGCGTTATTGTTTTTTACAGATCCATATTTATTGATGAATCATTTTAATAACTTCCAAGACGTTTCCTGGAAAGAACCATATTAGTTGATACTAATTAATTAATTGTCATTCATTCCAATTATTGTGAATGTAACATGGAGACCTTTTGCTCTGACCACTGCAGGTCAGAGGAACATGCAACAATCTGAATATTTCTGCAGGCAAGCATACAATTCAAACCAAATGAAGACGTATGTTTCCAATAACAAATGAATAATGATTGAATATTTATCTTTTTAGCGAAGCTCTTATTTTAAGGAAATTACTATTTCCAAATAATTAGAAGGTAGCTCTTTCCAGGAAACATGTTAGGATTAGCTAACTCTGGCATATTTACAATGAGGTAGAAACTAAAATGTTGATTAATGTGCACCTGTCACTGGTAGATAAATTAATTAATTTAGGTGGAAATATTTAGTAAATTACTGACCAGTGAAATTGTAGCAGCTGAATTTACAGCCATTCCCTTTAAAATAGGATAGATGTTTAGAATGCCAATTCTATCAGCCATAAAGATAGCATCCCTTAGCGAGACCCCTGTCCATCACCGAATCAATACCAACGAGTTCCACTGACAGTGCAGTGGTCGGTACCTTCTCTCCTGTAGAGGATCCACCCTGAGCTCGAGGGAAGCAGCAGGACGCTATAGACTGTGGGTTCATATACTGTTCATATATATACATGTTCTATATATGTTCATCTTATTGTTCGTCAGACAGATAGACTTCCTATTAACCTGAGCTCTACCAGTCATACCCTAGCATGTTCCTAAATGTCTTCACGTTTGCAAAATGTTTCATAGAGCAGAATTATAAATTCTTGCCTCCGGTCTAATGCGTATTTTCTGAAATGAGTTCATTTCATTTCAGGTTCACATCCTCATAATTTTTCCTGCTTTCTAATGAGCCGCAAAAACAGCCACACAAAAAAGTGCCACATTCCTACAAAAGAGCAATTACGATCATAGACCTATTAAAGCCTATTAAATTTGAGAGGCTGTGCGTGCTTTTGGTGGCAGGATGACACTTGTTGTTGTGGTACCAAAATAAATGCAATTTAAAAGCAGTCTGCCCCATCTCTCTGAGAACTAGTGAAGTAAATATGAAGTAGACCACCAGAAGATAACGTTACTTATCTAAAGGCTGTGAAGCATAGCCCTGAATGCATCATCTAGATAAGAATGCTCTGTAGAAGGAGAGGAAATATCACCTCCATTAAAATGTATGAAAGTATTGACTTCAATTAAATAATTCTTCAAGCAAACAACAGTCGAACCAATCTCCAGGAAACCCAAATAGTAAAATTACACATCCACGCTTTGTTTTCCAGGAAAGAAAAAAGAAAAAAGAAGAAGAACATTTTCTCTGCAAAATCATTGTTGTCCTCCTGCTGAAAGAGCCAAACACAATAATATATCAACTAAGCAGAAGAACCCAGCTTCATATATTTTTCATTCAAACTGGATTTTCAAGAGAAGGAGCTCTTTGGCGAGCCACAGGCAGCAGTTGTTACGCTGTGTGAAAAGCAGCCTGAAGAGGCCGTTAGACACTGCAGGAACATCCATCATTACCTTGCGTGACATTTTTAGTATGTTTGAAAATAACTTGATGATTCACAAGGTTGTCTGGGTTGTTGTATTCTATTTAAGTTGCCATAATATCTAGTATCTAAAAAAGGACTCACCTGTCGTAATCACCATTGCAAAGAGCCCGAACAGGGATCTTGAAGGCCTGCCACACTGGGTTCAATGTAGTCTTCACCACCTCGGTCTTGTGGCAGATGGTGAACCTGCAGGGAGAGACGGGGAGAGGCAGAGGGTGGGGAAAATAAAAAAGAGAGGAGGGATAAGATGTGTGCGGAGAGAGGGGGAAATAGAAAAGGTAGAGGAGTTAAATAGGATACTTTCTGCAAACTGAGAGTAAAAGTGGAGGAGCTGTGGAAGCTGGACTACTTCCATGACACACAAATGCGCAGAAATACACACATAAACACACAGTGCGAAGAGGTAATTTCATTAGTCTCTTGGTCTTAGCACAAGGTCTTATCTGAGTTTTCACACACTGCAGGATCTATGTGAACGTAGAGCAGCACTGGACTTCAACGCACACACTCACCTTCGTGCTCACGTTGTACACACACATTTCCACATGTAATGCACACGTACTTTAACTGGCAGCACGGTTTTTAATCTGAAGCAAATCGATGAAACCAATTTGCTTTTGGTGCAAAGGAAGGATTAAACCAAACATGAAAGAAAGGGGAGAAGGGCCGATGGTGGGAGAGTGAAGGAGGAAGGGGGAGGAGAACTCACGTGCCGTCCTCATTGCTCCTGTAGAAGATCAGGAAGGGGTCGGACTTGCCGAAGAAATCCTTTTTGTCCAACTTGTTCCCGCAGAACTGCATCATCACTGATTCCTAATGAGGAGAGGCAGAGGAAGACAGAGAAAACTGAATAAAATGGATATGGAAAGCATACGGCTCACACATTGTACATGCACATTTCCAACCAGCGGTAATCCAATTATATTGTGGGTATCTTTCTCTGTTCTCCAGCGGGTTTCACCGCATGTGACTGTTGAATGCAGGATGAAAAAAGAAAATGTTTACATTTACGCTTTACATTTTTCTTTGACAAAGACGCACTGAATCCAGAAGCAGTCTTCAAATGTTGACTTAAAAGAATGTGTTTTTCTGCCCTGAAAAGGATTAAATGTGTGCTGAGGCCGCAAAAGACGCTGTTAAAAGATGAAAAATGAGTAGAGCTAGTAAAACACAACGAGAGGAGAAAATACATTAAGTTTACATGTATTTTATCAACTGATTGCAGATAAAAAATAATAATAATAAATAATAAACAGCTTTTCCATTTCTACCAAAAAGATAATAGCTTTGTAATTATTTTTACACTCTATTTAAATTATTTAACTAACATTATTATTTATTAGTTAAGTCAGTTATTTTGATAATCCTTTATTATTATTATTTATTTTGTGGGTGTTGGGGCTCCATACTTCCCTGCTATAGAGGCCACTTTTGGCGTGTACTGTCATAATACGCAAATTGGAACAGACATCCCCACAATATACCCCTAAAAAATACAAAATACACCACAAATAAAAAATAGCACCAGAAACACCAACAGCTGCTTTTAAGTACTTTGTAAGTGTTAGCATATTTTAGTGGTGATTTTGATGCTCTCTAAAGCTTAATAAAACATTCAAATATTCAAACAAAGGTCAAAGGGGCATCTCATGGCATTTTACGTTCTTCTTAAGTCTGTAAAGAGACACTCAAAATGAAGCTACTGTGCCCTGAATCCTCCGATACAAATGTCCTGCCAGAGAAAGAGGCAGATAGAAATTGAGACAGAAAAGAAATACAAACAGAACCGACACAGGAAAACTTTCCAGGAAGTGTACATCCATCCTCACCCTGCAGTTGTTCAGCTCCTCGGCTTTCACAATAATGGTCCCGCATTTCTTCCCTTGAATGCCTCTGTACACAACACACAACATCGTAAAGGGTTAAGAGGTCACAATGACATGACCGCATTGTTTACTCTACATGTATCCTTGCTCCTACATCTCTGCTGTTCTCTGCACTCCAGGCCAAGGTCAAGTTGACATTGTGGAATAATCTCATCTCATATTACCTAACTGGAATAACCATCTCGACATCCGAAGAGTGTGTACATTAGAAGAGGAGTCAATGACAGCGTCAAGCGTGTTTGATATCCACGGGACTAGTTTCACACACATCCCAGGGGAGGCTGCAGGCTGGATGGCGACCTTCTCACAGCAGGACCCTGCATGTGTGGATCCTGAAACTAGTCCCGTCCCACTCTGACCCTGTCCCATTGCCTTGTTTGTTTACTCAGTGATGTGTTGGATATCAGGAAATAAGTACAAATTTCGATTATTTTTTTTTACCCACAAGACACCAAAACAGTCTCATCAGTGTCGTGACATTTTTCAGTGATTGCGGTTGACTGCACGCTGGGCAGTGTTAATTTCATTAACATAAACTAACATAAACTATGACTATAAATGTTTGTCGACGACCTTTTTTTCCATGACTAAGACGAGACGTCACGAACTGTGACTTTATGTGATGTTGTTGGTGAGGCTAAAGACTAAAACTGTAGTTTAAAAATGTTTAACTTTACCAAAAATCTCTCTTTGTTTTTGTTGACAAAAAAGAGGAGACACAATATTATAGACTGTTTTTTTTCTTTTTCTCAAAAAGCAGCAGTTTATTTTAAAATAAAGTTAACAATGACGACAGGGTAGAAAGAAACAAGGCAACATTTGGACTAAACGAGACTAGATTGACAGAAATGTTCAACTTAATCTGATGGCTAAAACTATACTACTGTAAACAAGTTACGATTTTCTTTGACTAAGATAAGACTAAAATGGCCTTTAGTCAACTAAAACTTGACTTAGAAAAAAAACAGAATGAGGTTGACTAAATGTGATAAAAAAAAACAAAAAAAAACAACAAACTCATTTGACACTGGACTAAGACTTAAAAAAATAAAAAATAACTGACAAAATGAAAACTAATAGGGTGGGTGGAGGTGATACTTCTACCGGTTTCCACAAAAATGTCCTTTTTTTTCATATTTTATCATTACTTTCATTAAGCGAAAGGGAAAAAAAATCTATCACACCATCTAATCACACCACGTACGGAATGCAAGGGAAGAAAAATCTGGCACAGTGTAAACATTGCAGTGCAGTCGCCCACGTTCCAATGTGCTATTTTCACTTAATTTCCTTCAGAGTGGCCTCAGATGACATTTCTCTGCTGTGCCTATATGGACATCACATTTGCTGGTCCATATATTGTTTTCAGCTTTTGTTGAGTTGGATTTAATTCTAAAATTGGTGTTAAGGACCTCAGTGTAGCATCATTTTGTGACGAGTCCAACATATCCAACGCAGAGAACTCCCCCTTAAATATGAAAGCACATAAGGAAGTAAACCTACTGTCAATGTCCCATTTATGAGCACAGCCTGTTCAGACTGGTCAGCAATAAACCTCAAGGAAAGTTTTGCTCAGTCACAGCCTCAAAACATTTCCAAGATACAAAAGAAACACTGTTGAGCAAGAGATATTTACATATGTGTGTGTGTGTGTGTGTGTGTGTGTGTGTGTGTGTGTCACACACAGTTTCGGACATTCCTCCTCTCCTCTTCAAAGGAATACTTCACTTACAAAATGATCATTTCACATCAACCACTCCCCTCGTAAAATTAACATTAACATTAACATTAACACTGACTTTCTGTTGTTTAAATGATTGGTTTCCTGTGCAGTTGTTCTGTGGTTAAAATGCCATACATACAGAGATAGTGATGTATCTACATGACAATCTTCAGATCCGAACAAGTATTTAAAGGAACATTCCTTGTGCGGGAGCAGAGCAAAGCAACATCATTTGACTTGACTTTTGAGAGGTCTTGCATTCCGACAAAGGGGCCTGTTGCCTGATGAGCTCTGCTCTCAGAGACCCACGTGGCACAAATCGACTCAGTCCTATAGACAGCCCCGAATTGGGGTTGATGACCTCTGCGTGAATTTAACTCAAGTTCAAGTCTCATTTTACTCCAGCACAAGGAACTGGGGGGGGGGGTGCTTTTGAAATGGAAGACTTATCAAAATGAAATATTTCCTGGATCTGATGCTTTGCATTCAAGAGCAGAGAGATTTTTTCTTTTCTTAAAGCAATGCCCTTTTCTCAGAAATATGAAGATGGGAAGTTAAAATAGCACTTTAGGGAGAGAAGAGACTTTCTCTCTCTCTTCTCATTTCCTCTTAGCAGACAGCACAGGGAGGTGGGGTCAGATTCATATGTGTGTAAAATGAGCAAAAATATATTCAGAGGAAGACTGATTAAGACTGAGAAGGTGAGAAGAGGTGATGCAGACCTTATTCACATGCCTAAAAGCAGCAAATAGAATCAAGTACAGCAGAACTATATACGTCTAGAGGTATTGATGATACACTAGCAACAATTATTTATATCATTGAGTAGCAGTATAATCACTCTTTGTGCTGATACAGCGTCAGTTGAAGGACAGGTCTGTCTGTTGTGCTGCATTGCGGGTGATGTTTGTCTGGAATATTTCCACAGCTGTGCCCCTGATTTATTGAAATCCTCTAGTAAATTATTTTACCATCCAGATGGAAGTACCGATGTGCCTGAGCCAAATGAAACAACTGACCTCTTCTAGTTCTGCAACACTAACGACACCCAGAGAGAGCCGTCCTGAGAACATCTTCAGTCCTAAATATAAATATAGTGCCACAGAAACACCTTGACACACTTAAATATAACACTGATATTGTTGCTTTTACTAACAGTAGGTAAAGGATATGAGTACTTCTACTTAAAATAAGGAAATGTGCTCACTACACTATCAAAATGAACAAATTCATGACTTCTACTCACCAGTAACCCGTGAAGTTAGGACAGTGTTTCTCTGTCTTGAAGACATCTGCTTGATTTGACTCATTCGAACTGCTGAAGCCTCAAATGAACTAATAGATGAAGTGTTGAACAAATGTTTGCACAAAACGAGGACGATGGATTTTGCCCCCCCCCCCCATCACTTACATTGAAGTGAACTAGGGAAGGGATATTTTTAATGCATGTGTTTCAATGTACAGGCATCTTGTTTAAGTTAATCATGTCATCTCACTGAAAAAAATGCAGGGAGAAAGACTTGAAGACGCACACAAACACACACACACACACACACACACACACACACACACAGCTGAGAAGCGCCCAGAATCTGCATTGCCATGGCAACTCTGCCAGGCTGGGGCCCCCCCCACTGTGGGATATCGAATGGGATTCCTCTGCTCGTTATTTCCTCAAATGGTTTTACTCATTCCTCTCTTTTTTCATTGATATCTCTGAGAGATCGCCTTAAAACGATACATGGGCGGCAACTGGGAGGATTGCAGAGTTACCTCATGAATAATGGATGTCTCAGTGTTGCCTTACACATTCATACGTACAGACACAGTATGTAGTAAATACAAGAAAGACGAGCTCAAATCGAAACAAAAATACATTCAACGCAACGCAGCTTTATGAACTGCACACTGCAATTTAATGTGAATGTGTGAACTGCCTCTGGGAAAATTAGTTTTATGACAATTATGACAACACATGAGTAACGACAGCATATTGTTGTGCTGCAATCACTGAGTGTTGTAGTCATGTAATGAAATCAAGCACTGGTGTGTGGTACTGCTATTTATTACTCTACAACAGAGAGAGAGAGAGAGAGAGAGAGAGAGAGAAACAGAGACAGAGACAGAGAGAGAGACCATTGTTCTAGATTTGAAAAAAACTAGAAAATTGGGTTTAAAACTGTTGAAGTGAATGGATTTAATGTGTGTTTTGATTAAAAACAGAGCTTTTTAAAATACTCAACATTCATCCTCACTCTCAGGTAAAAATGTTTTCCTCTTTTTAGTTTATTTAAGACATGGAAAAGCACTCCAAAGTTAAGAAGTGCATCAGGAATATCTCTGCCTGTGTGTGTGTATGTGTGTGTGTGTGTGTGTGTCTGTGTGCGTGCGTGCGTGCGAGAGGAAACACTGTGAATCCTCCTAATCAAGACACATGGATTTGCAATCAGAGTCTGGCAAGAGACGGGTAATTAAGTCTGGACCACTTCTGGGCTGCAGCGTTAACACACATGCACGAGCAGGGGCGCACACACACACACACACACACATACACACACACACATACACACACACACACACACACAGACGTCATTTTCATTATATTCCCAATGAAGGGACAATACCTGAATGAGATATCAATTATAATCATAGGGCCATGAGAATCCATCTATTCTTGGTCATGACGCGACACAATCACACACACACACACAGACACACACGCATACACACACTTTTTCCCCTAAAATGAAACTCATAACCATAATTCCCTCAAACAAGAAGAACACAGACATCAAATCCATGTCACCCAAGAGGCAGACAGAGAGTTTATTTGTCCTTCCTTTACAAATCCATACAATCAGGCTTGTATTGTATCGGCGATCTGCCTTTGTGTGTGTCGGCGTTCTTGGCTCACCTGTATCTAAAATAGCCCACTTAGCTCTTTTATAGTTCACCAGGGCTTCTCTCTGACCCTGGGAACACTGATGGTCTTGTTTGTGGGAAAAAATGAGGTAGAGACAAAAACCCCACCAAAAAAAGAGTGGCAAGTGTGGGAGAGATAAAGATGGAGAGTTGGAAAGGAGAAGGGAGAAAAAGGTAAAAAGGGATAGAGCCTAAATCACAAAATGACACCAGCATCAGCTGTTCGCCACTGTTTCCAGTCTTTATACTAAGCTAAGCTAACCAGCTTCATACTGAACAGATATGAGTGTCATTGACCGAGAAAGCCAATGAGTGGATTTCCCAAAAATGTTCCTTTAAATCATATTTTTTTCCCTTTAAAATTACGGGTAATGTTCTTCTAATAATAGCCATCTCATATTGAATTTATAAGTACAATTGTAAATTGATTATATAATATTAAACACTGAGAAAATAGTTTGGACTATTTTACCAAATCATTACCATATAAATGTTCATGTTTGTTGAGTATAATGGCAAAAAAAAAGAAAATGATCTCAGGCTCAATTTTTCTCTTTTTTTTTACAACGAATAAATACCATTTACATATGTCAATGATTTCAGCTGATGATTCTGAGAACTGAAATAACATCAAATAAAAGATTCTTGACTGGCTTTATGAGATGGCCACAAGGGATTCATTTGCAATACTGAAACTTTATTTTATGGATTATTGATGAATGGGTAACCCTTTCTATGATGCACCAGTGTTATAATCTGCTTCTAACACTGCATAATTACAGTTATAAACACTCATTAATATTAATTTAGCTTTATAACAATAATCATAACACATTAAAAACATTCTATGATGATTTATAGGTCAAGGATTGTAATACTTCTTAATCGCTGGTCACTCACTGACATATGCTCGTAAGGATCAAAGTGTATTGTCATTCTCATTTTTTTTATTGCATTATAATCACTGTTATAATGCATCATACCTCAGGAATTTCACATGGAAGCACATACGATACATGAAGTACACAGCGCAGGATACTGTAGGCTACATGTCATTGTTTTGCATTCTGTTGCTGGTTGCTCTCTCTCTGTCTCTCACACACACACACACACACACGCACACACACACACACACACACACACACACACACACACTTCTGAATGCCCACCAGAGTTTGATTGAACAATGTAATTAGCTGTAATTAGTACTCATTAAAATTGTTAAAGATCCCCTCTGTCGTGTCAGGCTGCAGGTGTGTGTCTGACAAAGTTGAACACACACACACACAAACACACACACACTTATATGCATACAGACACAACCTCAGCAAGACAACGATTGCAACAGCTGTGGCCTCTGTACCTTTGTATTTAATAAATGTTGACAGGGTTTCTACTTCTGCACCAAATCATTCATGACGTCTTTGAAAACAGGGTCTATAAATGTTCTATATGACACTTGTGGAATATATCCATCCATCCCATATCAGTAACCACTTATCCCTTACAGGGTTAGTGCTGATCCCAGCTGACAGAGGTGGGGTACACCTCGGAGAGATCGCAAGTCAATCACAGCGTCTGGAGGAATATAATAATCTAGTAAATGCATGATTCTTTTAGCTGCATATATTTTGCAGTAACAATAGACTAAGAGTAGGGTGCTGTATGCAAGACTTCAGCAGCTGAAAGTAAGCAACTCCCACTTTTCTACTACTAAGGTTTTGTGTTTTATACATTTTCCGCAACTACTCATACAACCTTTTCTCCCAATAATTATAATAATCCTATAATGTACATAATTATAATATCTTTAGAATTTTCAATCGAACGCAGTTATGTCTCAATGAATAATGCAAGTCTTATTCAATACAGCACGATGTTCATTTTGTGAATTATTCTCCCATTTTGAGAAAAAACATGATAAATCAGGGGATGCTTTAGGGCGGGGCTACCTTGTGATTGACAGGTCATGGTGTTGTTCGGTCTGGGTGCTCTCTGTGGTTTCGTCTTACACTTTTCAGTTCATTAAAAGTTCATTGTAACATTCTGGTCGCCGTTCGGTTGTACTTAGCTCCACCCTCTTTTGTCACAAGATCACACCAAACTCGTAGCCCACAAACCAATGTGGACTTCACGCTGACTACATAAACTTCTTCTTCGCATTCTCTTTTGCCATTAGTGTCACCATTACCAAATGACTACAAGTATGTGTACGGCGTCCGTGTGTGTGTGTGTGGGTGTGTGCACGCGTGTGTGTGTGCGTGTGTGGATAATGAAGAGGGAAGTGGAGGTAGCGCTTCAGGGCGGAAAACATGGTTTTGCACTCTGGAGGGTCCATGGTGCATATAAAAACATGTGCACATACATATACATGGACAGTCAGGTCTCTCGCTCTTTCTTTCCGTGTGCGTGAGTAACCTGCCACTGCAATCACTATGGCGATTGCTCCTCAAGTGGATAACAGACTGTGTTCAAAGCTGCATACTAACATTCTATTCGTACTTAGTATGATGTACAATTGAGTATGAAGTGCGTTCACACTGCATTGGGATTTTGTGCATGCAAGAAATTCTAGATTAGCAAGACTTTCTGAATATGAGACGTGACCTCAAACACACACACACAGACACAGACACACACACACAGATTGCCAGGTTGTTGACAGCGAAGGTATGCCTGCCTGGCTCTTATTTCCCCCGACACCACCCTTTTTAGATCTCAAGGCTCATGAGCGCTTCAAATGAACAAGCGATTTGGATTAAAAAGACACAATTGTAAGGAAGCCAAAGTGGGCTTCAAAAGAGCAGCAACATGGATACAAGTATATAATGATGCATCCTAATGAGTGCTCCAAAGGAAGCTCATTTTACTGCTGATATTCAACAAAGCATTTAATATTAACTGTAAATAATACTTATTTTTTAATACAGCTGCACGCTACAGTAAAGTAAGTACTGTTTTTGCTATATTTGACAATGTGTAAAAAAGGTAATATCGTAATTTCCGGACTATTCAGCGCATCTGAATATAAGCCGCACCCACTGAATTTTTAAAAAATATGTATTTTGTACATAAATAAGCCGCACATGTCTATAAGCCGCAGGTGCCTAGCGGTACATTGAAACAAATGAACTTTACACAGGCTTTAACGAAACACGGCTTGGAACAAAAATAAATAGGCCTTTAAACGCCTTCAACTTGAAAGCTGCATCATATGCCTTTCTCCGTGTCTGATGATGAGGGTGACAACATGACCGTAATCAGAATCGTGACCATTCATAATGTCCGCTGTTTAAAATGTCCGCTGTTCATAATGTCCGCTGTTCATAATGTCCGCTGCTGAAGACATTCCAAGAACTAATAATGCAATTGAAGGTTGGCGTAATGTTTTTAGAGGTTCATTTGGTACACTGAATGAAACACCGAGAAATTTCGTAAAAAAGTTAATTACCGTAATGAATGGGAAGTTTGAGCGCGCTCGATTTACGTCACATTATGTGACGGTGCTCAGTTTTTTGGCGACATGAAGCTTGTGAAAGCGGGAAAAATCCATAAATTAGCCGCGTCATTGTATAAACCGCGAGGTTCAAAGTGTGGGAAAAAAGTAGCGGCTTATAGTCCGGAAATTACGGTAGTTCATGTAGTTGATTTGAAGTTGATCACCTCCCTTGGCTCTGTATGGTCCCAGAAAAGGTTTTCTATTGAATGCCGTTTAGGAGAGCGGAGCACGCGGAAAATGAAAGCATATAACTGCAAACCTAAATGCCATTATATAGAAAACCTTTTTAGAATCATAGATACACTTTGATTTTGTGTGTGAACTATTCCTTTAAGTGTAGACATAAAGCTATCCTGAGCTGGGTTATCTCCAAAGGTTATAAATACCTTACAGTGTATTGCTCGCTGTACTGGCCTTCACACTGGATGTTAAGAAGTCAACTTGTTATTCATCTTCTGTACAGTTAGACTTACAGGTGGATTTACAGTAGCAGTCTCACATATGGTGAGTGACAGACCAAACTTCTTAATCACAAATCACGTACTGTATACTTCTTTATAAAGGATGTGTTTTGTTTAATTCTCGAAATAAATAATACACACGTAATAGAGAAAAAAAACCCATCCCTGACAGCTCTGGCAGTCATTTCATGTCATTTGCTTTGACCATCAATAAACGTTGGTCAGATAATTACTGAAATATCGGCACACTCCCAGCTATGGGCACACCTACTCACCCGAGAGCTTTTTCCGAGCGGCTGCCCAATGATCCAACCACTTCTCCGAGAGTGCAGCAGGCCTGGCCCAGAAAATCCTGCAGTTAGAGAAAGAGAGAGAATACAAAAAAAATTAAAATCTCTATTTCATTCAGACAAGGCTAGTGAAGTCCTGATCCGATCTCAAAGATCGGTATCGTGGGCCGGTCAGGGCAATTTTTAAACCGATCGGTATCGGCTATATCGAGCCCGATTCGATTCTTTGTTTTACTTCAGCTGTCACAAGTGGTTTTACTCACGGAGCTTTCCCGCAAAGCAACGCAACGTGTGCAGCTTTCGTCAACTCTCCGCTGTCTGTCTCTCCTCTCAGCTCTCAGTGTATGTGTGTGTGTGTTTGTGTGTGTGAGCAGGGGCTGAGTGCGGCCAAACACCACACACCATGAACGACAGCAAAACGCAGTATGAGACTGCACATAGATGAGGTAAATAACATAACTAAACACTCGTTTCATTTCAGTGTGATTTTTTCGGTTTGCTGCCGTCTACGGTGCATGCTGTGCGATTGTCAAACATATACATTTGATTGATTTAAATAACTTAAATGTACTTGTACCTGTGCAGCTGTGTTAGTATACAAGTATCGAAACTGGACTCGGCATCAGCAGATACTCAATATTAAATGACCGGATCGGGATAAGGGGCAAAAAAAAAAAAAAACTTGACCGGGACAAGGCATAACACACAGGTAAAATAAACACATGACATTCAATTCATAAAACAAAATTGACATAAAATAACTCACAGCCATAAAGAAACCAAAAACATCCCCATATCCCTGGTCTCTACAGAGCTAAACCACTCCAAATACCTCCATGTTCCCCACTGGCAGATAATACCGCCGTAGACTGAGCCTTCCCCCACCAGCCCTCACACCTGCTGCCTGCCGCTTTCCTGGCAAATTATATCGTCATCACATTGTAACTTTTACTCAGCCTTCAAAAAGTATAAGACACACCTACTGTAACACACAAACTATGTCAGATCCCTCTACACTGTCTCCAAGCAGCACTAATGGATTCTCTTTGCTCCATTGATTAGCCTCTTTTGTTATTCTGAGGTCGTATTTATCAATCTGCCAGCTTCCTGTCAACCTGTCCGGCTCATTTATCTCATCAGTGTTGCACACATACGGCCACGTGACTTCAATTTGTCATAAACACATTTGTTGAAGAGCTGAAATAGCACTGTAGATATGACTTTGATGATATTTTCCACTGACCATTACGTAGAGGTAAAGTCACAAATCCCCTAGCAGCCGCGGCTGTTGCCAGCGGGAGGTTCGTCGCAGAACTGGCTGTGAGCAACTAATGGCTAAATGGCTCATGGATTACCAGTTTAAAAGGAGAATATACTGGGGGCTCAATGCTTCTTATCCATGAAATCGATTAATATATCACCAGTTTTATCCTGAAATTTCAAATACATTTATGAGGAAAAAGTCTTCTCTCATAAATGTTAGAGTTGTGTGTAGGCAAGGGGGGGGCATATATAAATTGTCAATGAAAATTTGTGGTCATTCATTTATGGACACTATGTTCAACGTAGACGGTCATTGACAAGCTAACTTTACAGCCAGGCTAGCTGTCGTTTCCAGTCTTTTCCCTAAGCCAAATTAGCAAGCTGCTAGCAGTAGCTTCATGTTCCAAATAGATACGCCTGGCTTCCTATCTGTCTGCATTCAGAGACACAATGAGTGGGATCCCATAAACAGGACAGCGTGCATGTTTTTCTCTCCCCCACAGTCTCGACCTGTCCTTCTGAATTCCACACTCGTTCTCACCCAGTTCCCAGGTGCGCCTGCAGCCTGCAGCCCCCATGTTAAAACATCATCTAATGGAATGGCGCTCTGGCTTTCCCACTCTCTTATAATCCAGAGAGACAACAAAAAGACAAATGAAATGAGTAGAGAAAAATGATGATGGGAAAGTGAGAGGGAATAAAATGAATTTTTCGAGACTGGGAGTGTTTCCCACTGTAGTATTTTGAGGGTGTGCTTTGAAAAATAGTCAGCAGTAATGAAAAGTATTTGTGGTTTGTAGTTGAAAGTCAAAACATGAAACACCACCACAATCCTGCACTGAAGTCAATGTGGACCTACATCCTGTAAGATTCCCCTTTGTATTGCATTGCACCATTCAGCCCATGTAATAATACTGCACAGCCGTTTGCTGTAATAGAGGATAATAGCGTAATAAAATCCGCTTCCTGTGATTCTCCATCCCTTTCGACAGGTACATGGGACTTTTATGAAAGTGCAGAAAACACAACCTTGTGTCCTGTGCCTCTACAGGTCCACAATTATGCCTATTATATTTATTCCCCTGGGGTCATGAAATGGCTCTATGAAAAAATGAAAAAAATGTTTTCCCAATTTTACAGTAGCATAGTGTAGTTAGAAAACGTAACAGTCACACAATAGGAAAACAGATGCTACTTACCCAATGCCCCTTGATAAGGCATTTTTTAATCAAATTGTTTTTGCTATATTCCAGTAGAAAAAAACATAAATTAAGAAAAATATGCAGTAGCAGATTGTATGTTTTACAAGAGCATTGACTTACTCTGCTTATATATTGCTTTGTTAGTCTAAAGTAGCAGTCGTTTGTCCCCTTGGACAGCCGACGAACATTAGCATTGTAGCATTATTATCGCCCTAGGACGAGTGCTGTTCCATCGCCGCAAATTATGTTGAACTCTGTAAACTATAAAGAAAGCACTTGCACAATGTATTTTATGTGATAGTCTTTAACGGCACTAGTAACATTTGAATTGAAACATGCTCAAATACAACATGCTCGCCTATCTCAAGTCTATCCACTACTGTTTCTTCCAATAATCTCTGCCTCTTCTGTTTGTGGCACAAAGGATATGCGAGCAGACCGGTTGGGTTGGATACTGACGAGCAAACACTGATCAGAGCTAAGGGCTGGAGTGTGTCACATCAGGGCAGAACGTGAGTCACTGTCTGCAGCGCTGCTCAGAGGCACGCCGGGACACAACAGTCAGGTGAGTGTAGCTTCAAATGAGGTTTACACAGACACACACATGTTGTATACACAGTTGTGGAGCTTTTCTTCCAGGTGGTGGCAAAAAGCTGCTGAATAGAAAGAAGAAGCAATGCCCGATTGCACACTGGCTTTCACGGACGCTGAAGCTCTAAATGTAAATGTCCAGATAACGGTCAGAGTTTATAATCGGTAAAGACAGCTGTTGGCGCTGTTATCTTTTATAGCCGCCCATCATTTTTATTGTTGCTATGACTTCCCTGCATTGAACAGTGACAGTATTGACCATTACCACAGCAAACACCTGCCCAATCATGTATCAGATATCATAAAAAAACAGATGTGCACACAAGATTAGAACAAACACAGAGCTTCAGGATACACATACAGCTCAGTGAATGGATTACAGTTGTTCAATTTAAAACAGTCATTTCCCCTTTTGGTGCACAATAACAGTGCTAGCCTTTAAAGGAGAAGTGAGACATTTTGGAAAACGTGAAGCTGCCGCTGTTTGTTTTCATCAACGTACTAAAGTTTGAATTATTGTTAATGTAGCCATTCTGCTGTTCTCTGCTACAAGAGTGAACTTGCTAGTGAACCGCTCCAAACATTACTAAGAGAGACTTTCAAAGGTACGACTGTTTGAACTACAATCCCCACGATGCAGTGGGCAGGACACAGCTATCACTGGCGCAGACCAAGTTATAACATAGTTGTTTCTAAATTACATCATGCTAATGACTGCTATCAGGGAAATTTGTGTTTATTTAATCTCCCGATGAACTGCAGGCCGTTGAGGGAATGTGCTATTACGGCAGATGATAAATACACTCATTGTAATGGCCAGATTGCTGTTATGTGGCTTAAATGAGGCTAATGGGAGGTAATAACAAGGACAGCAATCATGCTCACACAAACACTCACTCACAGTCACAGAATGAAATCAGCAAAAGTGTGACGAGACAAAAATAGATGCAAACATACATGTCCCAATGTGCGCACAAAAACACACGCAATCAAGGCGAGTTTTAGTACTCACGTGTTTTGACAGTTTGGGGCTCTTCGAGTCAACGTCGTACCTGTAGAAGAAGAAAAAAAAAAAGAAAAGGAAAAGAGAGCGGGAGTCAGTGCTTTAGAAAGTGATGGAGGGTGACAGGAGCTCAGCTGGGAATACGACAGGGATTACAGACAGAAGAAATCAGTAATGGGACCAAGCAGCTTGTCAGCGACGATCTCACCAGAGGCTCTGGGTATCTTACTTCCCAGCATCACAGGCTCACAGGCATCCTTCATTAAACTGACACTAAATGGACTAACTGGCAGTCATACATACATGTGAGAGAGAGAAAGAGAGAACTAAACGAGTAAATAAGTGTTAGTGTCTCTGCTCATTAGTGTGAGTTTCAGTGGGCTATCATGTCATTTGTTTGATGCGTGTGAATATTCTTCACTCGTTTTATTCCTCCATTACACCTGCAGGTCTCTCATACATACAATACTTGCAGAGAGAAAAAAGGATTGTGTCCAGAAATGGCCCCTGCAGCGCAGAGGCTACTCCAAAGAATGGGAAGCAATGAGACAAGCCATGCACTCTGCAATCTGAGGTCATTTCACAGCTCAGGTCATTTCACCAGCCACTAAAAAGGGATTGCCCTCTGCAGGGGAATATTTTGGTGGAGAATTGAGGGGCAATTTTCATATTTATACACCACAAGAATGTTCAGGATAATGTACATCCTGTGCGCGTGTGTGTGTGTGTGTGTGTGTGTGTGTGTGTTTGTGTGTGTGTGTGTGTGTGTTGTAATTAGGATTCTAAATTAATCCGATTCCAAAGCATGACTAAGTATTCAAAATGATTAAACCACCACATGATATCTTATCATCAGTGCCTGTGACTTTTTCAGCATTCAGAGTGTCCCGACAGTCATCCGCCCTCTGGGAAATGATCCACCATCAGCAAAAGTGTCCGCACTGACGCAGAGCGACAAACAGACCAATCCCCTACTTTCTATGTTATCTCATCATTCAAGACCCCCTGTTTCACTGTCATTGTATACAGCTATGTGGGTGGAAATTATAAAAAAAAAAAAAAAAAAAAGGAAAAATGTAATAGAAGACCTTTGAAGCCCATTTTTACTAATTTGTGGCTCTGCTTCTCACTGTGACCTTTGACCTCCTTGTGAAGAAGCAAGACAAGAGTCTAAAGCCGAGCAGCTTTGTGAAGGGGATCGTCAAAGAGGTAGATCGACATTATATCATGTACTTTTCTGAACTCCATACATATAAACTGTTTAAAAGGTATACAGACTTGCAGAGAGGTCTATTACACACAGTGCTCGTCGTTCATATTCAGAGGACACGCTGTAGTATTTCATAACACTTTCACACAGATCCCATCTTCATGGCCCTGAGGGTGGAAACATTCTTTCATCTGCCATCATCTCAGACTGTGTTAACCTCTGCATGCCGGCAGCATCAGCGACATGCTAGCAAGCTAGGTCCACGCACACACGCGTGTGCATGACACGAGCAACAGCACACACATGCACACACAAACGCACCAACAAAAAAGCAGCACGCTATTTTGTTCCTAGGACGTTCAGCTCCATTCAGAAAACCACTCAAGACACAGCAAGCGAGACAGATTTACTCAGCTGCCTAAACAAATGACAAGGCATAGAAGCTCCCACAAACACATGCCTACACATCCTGAGCATAAGAATGTCATAGCACTCCGGAAAACCCACTCGAGTTTCATGTAAATGTGAAATTTGACAGCTATTCTGATAAAAAAAAAAAAAAAAAAAAGATTGTATAAATTATTATTTTTTTTTAAAAACACCTGGATGTTCTTTATTTGTATATTTCAGGAATAAAAGTAACCGGTTTCTACCGATCCATTTATGTGTGGTAATGGGTTTGTAACATGTTGTCGTACACAAGTGGAGCAGTCAGAGTTGATATGAAAGGTTAAAGGCTTCTCTTTCCCTGAAGGAAATCTGTCTGCTCCTATATCACACCCACCATCCCCTGGAACCCTGGTTGTTATGGTTACCATGGCTAAACCGCACACATAGCTACAAGCTTGTGCACACGCAAGCACACGGGGTTGTCACCATGGCCACACACAGTGTGTGGGAATGCACACACGAGACGCAGGCATCACATTAGCTTTAGTCTTGGTTTGGCTCTTTCCACGCGGCCTGGTGACAATACGAGTATACGTTGTGACAGAGCAACCAGCTGATGTACTGAAACACCAGTACACGTACGGATAAACAGGGATACTACCTGTGCCATACAATGATCCACTGGAAATACAGACAATTTATGTCAAAATTGACCACGTTCTTCTTTTTCCTCATATTACGGACAGTGAGAAGGGACTTCTTACTATTTCTTTTACAGTATTTTACACATTGTAACAGTATTGATGGACAGAGAGATGGCAAGATACTGGGGGTGCGAATCCTTCGATATCTCATGATTCGAATTTAATTCAATTTGATGCTAATTTTAGGATCTACTCCAGTCCTCTAATGAAGGCGATATGGCAAATTACGTCAGGAAAGCAGACTAAATTGTATATAAGATTAAGGAGGTTTGTATCGTTAAAAAAAGTTATATTGACTGACTGCAATAATGTAAACACACAAAGGCAAACCTAAGACAAAAAGTAACATTTATTTATGCTAAAACCTGTTCAAATAAACACTTAAGTACACAATAATACTCGCCAGAACTCTGACTTGGTGTGTGAGATTACTGTACATAAAGCCCCCCCACCCCACCCCGAGAAACAGCTATGTGATGCATTCGTTTTAGATGTAATGTACACTATTGAATTATTTAACAGAAAATATGTTTTCAATTAGACCAGGATCAATGCCAATACACAATACATCTGTGAAAAATAGATATACAGAAACCCCTATGCCTATAAAGAAATACCTCCACCCACACACAAACACACATGATATATGCAGAATCACAAACTCCTCTTCACAGAGATCCCAGTTGGGTTGCTGACGTGGCTTCCGTGGTTCATAGATTATAATATAATTAGTCTCCATCTAATGAAATAAAGCCACTGAAATCCCCTCTGTAATTCAATGAAACTGTGATCTGAGAGCAAATGAAGACGGAGAATTCCCTCACCTACAGGCAGTCTGGTGGTTTAATGACTCTAAAGACCAACTGTCTCCTACAGATAGCATCTTGTGCCTCTACGCAAAGGAGCACTAAGGAAGTGTGAGATGCAATCATAGAGCTTATAACGCATGCATATACAGTGCAATATAACATGCCTGTATTTGGTACAGTACTCACTAGTACAGGAAGCAGAGATTCAACCTTATTAAGTGAGTTTCACAGATACAAGCCCATTCTAATGTGTATTTGTAAGGCCTTCCTGATCACTATTGATACTTTGAAACTCAACACAATTTGCAATTTAGGTAATCAGGTGCTTTATTACTAATTTGGAGGATGGACTTTGCAGTATGCATGTCAATTCCACAGTCTGCCAAACATGCGCAGTAAAATAAATGTTGGACCAATACCAATTTCTACTTTAAATACTTTTAAAGTTGCAAGCAATATGGTTAGCATAGCAATGCATCTAAACAAATGAAGCTGACCCAGTAAAATACTATGATGAACTTCTGTGCAATAAATCACTGTGTGGAGTCAAGGTCAAAGAGAAAGATTTGTCCCTGTTTAACTCGGCATGAATATGCATTACATTGTCTGAAAACAAATGTACATTACCGGTAATATGCTAATGCATTTTATTAAAATATCCTACTTTTGTCAATACATATTTGCATCAAATTAAGCCCTTTTTCTGTCTTTGATTTATAATAAGTTGATTTTATATAAATAAAGTAAATATTAATCAAGTGGCATATGTATTAAGTAATCTACTTAACATTCTCTCAATTTATGTAAATAGGGGAGTAGATTAGAAAACTGTGTTGCATGCCAACTGTACAGTGAAGACAGAAAAATAAAAAATAAACATATTTATAGCTCTAGAATAAAATAATTATGAAATAAATAATTTATTTTTGGAAACTCATAATGTGAAATAGATGCTTTCTGGAAGAGGCATCAACTCTTGAAGCTTGAACGTCATTTGACATTTTCAATCCCTGGTGCCAGAATCACCCTCAGCAAATATTATTACCATAATGACACGCAACACACACACACACCCACACACACACACACATATTACTTACAAGTCAAATCGGAGGTTCTGTCGCTCTTCAAAGAAGTAGTCCAAAATGAATTTCCCCACAAAGTCCGGGTTTAGCGTGTTGTCTATCACCTCTGTTCTCCCAAACTAGACAAAGAAAGGAAGATTAGGACAGATAAGAATACAAAAACTACTGTTTCAGCAATTCTGCTTTTCTAAATGCTGGACCACAAAAGAATGTCAGTTTGATGACATAATCTATGAAGATCCACGCTGATGTGAAACCAGTATCTTGTTTTAATATTTCTGCAGCTCACCAAACCTTAAGACTTTGAACTTACACAAATCACAGTTTTTACAAGCACTTTGTGAAGTTGCAATGACCTCACGTGAAGAACTAATCACATTTACTCCTCAGGTGACACAACCGTGGAGAGGCTGGTTACAGAGATTACGTACAGCTTTCAGGCCGTGACACACCAAGCCAATATTGGACGTCGGCCTTGTTTTTGCGGTTTGTCCCGTGCTGTCGGCATTTTTCGGCCCTGCTGATTGTTGGCAAAATAAATCACTCAGATCGGCTGCTCAGCTTTAACGAATCAGTGCACGAGTGAGCACACAAACAAGGCGTTTATCTTTCATCTTCATCTTATCTGAACACAAGATCTTTTACAACGTCATGGCCATCTGGAACAAAGCAATTGAAGACCAACTGATCGGCGTGATGAAAATGGAAGGGAAATATTATTTGATTATTTCTAGTTCCTGTTTGTTTATACGCAGTCCGAGGTCTTCCGGTTGCCTCCTTTGAATGACGAATACTGACTACTGCTGGTGTGGAGAGTTATTTCCTCCCAGGCAGGCGCAGAAAGTACGTGCTTGTTGGCCGTTTGCTATAGTCGTGTGTTCAAGTGCGACTTTTTGGCCAAGACAAAGGCGACATGGAGGCGACACAGCGGGCGGCCACTAGTAATTTTATATCGGCTTGGTGTGTCAGGGCCTTTAGAGTCATGAATGCAGAACCGCTGAAGTGTCAAGTCAATGGGGGTCAAGTAGGTTCCCAGTTTGGCATTTAACTTAGCCTATTAATAATGCATGCAGATGATGGGCTACTCAGAACTATGAATAACTGGGAATGATTGGGGCTGCAAGATTTACCCCGTCATTTACATAAATGCATATTCATCATTGTGAAACGCATTGGTGGTTGCAGCACAGTCAAACGTGAGTGCTCACTTGTACATTAACAAGTTGTAGGTACCGGTTGTGTCTACAAGCACAAACAAATGGAGTAACTTATCATAATGAGACCACATCGACTAATACAATTGTCAAGAACTTCAATAATGATATTACTTTCATTGTGTTGCAACTCGTTGTGAAAATACACAACAAATGATCTGCAGTTTCTAACTAACCAGCTTCAGTTGTAGGCTACTTTAACCCTAATTGGCAAGAGTTAGCATGCTAACAAACTAAACTAAGATGGGGGGCTTCTCAACTTCTATCTGCCGATACATCTTGGAAGAAGATTGGTGACACAACACAAACACGCTCTCTTTAGTTCTCACCTCTCTCCACTCCTTGTTGCCCATGCCTTGTGTGTAGAGAACACAAACTGTGAAGAACAGACAGACATGACATGATAACATAACATTAAAGATACACGCTAAAACCCATGCTAACATCATTGTAGTTGTCCCGGCCTTTTCCTCAAAACTTTCTCAATCCTTCATATACTAACTAGACCTACTACCTGACCATTTTACAATAAGGTTTCTACTTTATAACATATATCTTTCTGAACTGGTAGCTAAGCTAACTTAGGAGCGGATTGAGGAACATTAATCTTACATAACATCAAGCAAAAAAGAACAAACTCCAATGTCATGGTATTTATTGGATCCATCCGAATATAACTAACAAGCCATAAATGCATGAATTATAAATGATAAAACTACATCAAAGCACCTAATAGTTTTATTCATGAAGCCCAGACATGTTTTCCTTCTTCAGATGGTGAAAGACATCATTTCAAGACATTATGCTATTTTTCCTAAATGGGACATTCAATAAAAGGCAAATTACTGAGCTCACTCATCATATACTTCATTTCTGGAGGCTTTTGATGTGCTTTTCAAATAAGTGACAGAAGGATAAATCAATGGCTGCACACACACACACACACACACACACACACACACACACACGCACGCACACACACGCACGCACACAATTTCTCATTGTCCGTCATTTTGACAAACAGGGTCGAGAATTTCCTTCATCATTGTAAAAAAAAAAAAAAAAATATCAATCAATGACAGAAAATATTTGGTTACCGCGACCTCTGATTGAGAGTCTTTTTTACTGCCGAGTGCCAGATCCAAGGTATTTCTATGTTTCAAGTATCTCAGACATTCTTTTTTCTTTCTTTCCTTTCCCTGCTTGCTCAGGCTGCTTCATATCAGGAGTCCGAAGTGGCCGTGCTCAGCATAATCAAATAAGCATGTCCAAATGTATGGTTAAAGTCGGCGCTCCTCCTCCTCC
Organism: Bovichtus diacanthus; assembly: GCA_943590825.1. Taxonomy (NCBI): domain Eukaryota; kingdom Metazoa; phylum Chordata; class Actinopteri; order Perciformes; family Bovichtidae; genus Bovichtus; species Bovichtus diacanthus. The sequence goes on along the minus strand of CALSBV010010890.1, from coordinate 895,108 downwards.
ATCTCATCATGTTAGTCACTGTCTTCCTCATCCTCGTGTTCATCCCTGACATCATCATCGAGTCATTTTTATCCCAACAACAAATGTGCTGACATACAATTTTTTCCAAAAACAGTATGTTTGTGTATTGGTGGGTCACACTGGAGCACCATCCTGATATCATCATCCCAAATTTGCACTCACCTGAAAATGACAAATATCATCTTTGACAATGATGATTTGATTAAATTTTTACGGGATGAATCTCACCCTTGATCTCCTACACACACACACTCCCTAACACACACACCCAGACACACACTATTCTTAAAGGAATAGTTTAATATTTAGGTAAATATCCTTATTCAGCTCAAGTACCAAGTACCTTAGAAGCAAAGCAATTAGACGATACTTTCACTTCGCTCTCAAATAAAGTTGATCTTTCAGATGTCAAATAAGTGAAGTCTTTTAGCAGGCGAGTCTAAGTCTCGAGCCAACAGCTCTGACACACAGGAGAGTGGTATTGATCTTCTCATCTGACTCTTAGAAAGGAAGCGAACAAGCTTGTTTCTCAAAAGATTGATCTACTCCTTTAACTTACTGCCCTGCCACTAACAGCTTTATTATAATGATTTTAACTGCTGGAAATAGAGAGGAGAATTGCCACACATTCTGTGAATCTATAGGGAGACACGCTTCTTAGTTGACCACGTGCATTTCAGATTTCTCCAGCCAAGTTCACACATTGCATGAAAAAAAAAACACTTCTACATATACATACGGAGTGACCACATACGGGAAAACAAAAGACCTTCCTTCAGTCCCTGAGAAATGTTTCACTCCCTTCCACTCCATTTGATCCCCTTAATTTTTTGCTTTTTTCTCATTTGTTCTTTACTTTTTTTTATACTTACATTCCTTCCTTTTTTACCCCTTACCCTTCTTTTCTATACTTACCTTCTCATTTTGATCAAGCTCAGAAATGATAAATAGACAAGATCTTTTGCCATCCCTATTAACAACCATTAACAGAAACATCACGGGGAACAAGACAGAAAGAAAGCTGGTGGATCTTACTTGGGTCTGATTTGGAGAAGGTGTCTCTGTCCAGCAGGTTTCTATGGAGACACAGAAGGGAGAGTAGTGAGAAACACAGTTCCTTCGTCATCCAAATGTGGCAGTGAATGCATTTTAACACAAAGACTATTTATGCACTCTGCTGGCCATGAGTCAGCACGTTACCATCACACTCTGTTTACAGTATCCCATGGAAACTCTCATCTGAGGTGTGAGAATACAAAAAATATCTCAAATACTATATATATTCTACCAACTTCTCTTAAAGAGATTAAAAAACATAAGTCTGGTCATGTCTCAGGAAAAGGTCAAAAACAACAATAAACTGCAAGCAGGTTTATTCCGTGTATTAAAGCCTTAAATAAAGCCTAAACTGTCCTGCTGCCATAACTACTTAATCTGAATACAGTCAAACAAAACTATGAACATTTTTAACTATTAAACTAAAGACTATTAACTCCTGATTGACGTTTGCGTAAAAAATACAGTGCCCAGCTCTTTTAGAAAGATACTATTTTAAAGAAAGTATATGTGAAGGACCGCTTTGTTTGTTCAGCCGTGACGAATGGGCTCGGGATAGCGGTGTCGGTAGAAAGTAGAAACAATGGTCCATCTTGAAATAACATGAGCTTCTCTCCACAGCATCCTACTGCATCTTCATTCCCACAGTGAGCATAAAAAGGAGTTGGCTCAGTTAAATCGACACGAGAGACAAACTGAGCTACGTGTCCAACATGAGCTCCACAGCGCTAAAACGTCTCAATGTTTGCAAAGAAGCACCTCCCTTGTCACATAAAAACACCGCGAGTGCCTCCACCACAAATCAGCAGGTCATGCGACCACACATGAAGTAGATTCAACTTATATCCAGACTCTTAAATTTATGGCTATTCAGATTTTTATGGCTCCTCATTTCATGCTTGAAAAGCACTACGTCTAAGATCATATTCTCTACAGTGATATATTGTGCAGCCCTCAGTCTAGGCAAACCATTGAGTTTCAGCTGAGATGAACATTAATAAAACCGAAGAATGTATGTTCCCCAAAAAGAGAAAAAAAGAGGAGGGCTGGGGGAAACTAAATGGCCCGATATGAAATTGGCATAAGACCTTATGATTAATCCTGATTTGTGAATAATGAGATAAATGATGGTGATGAGGATGGCACTAATGATCTAGAGAGGATCACTAACTTGTCAATGAGGTTAAATCACTCTAGCATGTTAAGGGCCTCCATAAGAATTAAGATTTACTCTCCAATCTACTTCCTGTCATCTATTTAAGGTTCCCTGACGTTTCCTGGATGTGGAAGGGACATGAAGATGTGGATAATGATTTCTATCATCCTATCAATCCCAGGGACTGGGCTGTCAGACAGCCCTGAAACACGGAGAGTAGCCAGGCTGCAAGTTGGTTTTCAGTAACAGCCTCTCTAACTGGAAGCGTTTTATTTCCCAGCTCACTTTCAGCTCTATCTCTCTTCTTCTTGTCTACTTGTCACCACGACCTGTGGCTTTCTTTCTGTCTTGAGTTTGTTCTCAAAACAAAAGCACCTCTGTATGCACTCGGTCCCTCCTGCTTGCTTGTCAGTTTACTCAGTCGCAAAGTGGCAAATTGCAGCTTCGCTTCTATTGAATTTGCACAACGATTTTCCCTCACTTTTTGCAAGACTTTTGAGAAATTTGAAGCAGTTTTTTGTAGCATTTGTCTCAGGTTACATCTTCCCTCCCACCATGTTGGTGTTTCCTCACATGAACCAAAGACACACAGACTGAACATTACCCCGAGGTGTTTGCCTACTGTGTTGTCTAAAAACACAGATGGACACAATAACCCAGCTAAGATGTTTACATGTGCAGAAACCCTTTCATTCTCTCTCCTGTTTACACGCTTTAAAGCACAGCCTGACTAATGACAAAATACAGGTGGATGGATATTGTATTTTGAGCAAAAAGGTCTGGAAAACTAACTCGGCTTTATCTTAGTCAAACATTACTTCAATAGTCCAACAAGTGGGAGATGCTGTCGCCTTGTAAGCGCAGAATCAAGTGGATTTTAAAAGACAAGGCTCGCAATATTAAGTGTTTTTTTTATATTGTTAACAAATGCTTCGATCCGTCTAACGAGTGTTGTGTATGTAGCAAAAGCCTGAAAAAGCTTATTCCTGTGTGTCATAGAGCTCCATTGTTAAAAACACAGGAACGAGCCACATCTCTGTACTGGGCGACATGTTCCTTAATGAACATAGGTACTTTAGTTTATAATTCAAGAGTCAATACCACACACACCGTCTCTCTGCCATAAACACTCACAAGGGCACCGAATGTGTATGAATTCAAATGTTCAGCCTATGTTAAAAACAGCAGATGCAAGTCCATCCCAGTTCCCAGGCGTCCGAGTCCAAAGGGACATCCTCAGTCTTATCCAACCAACAGTTGAAAACCAACTTTCAGTTTACAATGACATGAAAACAACATCAGAAAATGACTTTAACACTTAAGCATTTATCATAATAATTTGTTGATTGATTTTAATCCAATCATTTAATCAATCAGTCAACTAGATGTTTTAGCTCTGCTCCTGTTTGATTAACATTTGCTAAAAACTACAATGCCCAGCTCTGAAAAAAAATTCAAAAAATTCTTATTATATTTTTTTTATACATACAATTTTATGTTTTTATGTCTTGATGTTGTAATATTAAATCCCACGCTTTGTGGATAGGACCTCAATAACGTACATTTGCATCTTCAAATGTTGAACTATTCCTTCCTCTACACTTTCACTGTCACCATCTTTGAATTAACATAGAAAGATAAATGCACTTCTGCATGCTAGAAAACACAAACACTCCTGTGATTATGGGAGTTGTTCCCCACTCTGTATCCCCACAGCTGCAGGTACAGTGAGGGACACATGATAAAATACACTTTCTCCCTTTGAGAGCAGATTTGAGGCTCCACACTCTCTGACTGGCTGCTGCTCAAAGCACATCACACATGGTGAAACTCCAAATGGGCTCCCCCTGCGCACGAGTGTGTGTTTGTGTGTGTGACAGTGTGTTTTCCTGTGTGTGTGTGTGAGTAAGACACATTTTCAGGATTTCCGCTTCAGAGGATAATTTGAATGAGTCATGGCTCTTTTTCTCTCACTCCTTCCCTCTTTTCATCCAGAGGCAGGCAGCGGAAAGCTAAAAGCTGCCATCCGAGTCACACAGAGGTCTGCAGGAAAAAAGGTACCACACTAAAATAGGGTGTTAGTATTTTTAGCACAGAGTTTCCCGAAAACGCTCTAATCTCATACGAGTAAAGTGTGATTTGGAATTTATGCCTTTTTGGTCGAATAAACGAGTAATATCTCTTCATAAAAAAAGATAAATATGTCAATCAACTCATCGGCTACGACGACAAGCAATGTATTCCTAATGTTAATGGCAAAGTGAAGTACTCGTTTGTGTCGGAAAAATATTGATTTCTTCAACAGATTTCCCTGAGGCTCTGATATGTTTAGATGCAGCCTCTTCTGTCATCCTTCCCCGCAAAAACACCACCTTTGGCATTTCTGCAAGCTCTCACTCTTTCTGGTGCGTGCATGTTCATTCACACAAAAAACACTTTGTGAGTCCGAGTGACTTTCTCTTATTTTCTTGATCTCTCTTCTAATCTGTTACCACATGTAAATGAAACCAGCTACAAGTACTTCCTCTTATATGAAACCCTGAGTGACTCAGCCTGAACTTGGTTGATTATCCTTTAAAATAAATCTAATCAATTACAGAGGCTATATATAATATATATACAGAGGCTGGGCAGAATACATGTGGGGCGATGCTGTGATAAAATACTTTTTTTTTTTCTTCTATTTTTAAAAAAGCAGCCTATGACAATCTGTTAAGACGTAAAACAATATTTTTTTCTGCCAGACACATTGCATGGCAGCACCCTTTTCAAGCTTTCACCTATGCAGCTTTTAAAGCAATTAGTGGGAAAGAACAGAAACCACGCATGACGCAAAGCACAAAGCCCCCCCATCAGGTGATTACGATGTTGGACACATATATTCCTACATTTACCTCCAAGCAGTTAGCACATTCAGTGTCGAGTTTGTGATGTGAATCGATGTCACATGTTTGTGACGTGAAATGTCAGTTTTAATGTTAGCTTAAAGTTCAGTTAAGCTTTTATACTTGATACATTTAAATGACATGAATTATCTTTCCAAACTTTTCTTCTGATTTTATAAGATTTCCCTCATGTTTCCAGTGTTCTTGATGGGTTCTATCTCCAGGAAATATGGAGATTTATTGCAGAAGAAATTAGGCATGCATACGCCCATATTGTGTGACAAAGTGGACAAAATATGGCCATGCTGGATTAGCCTCTAAAAGAATTATTCAATGCACTCCAGTTTTACCATGTTGGTTCTTTTTAACTGTAAAGATCTTATATTCTTCTGATTCATTTCTGGCAGACTAGATGCTGTTCCAGGATATTTCTTACACATTTCATAACAAATGTTAACTGTATCATTAATATACAGTTCACGCGAGTCACCATTGAATGCCATCAAACCGTATCATCTTCAGGGTTAATGCAATGCATCACTATCCAATGAAAATGATGTATCTCCAAATTTGAGTGACTCTGAATTATGAGGAAATTGTTCCTTACGTCATGAAGCTAAAAACAGAAAAGTTGATGTTTTGTAAATACAGTACAGTAAGTGACGATAGGCAACTAAACCAGTTTACTGAAGGTTATGAGACAGTCATTGTCATTATGGTCATTTTTATGTAAAAGCGCTACTTCACAACCAAGTTTTAATAAAACTTTTCTCTTACAGCTGTAAAGTACAAACTCACTTATTATATACACACATAAACAAGCAAAATACAACGCTAGCATCACCGTCGCACTCCAGCCAGATATGACAGCGCTGATCCCAGATCTGATCAAAGCGTCTATGTTGCTGTCGAACCAAGCGTCTCCTCCCTGGGGTCAACCTATGCCAGAACAGTTCCCTGCCACCCTGGCCATGCCTCTGACGCATCACCTCTGACAGCTGTCAATCACAGAAACTGGAAGTGAAATCTGACACAAGATGGGCTGGAAACACATACATACAGACGCTCCGCCATGCTCATTTGCTTTCTCAATCTCTCTCTGAGTGTTAATAAAAGGGAAGGGGAGGAATTTAAGGCAGGGATTAAAGATAGACAGACAGAGAGATGGTAAGGCAGCACCTTTAACTGATATGACAACTCTGTAATTATGTCAAATGCCTGGTTCTCTGCGTGTTTGGTCAACAGGGAGAGCCACACAATCACACGGCAACCATGGCAACTACTGACAGCCAATTGGGGCCACTTGACTGACTTGACTGACAGCCCTGGGTGTGTTTTTCCACCCGACTCCACAAGCAAGGTGTGGTTTTTGTGATGCTCACCTTTTTTTCCTCTCCTCTCTAGCTTTGCCCTTCCTCTCTTTTTATCTCCTATCCCAAATTTCTTATTCTGCTGATCCATTATCCTCTTTTCCCTTCATCTCTCCTCCTTTCCTTATCTCCGGTCTATCCCTTTCCACTTTCCTCTCCGCCCTTCCTATTTATTTATTTATTTTTTTTTTTGAAATGAATGAATACATCTACTGGGCTTTTTGGACTGTCTTGAGAGGTCACGTCCCTGACAGTGTGTTACCTGGGCGACACAACAGAAAAAACGTCCAGGGACCCTCAAAACCCTCTCCTACGCTATAGAAATAAATTGGGTTTTTAGGAGGGAGGAGAGGAGAGAGGAGGGGAGAGGAGAGGAGAGGTAGGGAGAGGAGAGGTGGGGAGAGGAGAGGAGAGGAGAGGAGAGGAGGAAAGCAGAATAAAAGAGTTAGAGGAAATAAAGAAAGGGGAAGGAAATGAAAGAGAATGGGAGAAAAGAAATTGGGACTGCACTGCGAAAGGACAGAGAGAAAGGAACAGTACAGGTGTTGAGTGAAAGAGTTGCACACCGAGGAAGAAGAGACAGGCAGTCGTATCAAACTGTGTCTTTATAAAGAGGAAGCTTTTTGTGTGTGTGTGTGTGTGTGTCTTGAGCTGCTCTGTTTGGAGTCCAGAGGCAGAGAGAAAGAGAAATGAAGGAGGGGGTTTAATAGAACATGGTGGTGCAGAGTTCAGAGGTTGTGGCTCATGCCAGTTATTTTATAGGTTATAATTTGAGCTAGATTTATTTACGTATTAACACTTAACACTGCTAATATAACTAGAAGGGCACTTGGAGAGCGCAGACATCTCCCAAGGCCGCGTCATTAAGGGAAAAATGATGCGAGTATCTGCCCCGTGATTCGGATCCGCTCCAACATCTGGCCCACGCTACTCCCTTCCACCAAGTTTCATTCATGTTGCTATGGGTTATTGTAGCATCATAAATTAAGCTTCATTTTGGCTGTTGCACACTCAAAGGAAGGGAACTTCATTATTGCAATTCAACCAGTTGTCCTGATCTGTATTCTAATGCCTGCTTTTCATCCAGAGATTGAATCTGATATTGTTTCTGACACCGATATGCATCACTTTGGTTTTGTGTTTCTGGTCATTTGGTCCTCCAATAGCTGTTTGATACCTGGAACTTGCTGCTTTCAAGCCTGATACATGCTGTACTTTGTTTTGCTTTTCATCACATGTCTTCTGCTTCCTCTCTGCAGTATTACAGTATTCTTTATTTCCAAGTCTACTCATCTCCTTTTCTGTCCTCTTCTCAGGGGAAACAGGGGTTTTCTCAGTGAGAGCCCAGAGCATGAATTCCTGTTCTGACTTCTTCTTCCCCTCTTCACTCTCTCTCTCTCTCTCTCTCTCTTTCTCTCTCTCTCTGTCTGTCTGTCTCACACTCAGTTTGACCATGACCTGAATAGGCTCTGTGGAGACTACACCATCCCACTGAACTAGAAACATTTACACACACATGTAGATACACGCAAAGCACCACATGTATCAACCTGTGTATGGTCTAATGATTTTCCAGTGCAACTACCCCAGATGTACTCTACATCACACATACACAGACAAATTCTTCTTTATGATATGGGTAGGTCCAGTACTCCTGATATAATAAACCATGGGTACATCTACTCAATTAACAAGATAAAACGCCCACACATGGAGAAAAAAAAAAGCAATGCTAAAGATAACACTGGGTGGCAAACAAAGACTATTTTTGTTGTGGTGACTAATCTGAAAATTAGAGTCCGTGTGCGACTGCAACACCAGCAAAAGCAATTCATTTGTGCAATTCTTTATACAATTTAGAAACATGCAGTGTATTGTTAGTACACCCTGCAGCATACTTCTATGAAATCACTAATATCTCTATGAAACAACACATTTAAATCCAAGACACATTAAAAGAAGTGAAAAAAAAAAACTACAGAGACCTAGTGGAAACATTATTGACGTTGCCTCTCGAGTCACATTTTCATGTGAGAAAACTGCAACCACTATCACGTACGTACGCAACGTACGCAAACAAATCAATTCATATCTTTTAAGATTGGAATAAGAGGAAGGGAAAATAATCTGTGTGACGTTAGTGGTCTGTGGACATTAAAACATAGCCAGAATGTCATAATGTATACTGCCTTATTTCAATAGCTGGTAACACAAAACAAGCCTCATAGCCTACAACAACCTGGATGCCAACTAAGTCAAAGTTATAGGGTCTTCATGTGCACAGGCGTATGAGGTAAGTCACTGAGTGGTATAAAAAGAATTTCAGGTATGAATTTACCGCCAATACTGTTAAATGGAGCTTTAAGGGCTTTTTACATAATATTTTTTTTGACAGTAAGGACCAATTATAGACTTATAGATATGTTTCCCTTTTATCACTTAAATGTCTGACAAACTCCTTTTCTTTTTTTATGTAACTTTTTTGAAAATTCTGACTATAATTCAAGTGTTTTCCAATTGGGATGCCAAACATGCTGTTTATATCGACCCATACTATATTGGTGTGCATTTACATTTGAATAGAGGTTTTAATCTTGTGGACTTCCACGCACTTTTCTGTATCACATTCACCAATATAGGACTCTTCACTGAGTGTGTGTGTGTGTGTGTTTGAGCTGTGTGTAGACGTGCTTAGCAACAGACCAATATTCTTGGAAACATGTGGAGCGAGAGGAGACAACTGGGCATGCTCAGATGCTCTCAACAGGTCGCTGAACATAAAGCTACAGGTACCTGCATCTCTTCTTTTGTGTTCTCTCCCTCTGCATCTGTACTGATCTATACAATTTTCTGCTGATGCGACCAATTTTTTGCGAGTATGAAGAAAAGCACATGCTTTCACAATCCCCCCCACACACACACACACACCCACACCCACACAGACACACACCGAAGGGGAGCATCAGCAGCTTGTATTCTCTCTCTGCTGCCCTAATTCTTCTTGACAAGGGCTGGGAGAGCCAAGAGAACATCTCAGCACACACACGCTGAAATATCCATTTACACACAGACATGCGCAACAAAATACACATCAGTCATAGACAACACACAGACACACATCTGTGCTAGTAGCATTTTACCTTAATTGCCTTTGTCAATGCTTTCACTGCAGTTTAGTCTGACCCGCCTATAGTTTCCTCCATCAAAACGTCACCGGCCTTCGTATGCGTGTAACTGCTCAATATGGACAAACGGCAAATGTCTCAGCTGCTTTACATACAGCATGAGACGGGCTGGAGGTGAGATAATGACTAAAAGATGTATTTTTGTAATATGTTTTCGATCCTTTATTCTCAGTCATACAGTATATGTTCCAGATGGTATTTGTCAAGCAGCCAAAATGTGTGTTCAGTAGCCGTGCACTTGTGTAAAAATGTTTTATGCTTATGTGTATGTGCAGGTGTTTTGTGATTGTGTCTGTCTGCACCAATAATTGCGTTACAGAATGACGGACAGTGTGTAAGCATGCAGCTGTTTTGAGGAGGCTACTCAGAGCTACCACTGGCGACAACGGGGTAAGTGGAGAAGGGAAGGAGGAAGATGGAGGTACTTCTATTTTTCTTTAAAACAATGTTTTCAACAGGATGCCGAGTGTGTGTTTGTGCATGTGAGAGCAATACAGAGACATGCTTGGATGTGCAGGCCGAAGCCAGGGGCTTATACATGAGAGAGAGAGACGGGGAGACGGACAGACAGGGCGGCAGCAACCCTGGAGGAATTCAAACAGCCTCAGTGCAATGTGACCGGGATGGAGATGACTTCATTAGGCCAACCAATTTCAATCTCCCCCCTCTGTATGTGTCACTCTCTGGCTGTAAATAGGGCTGTGAGGTGGTTTACTGTATGTCGAGTAATCGCACTTGTCAAATAGTTTAAATCTGTGTCTCACTGACAATCCGAGAGCTCTGTGTGTTGCACCTTTCTTTTGTGAAACGGCAGTATATATATATATATATATATATACACATACATATCCAGATATCACACCCAAAATGTCCAAAACAAATCTAAATGGGGGCTGGCAGAATTTAAAGGAGATGTTTTGATTTCTATTATTATGGATTTATGTCCCGCGGGAGGCAATCATCAGAGTGAAAATAAAATGTCAGAGCATCAAATGTGATCGTATTTTATGTGTGTATGTCGCTTGTGCTGAAAATGTCATCTGCTGTCTGACTGACAGGAGGCACAGCAGCACAAATATCTGTGCATGAGTGTTTTAAATGCTTCTAATTGCCTGTGTGCACATGCTTGTGTAGTGTATGAGTCTGTATGTGTCAGCTCGTATGTAGTCCTTCAGCTGAATTGCTCCCCAAGGCTTTCTGCTGTACATCTTGGTATATTGATAAAATGATTCACTTGCAAAAGGACATTCTCTGATGGCCCATTGAGCAGAGCTTTTAAAGTCTCTTAAACACAGAGGTTGATAGGTCTCAATGGCCAATCTATCCTCAGGAATATTCTCAAAAATGCACGAGAAGAACGTCTGCTAGATACTTCTGAAAAGAATCGTCTCTTGCACTGCAAATGCAACATGAAAAATCTGCATAATTACATAGCAGTGATGGAATTCTACGTATATAACCGGTCAAAAAGTCCACAGTAACTTTTCAGTAATATCAGTGAGAGGAAAAAAGTTATATATTATGGCTGGCCTCCTATTGGAAACCATTCATTTTTGCTGGTAAGCTTGCCTTTGAGTTGCTGACGTGAAAGAAATGTATGTGTGTGTCCTTGAGTACGTTTTATCACCTGCATTTTAAAATAACACCACAGCTGTCTAACCTTGAGAGTGAGGGTGAATGTGTACACCTATTGCCCCTCCACTTATTGCTTCTGCATGTAGTAGTAGAGTGGTACACACCTCCTTTGTGTGTGTGTGTGTGTGTGTGTGTGTGTGTGTGTGTGTGTGTGTGTAGCCCTTGACCTTTGCCAATGACTCGCTCTACCTCTCCGTCAGATCTTTATCAATCCATTTTCTCACTGCAGCGACACAGCTTGACGCATGAAGCGGAGGCATTGTACCACTGTGTGGTATGTGGGTTTTTATAAATGTGTGTGTGGTTGCAGTGCAATTGAACACACACATGATGTGACACAGTGCACATACACAGTGTCAGGTGACTTAGGTAGAAAAGCACCCGCAGTGAGAGGATAACAGAAGAAAGGAGGTCGATAGTAATTTCCTCCGAGTGTATAAATCTTTACTGACCTGACTTGAAAAAGCCCAAACCTGATTAAAGAATAAACACACACGCACGCATGCATACGTACACACACAAAAACCATCACAGATCCACATAAACACACTCTGCCTCACTGAGAAGCAGAGGTAAAGTACGACAGTCAAGACAATGGCATCAATTTGTGGCAGCTCAATATAGCTTTGTCTCACTGATTGCCAGCATCACTGTGTTCTCATCCAAAATCATTTGCGCTCCCTGCTGCTCAGAACCACATGTAAACAGACAGAAAAAGTCATCAGCCGCCATGTCATCACGCACACTCCCTTTGTGCTTTTGGCTGGCATTGAACCGGCGCGCAGCAGGCGACCCTGTCTTCCCTTCAAAGTGATGGTTGTCAGCGGTGTCTTCAATAAGAGAACCATTATGCGAGTTCTATGGGGCCAAAAAGGTCAACGCAATCACTTCCCATAGGCTGAGTGGGAGTGAGCGTCCTGAAAATAGATAGCAGGTCGTGCAGGACTCGTGATGTTAAAGAGTTGGGTTGCAGGGTAAGTGGTTTCTTCCCTAACACCCGGAGCAAAATACAAGCCTGTGTGGTGAAAGATTTTCTGTAGGTGCTCTACAAGAGAAATGGCGATAGCGAGCTTAACATGTAAATCAATACAATCAATCTTGCAGAGTCCACAGGGGCCACTCTCACTCACAATCGATAACATGTGACCCTCAGGAAGAGTCTGAGAGTGACATCTTCAGGGCAAGACCTGCGTCAGCTTTACTTGATCTCTTCAAGAAATACTTTGACAGTAAACACTTTGCTGCTAGCAGTGGCTCATACGGCTCAATAATAAATGATAGCTTCTCTAAGAAACACAACACTGCAAGGAAACATGCAACTTCAAATCTGAACATTTATAATGCTTTCTGAGGGATTATTTTTCTAGATGATTAATTCATAATTGATTCCAAATACATTGCTCAATAGTCCAAAGTCTGCATCTGTTTTTGTAAGATCCAGCACTGCACAACCTTCATTTACCCAACCTACTTTCATCCTTTTCTTGGCTGTGGCCCAATAACCTGACGTGTCTTCCCTCTAACTGCTTCCCATGGTGAGATTCAACCAAATGACTGTTTGCATATAGGAATATCTTGTATTTAAGAGGTGGTTACTTGTGCTGAATACATAAATAAATACACTTTGGCAACAGTTAAATAGTATTTGGATTTGTATCCAGCAGCCACATATATAGTGTATATCAGAAGGACATTAGAATTCCTTCAATCCAAAACTATTGGCATTATATCAGCCGTAGAAATCAATGGTGGACAAACATTGAGCACTGACTTTTGTGTTGATAATTGCTACCATTATGTTTTTTCTAAGAATGTACAACTGTGCTCGTAGAGAAGTGGCATTACCACCTACCCAATTCCTTTGGCAAACAAAGCTATATAGAAATATCACACAAAGCACAATATGGAACATGGGAAAGTCCCCAAGAAGCAAAACACGGTTGAAATGGGCTACTGCGCGTTTATTCCAAAGAAATACTCACAGCCACAGTAATACAAACACCCACACAACTAGTTTCCATACAAAGTTCTTAAAAGGTTGTGTACGCAACATGACCGACTGCCTGACTGAGAGGCAGCCTTGTCTAACTTCCTTCTCTTCAAATATTTCCCAACAGCATGACACACTTTTACCTATAAATTGGTAGTCTGGACCCAGAGAACTGCTGTTTCTCTGTCCTTACACACAGTTAAGTCGCATACACCTAGCATCACAGGTGTAAAACATTCCCTGGCTAACTGACCAGTGTTGAAGACAGCTGGATTGTCATGGACACTTTTTTTCATCTCAATAACATTAATTATTAATAAAGCATGTTAATATTGACTTGACTTTGGAGAACTACTGCTAGTAGGAGATTATGCAAATATTAAACCAACCCAAAAGGTTGATGAGCTTGTGGTCAAGCTGCCTTTCGGCCGAGGGGCTACAGCAGTGCTTTTAGTAGTTGGTCAAATAAAGGACCAAAGGAATGAGAGAAGGAACAAGATGTTACTTGTGCTACAGTTTCTTCTCAACGGAAGTCCTTCTCCAGTTTCAAACTGTTAGTATGTACTTCACATCACATACTGATAACCATGCTGCTAAATGGGCCTGTTCCAAATCAAACAAAGGCCAGGTTTTCCACTAGCAGGAAGAATAGCGACCTCTTGAACTCCATGTCGAGCAAATGATTATCTCATGCTCTGGGTGGGAAGCCCCCATTCACTGTGCATGTGAGACAGTTGTTACCTTGCAGAACACGTTCGTTGCTTGTCAACCGCTGCCCTGATTGGTTAGTTTGTTTGTGTTATTGTATGACTTTGGTGTTTTATATGGTTATTCTGGAGATACCAAAGTCACACATTAAAACAAACAAACTAACCAATCGAGGCAGCGGTAGACCAGCAACAAACGTGTTCTGCAAGGTAAAATACTGCTTTTGACAATGGAGTCTGGTGCCTTGACAAGAGCATTGATAACGGCTTCTTTTCCTTACATTGGAAAGGACTGTATGACAGCAAGGTATAGCGTACACTTAAACCCATTCAGATAAATTTTTTTTAGGTGGCTGAAATACATTTTGCTGCTGCCCTTGTCCACAGCAGTACATTGCTTTGCTTTCATGCTGGTACTCCTGTCTGTTTCTTCAAACTGGGGGCAGGTCGACCACCGTCTACTGTACGTAATACACTGACTATGGAAAAGTGCCTCATACAACCCCACTTCAAACAAACCGAACTATCCCTTTAGGGTAATATATACAACATTCAAAATATGTCTGCTGTAGACTTCTGTCCTTTAGTAAACCAGAGATCTTGTAATGTACTCACATCAAATCCACATCAAACAACTGTACACAATCTATGAGGAAAAACATCAAGTTGTCTACTCTTATGTAATGAGTATTTTAACTCATATTTGGCATGACAAGAAATACCTAAAGCCGCAGGACTACTAGTAGTTTGAAGCTAACACGATGACACATTTTTTGAGTGAATCCATTAAGATCACAGCAGTCGTGTGTCCCAGCCTTCAGGCCTACACAAATATGACCTCATTTTCAAATTTGGCCTCTTTTCGTATTTCCAAATCAGGCTTTGCTGAAATCAGCCAGGAACCATTTGTGTGGACATGGACTTACTGACATTAAGTATTTTGTATCTATGATGATTAAGACTTATTAAGTTCCATTATGTTTAACTTTTTAAAACTCTAAGCTGCCTAATATGGGGAAATAACATGACTGGACATTCACACAGACGATCATACCAAAGAAGCCAGCCCTTACACCGCAACCAATATGTTGTGGCAACAGGAGATACAGGAAAGAGAGATGGGGTTTTTGTTTTTATCCTTTCCATCCACAGTAGAGGAAAGGTAAACAGAAGAGGAGGAGGGAGTTATTACCGTCAACATCACAGTTACAATGTTTGCTGACAGTGCTGGGATGCATGGCAAGACACAGAGAGACAGAGACAGAGACACACAGAGAGAGAGAGAGAGAGAGAGAGAGAGAGAGAGAGAGGGGAAAAACAGTTAGTTTGGATCCTACTCAGGTAGGTCATTCGTCTTGCTAGCTTGTTTGTGTACAAGTGTTATTTTTCTCTGTTCTATCATGCTGATAGAAACAAGACTTCTGCTAAAGACTAAAGAAACAATATAAAAGTACGCACACCAACGCTAACACGCACAATCAATTCAATATTCTATACATTTTAACATAAATATATGCAAACTTGCATTTCCATTTATAAAATGCTGCATCAGTCTGCTTCACTTCCTGTGCCTTGTGAAGTATTTTTTTCCAGCAAAACTGTGATGTACATAACTATAACACACACACACACACTCTCACGATACATTTTTTAAATGTTTTTTATTTTATTTATTTTGCTTACTTTATGTTTGCTTTCTAAGTCTTTGTTTGCTTGTTAGTTTACTTGTTTGATATGCGTTATATAAGACTTTTGTGTTTGCTTATAATGGTTATTAAAGGTGAAAGTCCTCAGCAAAAGAATTTCAAAGATCTTTTTGATCACACATTAGCACCATAATACAGCATACAATAATCAACAAAGTCAAATCAAAACTTAAAATATGATTTCAATCTCTGAGTACACAAGACCATGCAATAAATCTGTGTTTACTGTAAATCAAACTGTTTTCTGTGCTACAAACACATTTTGGTCAGTACCAAAACAGTATTGCAGTTTGATGCCCAGCCCGACAGTACACACACACACACACACACACACACACACACACACACACACACACACACACACACACACACAGGGTGCTAAGTCTCTACACATGGATATACATTCTTTTGCATTTCACACAAGCTTTCCTAAAAACGGCAAGAAATATGCTAACCCATGTCACGTGTGTGTACGTGTGTGTGTGTGTACATGTGTGTGTGTCTGAGTGTGAAAAAATAGGTAACTGCCTGTGTGCTGGCTGAATCGATGACATAATGGAATATTTGGGCCTGAGGCCATTCACAGAAGAGTCCCCTGGTAGGTGCATCAGGGAGTAAGTTATTCTTCTGTGACCGTTCAAGTGTGGGTGAGGAATGGTTTGTGTGTACATTCATATACAGTATGTAGGCCTATACAGTATGTGTGAACATACTTGTATGCATGTCTGCTTTTGTACGCCGCAGCAGACAAAGTTGGTAGCGCATTGATCGCAGCTGATACCTCGGGCTCTCCCATCGATCAGCAGAATGTTTCCAGCTCAGAGTCAGAGCCAAGCACTTACTTCATTTACCCATAGCATCAGAGTTTTATCTGAATTAGCTGGAGACGCAGGCTAAGGCTAAGATCTGTCAATATTTCAGCAGAGGTTATGTCACCTCTGACTACACAACAACGACATGAGGAGGGCGACTTTGAATGAGGTCTGCTGTGTGTCTCAATCTCTTTTTCTCACCTTCTGCTCTCTTTCTTTCCCTCGGTGGACATTTTTTTTACAAGTGTCTAGAAAAATGCTTATTAAGAATGTATATCAAATTAAAAGTGAAAGCAAACAATGATTATGTTGGCACTTCCAGTCTTTCTCAGAACAGCTGTCAACATCTTAAAACCACAATGTAAACAGTGTTTCAAGAATGCTGATTTGCATTGGAAATAAGCCAAAATAGCTCACTTATTTCCATAAGATGCACTAAATGACCTGACTAGATTCTCGCTTTTTTCCTCGCTCTCATCCTCGGTCAATTATGAATGGCAGTGACTATCATTGCAGCCAAATTACACACATTATAATCCAAATTGTCTGATATAAGGACCATTCATTCATATTGCTCTCACTTACACCATTGTCATCCTCGGTGAAATTTCTCACACTTACACCCCCACCACGCACACACACGCGCGCGCACACACACACACGCACGCACACACACAGACATACACACACACAGAAACTTTTAAAAAGTAGTAACCATGGTGATATTGTACACTGCCCTTTGTGTCCACTTGAAACATGCACAAACACACAACGTATGCGCTATAAGCTCACACAAACATGTATGCGTGCACACACACTCGGCAGTAACCATGGCATTCTACCTCAGGTTGAAGGTGGGAGGATAGCCATCAAAACACGTTCCCCCCCAGGGGGCTGGGGAGCTGGGTGACTCAGACATTAGCCAACTCTGCCCAACATGTTCATATATTCTGCGAGAAGATGTTTTGCCTCTGTTACTAAGGAGATGGTATAACCTTCTGGAAATACAGGAACTACAGTATTTCAGATACTCGGGCAGGGAAGGAAGCTGTTTCTGTCCACTCTTCTATAGGGCTGCACAATTAATCTAATTTTAATATTGATCATGATTTTGGCTCGCCACTATTAAATGAACGTGATCGATCAAATCAAGCGCTTACTAAACTTCACTTCTGGGGAGCTGTCATGTCGCTACGCACTCACCCTGCAGCAGCAGCCTGCAAAAAACTTTCCAGCATGGTAGAGTAATACAATGAAAACAATAAGATAAGATAAGATAGAACTTTATTTATCCCGAGGGAAATTGTTGTGCAACAGTTGCAATACACAGTAGGAGACAGTATAAGATAAAAAAAATTACAAAAATTTACAAATAGTGCAAAATGTTTTATACAAATATATATATATACATATATATATATATATATATATATATATATATATGTAGAGAACTTTAAAAAAAAAAAAGATGAGATGAGGTAAGTTGCGATGTTCAACAAGATGAGGTAAGGTGCAGTATTTGGCAAAATAACAACATCAAAAATGAAAATTACCAAACCAAACTAAGTATGAAGAAAATATGCTCTGTTTATTTCAATGTGAAAGAGCAATACAAATATATTGTCCCTAAAATCAATGACTAATTGTGATAAATAATCGTGATCTCAATTTTGATCTAAATAAATCGCAATCATCATTTTGTCAACATGTAAAGACTGTTTTCTGTTTCAATTTAATTAATTGAGTATCTGTCCAACCCCTGGGAAGGAACAAGGAACATTCAGGAAAAAGTTTCCCCCGAGAAGATTTCTGCTCAACATGTGACACCTGCAGGGTAACTACATGTACATATCATCAGATATGCTCAGTCTCCTATGAAAACTCACTAACAATACAGGGGAACTCCCATACACTGCAACCTATCTTACAATGACCTGCAGCTTCAGGAGTGTGACACTATAATGTACACACCCAACATTTAAAAAACAAAATTTTTCTCCATTATTACCTCTTCTTGGTAAGAAAAACAACGCGACGGCAGATGTAACGTGGCCCATTTCATGTGATGAGGGTGACACATTTAATTTGATTCCCTGACAAGGGGGCTCCTCAGGAAATGTGGCTGACCTGTGAAGCGCACAGCCTGTAGCCTACTGTGAATCACCAGTGAGGCAGAAACAAACTACATTCTCTGCATTTCTCACCTTGCTTTGTAGGCAAGAGAGGAAGATCCTACCTGGATGACAGAGAAAGACCTCTTTCAAAGAGGGTTAAATACACAGCAGCCTCATCACTGCCATGTCCACAAACCACAGCGGCATGCAAGGATTTCAACACCTTTTATAAGCTTTCCATACGCCAAAAACAATGGACAGGTGGACAACCAGCTACGCCAAAAAGACTGACAGCTGTGACACACTGCAACAACACAAACACAGATATGACACGTCTAAAGACTTAGTAATAACTCAGTAGCACCCTTGAGCGCTTTGAATACTGGCGGGAATCTGTCTATTATATCAAATAACCAGTGTATACCGTATTGTACTGTTCCCTGTTTTCTATCGTACTATACTTGTTTATGGTCTACAATGTCTTTGTTGTAGCCATAAAATTGTAGATACAATTGTTCTCATAGTATCAATGTCAACATGCCCGTGCAACGTTACTGCTGTAGCCCTCAGGACCGTGAAGCTAGGAGTTTCTTGCAGGCTATTTAAAAGTGAGTTTGAGCTGACAGGACCGGTTTGACATAGTATTCACATGCAACGCACACTTTGCTATAATAGTCCTGTTCACATGTTATCGCTCTGAAATAGTTGAACAGCGTTGAAGTGGAGTAAAAGTGACAAACTGGCGCCACACTTCTCCAATTGAGCTCGCGCTGTAATGCCGCCTAACTTACAGTAGCACTGAGACGATGTTACGTTTTGTCGCCATAATGAGCGTAAAGGTGACATTTGTCAGGCTACACTCGGCGTAAAGCACTCGAAGCTGAAACTAAACGTAAACTTGGACGGAGTTGAAGACTTCCAGCCGCGTCCGCAGCTCGGTGATTTTCCGTAAACCTGTCAGACCGAAAGCAGGTTAGACAGGCACATTCCCCTACCTGCAGGACACTGTGATTTCAACTTTGGTGGCAGGAATAGACGGGTTGAGCGGGTCGAAGTCTCCTGTCGACGCCATGTTGAGGAAACTGTTGTTCATCCTGTCAAAAAAATGTTTTTCCTTTCCTTTCCTCCCCCCCCCCTTTCTTGTGTGGTCCAGCCCCTTTTTATGAGCGGCCAAGGAGGATAGCGAGGAACTGTGTGCGCGCCTCCTCGGCGAGAAGTGGAGCGAAGGTGCCGGAGAGAGGGAGAGAGAGGCTGGGAGATGTGATGTCATTTCTCTCCTTCTCTCTTCCTCCTCCTCTGTGTGCGTTTCTCTCTTCTCCTTCTCCCTTCACTCTTTCTTTATGCCTCTCTCTGCCTTCCCCTCTATCTGCCCGTCTCTCACTCTTTCAATTCAGTTCAGTTCAGTTCACTTCTGCTCAGCTCATCTCCAATTCAGAGTTTGAGATTTACTGGCATGGAAGTAATGACAATCATACAATCATCAAGAAAATAGAAGAAATGTGTCATGAAAAGTCTTTCCTGTGTGTGTGTGTGTGTGTGGCACACATTTCCCCCTACCCTCAATACTCTCATTCACATCAGTTTTATTCAGTTAGATTCAATGTGGTTTGTTGGCATGAAACACCCCTCACTCCTTCTTTCATGGCCGGATTAGCCTTTTAGGGGCCACTACAGGGCAAAAAATGCCCTGTAGTGGCCCCTGATGATGTGAAAAAAAACGTGTAACAAACAGCAGGTGTGGAGTGTGAAAGATGTTGGTGTTACCACACAGAAAGGGTCAAATATAAGACGCTGTTGATTTATTTGAAATGTAGGATTCAGTGTTTTACTGGTTTAACATATTATGACAAAACATCTGAATATTTGTGCTTGGATTTTTGACCATTGTTGTGCCTTTACGCACTGGGGGCATGACAAAATAACAACACGAAAATGCAAAATACTTGTAATATTTTTGCATAAACATTATTCATACCGACAACAACTTTGCGACAGTTGCAACTACAGGGATAATATTGACCCAGAGCAGCATCTGGCAGTCTGTCTGAGGTAAATGCTTTATTATTGAGTGAATTTGTGGTAAACAGTTACGCAGTGTATATGTCAACCTTTTATTGTTAAAGGTAATAACGGAAAGGAATATTGGATCTGGCATGCTTTGCATTTGTCAAAGTGTGCCGTCTTGTTTGGGACTACGGAGCCTTTGTATTGTTGTTTTAAAATCAGAAATCAGAAAAATCAATCTTGTTCTTAAAAAAAATAACAACGCTTTTTTTGTCGCGTAATATTTTTATTTTTGCACATTTAAAGACTTACTACGAGATTTCCGCACAGGTCCCTCTACGAATGAACCAGAATAGTTGCCCGTTTTTCCCGCTGTCGGTAATCCAGTTTTTGTATGTGTGCTGGGCTGTGGAGTATATGTGGTGCAGGCAGAATATTCCGTGCCTCTGCCACACACTTTTCTAGTCTCAGTCGTCGGAGAGGAGATTATTATTAACATTATTATTATTAGTGTTTGTATAGAAACACTCTCATGTCTCTCTCTCTTCTCTCTCTCCATGCTATGAGGATAAACATCTGATTACATTAACTGGAAGGGAGACCCTCCGTTGGCAGAGAATAGAATGACAGCATGATGAATGTGAAGGGATAAAGTGAGGACATTGTGTGTATGAGTGTGTGTGTGTGTGTGTGTGTTTCCAAAAGAGACCTACACACTTGCTTCTATGTGTTCTGTCCTAATGAGTACAGATTTTATTTTTTTCTAAAAATAAAAACCCTGAAGAAGGCTCCAACTACCAGATACCTATGATGTTAAGTGTGTGTGTGTGTGTGCGTGTGAGCATTTTGTTTAGATCATATCTTAAAATGACGCATCCCAGTATTACTCAGTGTGTTTACTGGCAAACCACGTCTCTAATCTCTAACTATAGCTGTTTTACACACACACACACACACACACACACACACACAGACACACAGACACACAGACACACACACACACACACACACACACACACACATTGACGCGCCCTTGGCTGGGATCTGTGGTATGGTGGCAAAAAACATAGGGCACCTTTGGGAAAACACCATCGGGCGGGGGCAAAATTAATGGACACACCTTGAGACACACACACACACACACAGACACACACGTACACACACACACACACATACACACACACACACACACACACAAACAGACACACACATTTTAGTCCATGCTGTAAGAATGTTGATACTTCAACAGTGAAATGAGTCATAATTCTGAATCCCTGAACATGCATAAATCATGAATACATTTGTTAAACTGCTTAATTATTACACACGACCACGATGGTTCCACCACTTTGGTCCAGACTGAAATATCTTGACTACTGGATGAAATTAGCATTTCACAAAGACATCCATTCATGCTTTTAATACATCCATGCCAAATACCTGTAAAATGAATGACATTTCCATTAGCCTCAACTGAACAGGGGAAAAAAAAGCTAAATTGTCCCTCTGGCTTTCTCTCTCACAGCCATGCCTGCATTCATAGTGTTGAAGGTAGGTAGTTATGTTCTCCTTTACTCTCCACTACACAGGGTTTAACTGGAGAACTCTCCAGCTTCAATAGTCACTGACACTTCCCACACAGTTGATACTGACCTGCACTTACATGGAGAGATCTGGAGCAGATTATTCAATGTGGAGAGCTTCCCTCTGTATACAAAAGCACACACTTGACCCTCACACTATGGCTGTCTGTATCAGCTATATCTCTCTCTGTTATTTCACACCCGTTCACATCCCTGCTTGGTGTTCATCCCCACCTCCACCTCTTCATGCTGCTCTCTTTGTTGAGACGTAAAAATTCAAACTGACTCAGTAAATTAAAGTTCTTCAAGGCACGGCCCTATAATTTCCTGCTAAAACGCTTTTACCGGCATATTAAAATGTTGTTTTTCCCAATTTGTTTTGCTTGATAACTGAGATCCGCTGAGAGGGGACAAGGTTGGTTTCTGTAGCAGCATTAAGAGAGCAAGCAGCAGTATCACGGCTCATCAGTTCTGGTCATAAAGCAGCAGCGCTGGTATTTTTAGCTGGAGGATTCACTCTCTGGACGCTCAGAGATAGGAGCCGGGGTGGTGAATATTGACCCTGTCCTCCTGAGCCTCATTGCTGCTCAAAAAAAGGCTCTTTAACTGCCACTTGGCCATCTCTGCCTGCCCCCCCCCCTAACACCTTATTCCTTGTTTCTATCTCATCCATGTCTTCTCCCACCAATTCTGTCTTTAAGTTTGTTTCCATATGGCTGTCAAAGCAATATTAGGTGTGTGTTGAAGTAAATAGCTCACTGAATGTCAGAAAACAAAACATTTTGCTCTTAATGATGCCCATATTTATTTCATGATTTCATCCAAAGTTAAAAACAAAGAAACAAGGCACAGTAAAAGTCTCTAATGCACCAACTAAGGGCCAAACAATGATGGGGAAATAATACTGAAAAGATGGTCCAAAGCACAGAGAACGCCATTATATATTCAAAGAAATGCATTTCACTCACTATTTTCATGTCATTATTTTAGCATAAATACTGAAGGGAGCCTGGCGCACACACTCACACACACACAGACACACACACACACACACACGTATTGATTTGAACCCCTCAGGAAATGAAAAGCACATGGAGCTGTACAAACCACATTAAATACGGATTAAACTGTGAAAAAAAGAACCTGGGGTCGTCCCACACACATCACCAATCAATGTGTTCACTGAACAGATTAGAAGAGGATATTTTATCCAAATTCATCATAGATTATGCTACAGTGAAAGTGAAAGTGGAACACTCTTTGTCTGAGAAGTTATTGTTATTGATTCCTGTGGAACTTGATAATCTGGTTTGGATGGCAATGTACCAGGAACAGGAGGAGGCCATCGATTTCCGCACACAGGAAACATCCTGTGACTTACTGAATGCTAGTTCAAGTCATGCAGGTGTTTTCCACAAACTTGTCATTAGAAATAGTATATACGCTTATTCACTTCCTCGCCAAGAGTTAGATGAGAAGATCGATATGTTTGCGACAGTGGTAACATTTCTCATCTAACTCTCAACAAGAAAGCTCATTTCTCAAAATGTCAAACTATTCCTTAAAGGTTAAAGGACAGACGAAGATCAGGGTTAGGGCCGCACGTAGAATTTTAAACTTTGGAGATACACCAATTAGTTAAGTGAGACATTGCCGGATATCTATCTGTAACCTGATAGTTGAGTATCAATACTCGAGAATGTTATCGTACAATAAACCAACAATGTTAGCTAGTTAGTTAGTTAGCTAGTTAGACTGTCTATCTGAACACCAATGCAGATATACAATCCGGTCTCTACTTCATTCTAGCGTTTCAAGCTGGTAATCGGACTGTAAACAATGAGCGGTGCACAAAAGAAGAAGTCCGAGAGCAGGATATCCGTTAGCTACACCGGAACCCCAAAAATATAGCCCCATGCCCCCAAAGGCTTATAGTCACCGGACCGATAGCCGAGAAGTTCAGAGATTGGTAAATGGTAAATGGACTGCATTTATAGAACAGCTTTTCCAATCTTTGTGATGACTCAAAGCTATATAAAGTGTGTTGATATGATATGTGTTGTAAAGCTATATAGCTTTACAACACATATCAGCATTCACCCATTCATACAGTCACAAGGTGCCACATGCTCATCAGAGATAACCATTCACACACACTCACACGCCATTGGCCATCGGGAGCAATTTGGGGTTCAGTATCTTGCTCAAGGACACTCCTACATGCTGACCCTTCAACTAGTGGACGACCACTCCACCTCCTGAGCCACAGCCACAGAATAACAATGTTTTGTGAATCAATCGCACTTCTCAGAAAGAGAAATATTCAGTTCCTGGTCAAAGTACAATATAATAAGAGTTTAAGTTCAACACAGCACACATTAGGCAGCATGAGTCAGCCAAGAGTCAATGCTCTGCTCCTGTGAGGCCAATTAACAGTCTGCTGCTCTCAGTACAGCTGGACATTAAATATTGATCCTTCCATCACTGTTCACATTAATTTGTCTTCTTCAGGCGGAGTTTCTCACCCCCCCCCCCCTCTCTCTCTCCGACTGTCTGTGTCTTCTGCGCTGGAGTCAATCCTAGGATACTGTGTTACTGCCTGAAGTTATGATTTAAGGAGCAATAAAACAAGCTGCAGATAAACGATGGTTTAGTGAGGGCAGAAGAATCCAGAGATCTGTGACTTCTTGTGAGGTAATATAATGTATAATGTATCTAGCGAGGCTGTGTTTTGCATTTGTGACAGTACTCGTTTATTCCTGTCATTATAAAAGAGGTATTTGGAGGACACTTGGGGGTAACTACTGAGCCCCATACATAAATAAAAGATTGTTTATGTATTATTCATCTCATATCACCAGACTGCGTCATTTAACATTTTGCCAGGGAAACACAAAGCTCACGAATACAAAAATTACCAGAATCTCAATTTCAATATGATTACTAATCCAGCACACCACGTCATTGTACAGCACTACCACCATGTGGTCATCACGCATTAATACATAGTTTGAAAAACATGAAAAGAAAGCCCACTTGTAAAACAATTTCTTTATTTTAAAATGTAATTTCACACTGTACCAGCGTTTCAATCACTTGAAATTGTGCACAAGAGAATCAGCAGGAAGAAAATAATATCATATTTACAGAACAGATTTACAGTCAATTTTCTAAATAAGATACAATTAAAAGGATAATCGAGATTTTAAGCAGCCTATCCGATTCATAAAGAATTAGGAACACTTTTTTTTTTGGGGATCACTTATTTAGCAATTCAAGTGAAAGTCAATGGGACTGAATCTAGTTTCTGTAACTTATCCATTTCACTCCTGTGTATTAAACTATATTATACATATGGTATATTAGACAGCGGGGAAAAACTGATTAAAGTTGCAAAAATTTTGATTTTTCAGTGCAATTATTTGGATCCCATTGACTTTAGCACTGTACATACCTCCAATATCCAAAACAGAGCAGCAAGTGCCGATACATTTAAAGGATACGCCCGCTTATCATGTAGCGATTCTACAGTCACTATCCACAGTTCATTTTCTCATAGGCACTGATAATACATGTACATCTCTGATTATGCAAAAATCCATCCCATATATTCGGCGCAGTCCATCGTCTATGATTCTAAGATATAAGAGGCATTAGACGGAAAGGAGTTCAAAATCTCATTGATTGATAAGGAAGACACATCAGCAAAATCAATGAGACAAATAAATAAAAAGTAGCATTTTAGACTCACATTTAGAAAGATTGAATGATGTTTGATATGGTTAACTGCAGCATTTGTGCAGTTTACAGGCATGGAGTTGAACAGTACTGTACATGGAGAACGGAAATGAGAACTTATCGCATCATTTGAATTGACAAACACACACTTATACACGTCTTTCAGGAGTAGAGGTTTTCACAAAATACATGTCATGTCCCATGATTTAGGAATTACAAGGTGCTTGATTCCATCAGAATGCAAACGGCCTCTCTTCTCATCAAACTGCTATAAGACTAGCAAAACGTTTCTAAAAGCACTTGCTGCCGCAGCCGCACTTCAGTTTTAAAAGTACTGCGCGGCTACTAAAAGCTAGAGAAAGTAAACCTCAGTGGGTGAACATTTCATGTGAAGAATCAAAACCCTAGCAGTGAAGTTTCCTTGCAAGATGGGAGCGTGCCGAGAGGAAAGTAAAACTATTCAGCAGAGAAAACTAAGCACTTAAAGAAAACGGTCTGTGCGTCACCCAGAGAATACTGGGTGCTGCTGTTTGTGAACAAATATCTGACCGAAATATTGAAGCAGTTTAGAAAACATCGAGACACCTGTATTATTTTAATCCGGATGTAACAGCCACACTGCGTGGGTTCTAACCTTTACACATTGATTTATAGATAAAAGCATGATTTAACTGGAGGGTAGTAAAGCTCGGACAATCATGCTGCCCTACAAAGCCAAAGCGCAGTAACTCGCCTACATCGGTCCAAATTGAGTTAATAAACAATCTAACTTTTTGACATCGGTTTTAAATGCTACAAAATCATTATGCCACAGAATTTACAAAACATATCAAATTACATAGACAAACCACTCCAGCTAGATGGTAAAAACAAATTGACCCACCTGCATTTACAATCAGATTTTCTTTTTTTTTTAAATCCAACATCTTAGCAGTTAAGATCAAATCGTAAATCAGATCGTAATAGAGAAAAAAAAAGTAACAGTAAATAAAGTGGACTGGCTAAAAGCTAACTAGCCTAGTTTAGCAGAGTTGCAGTAACTGCTGTCTCCTCTCAAACTAGAGGAAGTTAGATTTGATGTGGTCAAGCTACCTTTAAATCAGATATTTAAATATAATAAGTCATGGATTCATTAATGAGACGAGTTCATCATGGACAAGAAAGCTAAAGGAAACATTCGGTTTGGAGTTACTGCGTTTGGCTTTTGTAAGGCAGGATGTGGGAATATTGTGGTTCAGACATGATAAACAAATGTTTTATTCATACTAATCGGTCAGAAAATGATTTAATGAACCCTGACTAACACAGATGTGTTAGACCCTGTCAAAGGGAGCGCGGTATGTTTTATTTAGAGGCCTCTCATGTTCCACTAGGGTTTGGCAGTAACAGCTAAAGAATAAGACCATACGCAGCTTCAGTAGTTATTTGGTCCTTGCTTACAGAGAACTCACACATACCCAGAATGACCTAGAGTGCAATACAGGAAGACACAACACATCACGCATCATGTGAACACACAGGATAGACTGACTCACGGTTATTGCTGGTGTGCAGGCGATCTCCAGGTCTTGTCTTGGGACACAGACTCTTTCAGGAACCAACAATTGGTGCGAGGAGACCTGTTTTTTTTCCCTCAGCAGCTACGGGCGAAATATGTATACAAGGTATCCATGTTGTCTAGCGCTGAACTGAGGAGAGGAATGTTGAAAGCAGGAGAGACCCCTGGATCGATAGAGACAGAAGTCCTATAGGTTTACTTTCATTTTATTGTTTATCGCAGATATGAAAGATGCCGTCCATCGCAGCTGTTCTGTAGTTCCGTGGAGCTTTACAGGAGACTCGAGAGGCTCCACTGGGATTCGGTTTGACCTAAAATACACTCAGCTTGATAGACTGAGAGCTGTCGCATCTAATTAGACTTCCCTGAAACTGATCCCTGTAGAGCATCAGTGAAGCGTCAGTGTTGTTAAAAGAGACTTTTTTTCCACACTTTCGTGCTCCAGAACTAGTTTAGGTTCCCATCCAACACTAGTTGCTTGTCGAATGAATAATTTTTTATCGGGTAAAGGCCAGTAGACGATCCTGGACGTCAGATCCGTTCCGTGATGATGAGGAAGCAGATGTCAGTGCACTCCTTCCTCCAGAGATCCTTTGGCTTCCCAAATCTTTACTGTGCGGTCGCTGTCAAAAAACACACAAAGGGGGGAAAAAAATTAATGAACTAAAAACATGTCATGATAATCAATACTGGCTTCAAAATCACGTTTCCAAATCAATAATCAGCATGTTTGATAGAATCGTATCCCTGCGCACTTGACAATAATGAGAAAAAGCTGAACTCTTTTAATGAGCGTGTTTTGAGACTCACTCTGAGGCAGTGAACAGTTGGCTGCCGTTTGTGGCCAGGCCGTTGATGGGACTGTCGTGTCCACGGACCTCGCCGAGGGGCGCTAGCGTGTCGGCGTGCCAGAGGCGCAGAAGCCCTCCTCGGCATCCACTGAGGAGCACTGGGGAGCCTGGCACCACGCCCAGAGCGCTAACCCAATCTGCCTGGGCACTGGCAGACTGCGAGAGGAAACCACAGCCAGTTAGTCAGAGCAGACCTTCTTCTGTATCACACTGTGGGTTTTTAAGGTTTTTTTTTACTTAGTCTTCATTGTTTCAGCAACAATAAACAATCATATTCACAGTCGTGCCTACTTTTTTTTTCAGCTGTGTCTATATTCAACAAAATAAAATAAAAATACAAAATAAATAAATCACTTCGCCTTTAACTGCTGCTGTTCGCAAAATGTGTAAAAGATATTTTTCAGCTCTTGCATCAATGCCTTTGGTGTTACTCCCAGTAGTGCCAGCTTTGGTTCTTTTGTGAAATTCTGGTGGAACACTTCCTTAAAGGGCCTTGAACACCTCTTGTGTTACAATATGTGGGTATGGTTGCCAATTTGTGTTGCCACAATTTATTTCATTGTGTAATTTATTGTAATTACTCTCCATTTGAATCCCCTGCATGTTTTTGAATTGGTGACTAGTGACTATGTTCTTCAGTGTACAAACTGTGATTTAAAAAAAACAAAAAACTTTATTCAGCTCATAAATAAAATGTGGGCGAAAAGGCTTCTGGCTCCACTCTGCTGCTGTGGTATCAGCATACCTGCAGCAGCTGTTTACTGGCTAAGTCCCACTTCTTGATGTAGTAGTCTCTGGAGCCGCTGTAGAAAACATCTCCGTGCACGGTCAGAGACTCCACGCCGTCCTGATGAGCGGGATCAAACGTTTGGCTGGAGCTGATACTACCCTGAGCACCTTCCGCCACCTCAAACATCTGGAAACACACAAACCCACAATGCATCTTATTCTTGTTTGGTTTTATATACATCATACAAACAGAATGCAATTAAAGTTATGTGTCTGTTACTTTAATATGATGGTCTTTGGAGCCAGTGAGGACAACATCCTGTCCATTTCCTAATTTGTCAACAGTCAGACACATGACAGGTCCCAAATGGCCAGTCAGCTTCCCCGTGGACACGAACCTATAGAAAGCAAAGGAGATGAATTATCTTCTGTCTGCCTGTTGAGTTCTTTGTACATCTCAAATCTGTGTTTGGACTTACTTGCGAAGGTCCCACATGCGCACAGCATTGCCAGCGGCGGCATAAAGGAAGGAGCCGGAAAGGTTGAGAGCGATCTGGTTGATCTGACTCTCTCCTGGTGGGATGGATAAACTCCTGACGGACGAACAGATGTCCCCTGAACCCACCTGGCCTGATGACCTGAAGTCCCCAAAAATGCAAAAATACATCCTCTATACTTCATTATAATAGGGAAAGCTGCAAAGATGTTGGCAGAAGAAGCGTTGTGCTTACGTGAGTGTGCGGATACACTTGGCGGAGTCTCGTATGTCCCACACTTTGATGTAAGCGGTTGAGACAGTGAATACGAGGCTAGAAGTGTACCTGAACAGCAAAAACGGGGACAATTATTCAACAAAAGAACCCCATTTCGCACTACTAAATACTACTATTACTGCGATTTAGCTTGTACTATTGCTGGATACTAGTACCTGACTGAGACGACACTGCTGGGATGGTCTGCCAGAGACATGATCTCCTGACCCGTTACCAAGTTCCAGACTTTACACGTACGGTCTGAAAACACGCACACAAAGCATAAGGTATGTCAGAGGATAGACCAAAAAGAAACAAAAACAACATGTTTTCTGAGTTGCAAACCATTTTCGACCTTTGGATCCTGTGAAGAGCAGATCATCTGTGGCGTCTACGCAGAGGACAGGTTTGGTGTGCCCCTCTGCTACGTACACACACTGCAGTTTGGCCCCGCGGCTGTTCTTCTGGGCCGTCACAGGGTTGATCACACCTCTGCAAAACACATGACATGATGTAACTTGTGACTGGTAATACTACAGTGGATGCGATACATAGAAATAACAGGGTTTCAAATAGAGATACTTTTAAGTTTGTGTTTGAAAAGAAGAGGAAGTGGATTCTTATTTAAAAAGACTTTAGACATTACCTATGGCCTTCTAATATAGGGGACTCCTCCAACCTGAATGAGAAAACAAAGTAACATCAAGTAAAATGGAACATGCAAAATCCTATCTTTCATAAAAGAAAATTATGTAAACAAACTGACATTTATAGGGTTACAATTTTGAAAAATTAATGAATATTTGGTAGTTATGATCAGGAGTAATGTTTGATTAAAGAACTTATAAAATTAATAAATTATTAAAAAAATTAATTCTAAAATAATAGTAATATACAGTATTTTATTAGCAGTTTTAGGAAGGGGACATGGTGTCTTTTAAAGTTTTTATTTATTTGACACGGCACAAAAACTTAAAATGCATCAGAATGAATGTTGTTGCTAATCATTTACATGTGCCAGGCTAAATGTTTGTGTTACTTTTTCTTTCATAATAATAGTGACATTATGAAAACAAACTGGCATATAAAAGGGTTACAATTCTTAAAATGAATGAATATTTGGTAGTATATTAATACATTAATATTATATATTTCATTAATTAATTATTCACATTAATAAATCATTTTTACATGTAAAGCATCACTTACAGTGATTTGTGGTCACTGCCTTTAGTTTTAGCCTCTGCTGTGCTGAGCGGAGGTGTGTGTATGGGTGCTGGGATGTGCGTCGCCGTGGCTCCTTTCTCTTGCACCTTCCTTCGGCTGAGGGGCGAGCGCTCCAGAAGCCTTTTCTCAGTCCCTGTCGGTGACCTGGATCCAGAACTGCAGTAAAAGTAACAGAAATTATTTTCTACTTCCGTATTTCATACAGTGCAGAATTAACTTGCTAACTTGATAATGATCCCCCCCTACCAAAAATAAATATTTAACATTTCAGACAAGGAAAAATATCGTGAGATATCTGTATCTGTCTGCCGCTGAGAAATGTTGCCCCCAACACTTACATGCCAGCTGGCCTGGCAGACACAGCAGATGGGGAAACAGTTTGCTCGGGGTCAGGGGTTTGACCCAGCGCGTGACCCTGCATGTCTGCAGACCCTTCCAGGCGCTCCGAGAGGGGCAGCAGAGGGGACGGGAAGTCTCCGGTGGAGGATTCACAGGACGGATCCCCAATGCCAGCATACAGCAGCTCCATCTGGGTGGTGGTCCGTCTGCGAGCCTGAGGGACCAGAATTGTTGGGCTAAATATTCAGCTGACTCACAAGTCAATGCACCAGTTAGTAATGATTTCAAGCCCCATAAACAACTACTGTGGAACGGAAAAAGTTGTAGCTATAGGAAGTAAAATACGACGTAAAATACATCAATGGACTCAAATTTGAATCTGACTTTTACGGTTACTACAGTATATTGGCACGGGTCGACTAAGGACAGTATATCAGACGTGCACAGTACAGTACCTTGCTCCTCGGTCTGGATTCACCACATAACTTCATTAGATCTGACGCCAGCGTGCTGAAACAAAGTGAGGGATTTTCAACCCGTTACACATGCTCATGTTAAGCAGGTATGATATTTACCATGTTTCTCATCATGTTAACATGCGAACATATGCTCATTAGCATTTAACACAAAGTACAGCTGAGGCTGCTGCAACTGTTTGGTCATAAATCCAACTACCGGACAAATGGAAACATTGAGCTGATGGTGATTTAGTGCTACATAAAAAAGGGACCACCAAAGTTATTACAATCCTAATGTCTGCACAAAAATAGCTGTTAACATTTTTCAATCTGGACCACAGTAGGGGGCTGAGAGACCGACGTTGCATTTCCATGGCTCTAAAACTGAAAGAGGTGTGACGATGTGAGATGTAAAGGAAGGGGAGGTATTTATCATATAAAGTAATACTTAAAACTGTTTCTGTATCAAACCAAAATACGGAACAGGACAAGCAGTTTAAAGCATTGATGGATCAACTGTATCTGTCCGTTATATTCTGTAGCCATTTCTTTCAGCTAGCCACTAACACTGCTAACAAATGCCAATGGAGCTTTTTCAAAGCAGACCTTTTTGTCATGGTAAGACAATATAGCAGGGCTATCCTTTCCTACTATGACATGTCAAAATGTGATAAAAAGGTCTGTAATATCCCCTCCCACTACTGTATTGTAATGAGCTAAAACACAAGCGTGAGCTCACGAAAGGTCCACCCACACAGGTGCTTACACTTGTGTAGCCTCTCCACAGGACTGAGCAGAGGTCTAATCAGCCACAACTAAGAACCAAAGAGCGCTTCCTCTCCGCAGCAGACACACTGACTTGCCGTGGCAGGGAAAGCACAGGTGCAGTTAATAACAGTAATTGCCGGCTTGCTCAATTTAAGCTGGAGGTGACATGCCGCAACGGAGCGCAGCCACAATCAATGCAATTACACTTGTGCTTCTCCCACTATGAGAAAGACCCATGTTTTGTAAAACTTAAACATGACACATAAAAACAGAAATACATTTGTTTCTGCTCATTAAAAATAACAGTTTGAATGTTTATAATTATTATAATTTTTTTAATTTAAAAAATAAAAGTGCTGTTGAATTGTTAACCTGAGTGTCCTGTGTGTCTGTATTTACCTGCCCTCTGCGGATGGACTGGGGGCGGACTCATCACTACTGCTGTCATCTCCATTCTCTGTGGGAAGCAGGATTTATCACTTCATTTAAAAAAAAGCATGCTGTATGGGCGTTTTCCTTAATGATACAGTACATCTGCTAAGAAACTGTAATTTCAAGAAATATGGCAAAAGACAACATCCATTCAGTAAGCTGAGAGTGTTACAGCACAACAATGATTACGGCTTTGGCAGCTCATAACGAGGTCAGGGGTCACCAGGTTTAGTTTCAGATAAAAGGACACATCGGGTGACATTAGTGTAACACAACTGGAAGCTACAGTGCTGGAGTATTCGTCCTGCGTAAAGGAAGAATGGAGAAAGCATGGGACAGACATGAAATGCAGACACACAGACTGCTGCGTCTCGCTTCGAGTTTCGTCTCGCTTCGAGTTTTAGTGACTTAAGTGAATGGGACTTGCTAGCAGGTGGGATACCAGGGAAAACATGACACAACACATCATGCACGTCATGGCAGAGTTACTTCAACTGGGTTAGTTTTTAGAAAGGACTGAGGGTTGATGCACAGTACAAGATTTCTTTATCTACTGTAGAAATATAAGTAAGTATATAAGTTAATGCATCGAATATAAAAAAAAACCTTGGGTATAACAATTACTATGCAACTATATCTTGTCTTGAGTCTCTAGTTATTTTTTTTGTAAAAAAAAAAAAGAAAAGAAAAAGAGAACAGTACAAGTATTGTCCAATTAAATAAGAGGTTTTAGGCAAAAATACACTTATGGAACCAAGGTTAAAAAGGCTATAAATGTAAAGTAAAATTGGTATTTTTGCTCTTTAATTTTAATTCTATATTTGCCTTTAATTGGAGGAGAATCTTGTGGGAATCTTGTGGTGCGCATGTGCCACTCTCTCTCAAACATAGTCACATTGCTAGGCAACGCATACTCACCTGGTGAAAGGTAACCTAACTCTGAGTTCACACCAACACAACAGAGAAAACAAAACGGCAAACAAATCAAAATCAAAACTCAAAGATGAGAAAAAGGCTACACTTTATTTTGAAGGTCTCATTTTGTTTATATTTCAAGCATCAATTCTCTTTGCACACCTACAAAGAAGTGTGGCCTACAAAATAAAACGTAGCCATATTGTGAAAGAAAACAAAGGTGATTGTGACTGACATGCTCAGACCGGTTATCGATTTGTTGGCGTTTCAGACCTTGCAGAGCGCTGCCCAGCAGAGCGTCCAGCTCCGGGTTGATCTCCGCTTTCTCCTTCAGCATGTGGAACAGCAGCTGGTTCTGTGTGGCGCTGTTGATCTCCGTCTGCTTCAACCTGCCCTCCATCACCTTCAGCTGGGAATCCTTCTGAGCTGCCTGCAGACCCTGTCACACAATGACACCGGAGAGAGGTAATTACTGGAGATGCAGCAGTAAATTATTTTTATTTTTGTTATCTCAAACAGGCCGTTAGTAGCCTATTTGTAATTACTTCCTCTTCTTCAGTTGTTATCTCTCTATTGTTCTTTGCTGCATGGTAGAATGCACTTCCTTAGTGGACCGATTAGGCTTCATCAAATCTAATCTTCTCTAATCGAAATTTTATCTAATTAAGTTGTTCCATTTAAAGTCTCATTGAATTCAATCTTATAAAAAAGGAGCCACGGCTACGAAAGCAAGATCAAGATGAACAGACAACTTACCACAACAACCAAAAGGTACACACAGATAATCACAATGCAATCAAATTTATACAGTCCATTTATTTTGAAAGATATGGGTATCACATGAATAATTAAGGAGTGCGTCATGTCATCTTAATTGATGTGTGCTGGATTAACATGCTGGGGCTGGCTTGCATGATACATCTTATAAAGTGAAGGGTTTAATCAGGTAAATAAATTGCTTTCCACAATGAAACAGAAGCCTGAGTTAACCTGTTCTCAGTACGTGAATGCAAACAAAGACACACCAATGACATTAAGAACTAAATAACACAAAGTCAGAAAGGGCGATAGGTACCTTACTTATGGCCATAGTCATGAAATGATCCAGAAGGAAGCGGGACTCTGATAAATTACAGGAGCTAATCACCGCGGTGACATCCCCCGTGTCTCCCTCCTCCTGTAACCCACAATAAAGACACATTCAATGAAGTGGCATTGTAAGAAACTGAGGAAACTGTATTTGACCATAGTATATCTTGCGCATTTGGGGGAAAAAACACCCTGTTGTAACTTCTGATCGATCCTTCTTTAAGCTCAATAACAATTCATTAGAAACTTTTTTTGGAGCACCATGAAAGAGTGGACGTGCCGCATGAACCTGTGAGGTAATGCAGAGCAAAATGCTCTTGAAATGACACATTGGTAAAGCTACGTTCATCACATGAATGTACATTTATCTCAGTGCTGTTCAGTGCGCATCATTAGGCTGCTGGAGCTACGTTTCTGGCTGTAGTAATAGGCTGCACTGCCAGTGGTTGTTGTTTTATAGAACCATTGTTTGTCTGACAAATATGCGGATGATGCTTATTCGTCCAGAATGCTCTGGGTGAAGTCAGTGGTGCTGAACTGTGCAATTATTTCCCAATTGCTTGCCTGAGGGCTGCAGTGCAATACAAGCATATACTAACTAATGAGGTTGTGATACACGTCACTGTGCACTGTAATCAACTGTATCCTTCCTTTACCTTCATTTATTAAGTATTAAGCATTATGATCCATACACTATAAGAATAAGATTCCTGGGACTCTCCACCACCTCACCTTGGCCTCCTCCATCTGCATGATGTTGGCCTGGCAGTCGGCGATGCTGTCGTTGATATAGTCGATGTTGGCGCTCAGAGACTCCAGCTCCTCGTTCAGGGAGGTCAGGGAACGGTCGGCGTCCGCGCCCTCCACCGCCATCTTTTCTCTCTTTCTGGACACTCGCTCCCGCCGCCTGGTCAGCTCCTCCCGTTGCTAAAGTGGCATCAGAGTATATGGAGAGGGAATTGAGAAGAGACAGGAAGGAAAGGAACAGAAGAAGAATGGACAAATAAGCCATTTTAAATTGTTTTTTAACACATTTTACAAAAACTGCGTTTGACAGCAACAAAATTTGATTCCGGGCTTTTGCCACTATTGTTAGAATCTAATAATAATAATATCTACTGCAATGGCGGTAATTTGTCATTTTACTAGACCTGCAAGCAGCCAACTTCCCCATTTAGCACTCAATTAGCTAAGAGAAAATGAATACATTTCCTGCACATTTCCAAAGGTTTCACTTTTTTTAACAAAGGTTCCATTTGTTTTACAGGAACAGAAAAAAAAACAATATATATATATATATTTTTTTCTTTTTTCCGTGACCATTTGGAATCTGATCACGTCCTGGTTGCGGCCAAATAGCCAAGGAAAAGTGGTTAGGAAAAGGCATGAGGCGTAATTCGAACACAGCCCATTTGTTACCTTCAGAAGTCTGTTCATATCCGTCTCCATGTTAGAGATGGTCATCCTCTGCATGATGATGTCAGTGACGCGTCTCTCCAGCGACTGCCATTTGGTCCTGGCTGTCCTGTTGACGTAGAATCTTCCCATCCGCACTGGGGAACTCCTAAGGAGAAAGATATTGCTCTTTTGAAACTCTTTTACACGGACACTCTCATCGGTGTGACACACACATAGAAACGCTTGGATGGCCCACCTGGCTCCATTTGCTGGGGACGCCCCAGATGTATGCATCCTCGCTGGGGTGGCTCTATGGGAAGGCTCCTGGAGAGGTTCAGGTAAGCTCACCTTCCGGCTCACCTTCCCAGACACGGGCCTCACCTGCCGCCTGAGAGCGGTCACCTGAGACAATTCACAACAGAGAGTCATTTTGCATATTAAGAGTGAAACAATAGCGGCTGCGAATTCAAAAAGTGACTCTCACCTCTTCATTCTTCCTGCGAAGAATCAACTCCTGTTGTCTTTTCTGGGCCTCCATCTGCTTCAGTTGGTGCTGTAAGAAGGATATGAAAGGTTGGATAACTGCTTGTATCAGCTTATGTGTAAAAGAAGCCAAATAAAAGTACTATGGCCAATATGTTAAAAGTGATTAGTGTTTCCCTCTGACCTCAGCTCTGCGGTGGTCTTTCTTCAGAGAGGCGATCTCCCTGTTCCTCCTGCACTCCGTGGCTCTGTTTCTCTCCTGCTGCTCCTTCATCTGGCGCATCAGCACCACCTGGTGGAAGAATACAACACAGCAGGAGAAAAATCAGCCCTGCAACAAGACAGGTGTGTGAAAGAGAAAAAAAAGACGCCCCGCAACCTATCCGTCTACCTTGGTCTTCTTCATCTCGGTCACATCCAGCTGGAGTTTCTTGAGCTGCTTCTCGTACTGCGACTGGTTCTTCAGCAGGCGTGCGTGCTCCTTCTGAGCCGACTGCAACTTCTGCAGCTCTTTGTTCATGGAGCTCAGCTTCCTCTCGTACTCCGTTTTTATCTTCTTGGCCTTCTCATCCGTACCCGACTCCACTGAACCTGAACAAGGAAACGATAAATTCCTTTTTGCTCTTTTGAACTCAAGTACATTCCTTGATGTTATCCGTTACAGAAGGGTATTTCGCTTGTAGTCAAGCATCTGTTTGCATGTGTCTCTTACCCATATTATGCAGCACCTTGTCCCTCTCCAGCTGTGTGTCTATGATCTTGTTCTGCAGCATCGTCAGCTTCTGTTCGTACTGCTGCTTGAGAGTGTGCAGACGCCGCTGGCTGTTCTCCAGCTCGTCTATCAGCTTCTGCTTGATGGCAATCTCGCAGGTGATGTTGGCCAGGTCAGCCTGGACGTTTTCTGCACACAAACACATCATTAGATCCAGATGCCTCTTCGTTTTTATTCCCTACTATGACTGCAGAAAAGAAGCTGCACATATGACTAATTTTACCTTTCTCCTCCAGGTCTTCAGAGTCGGACTCGTCAGACGTTTCGTCTCCCGCCATGTCGAAGTCCTCCTCCTCTCCATCTGCATCCTCGCCTTCTTCGTGGTCGCTGCCCTCCTGTCAACATATAAGCACACATGCATGAAATAAACAATAAAAATACACACTTAGAAGTGTGTGATCTATAAATAGCAATGTAAAAGCTTGACCTCTGCCTCCTCGTTGCCTCGCTCGTGGTCATTGTCTGGCACTTCCTCTTTGATAACACTGAAAGTGGAAAAGACAGTTAGCCAGCTACCGACCAAAAGTCTTATATCACAGTTCAGGTTTAGAATGAACTGCAATATGAATTACAACAAGGATGGGTAAAGTGCACATGCAAATGAATATATTATACACTGGATCAGATCAGGAGCAGATGTGTTATCAGTGTATTAATGAAGGATTTCACTGCGATTGCATGGGGTGCAACATTAATGATACACTGGGGAAGGAAAAAGTGATTAACAGATCGAAGGATTGCCACACACTGCTAAGATTTGTTGACCAAATTCTACAGACCATCATCATAAAAGTTATTAGATTTTTTTCTGCTACAAAAATTTTTTATCCTTTTTTTTTTTTTTTTTTTAAAAAAGGTTAAGACACTACTATGATGAGATCTGATCAACATCTTGCCGTGGGCAGTGAAGAGGAATAAAAACAGACAGAACAGCGGGTTGAGAGGAAGAGGTAA
Organism: Bovichtus diacanthus; assembly: GCA_943590825.1. NCBI lineage: Eukaryota > Metazoa > Chordata > Actinopteri > Perciformes > Bovichtidae > Bovichtus > Bovichtus diacanthus. Next base: position 856,421 of record CALSBV010010890.1, on the reverse strand, counting down.
GAGCTGGTTAAAATATCTGCTCCCCTCCAGGAGTGTAAACCACCTGTGGGTGCAAAGTGAAAGATTAGTTAGGGTACTTTGGAAACTTAGAAAGGAAGATTTGGGTTGGGACGCAAGTCAACAATAAACTGAAATCCTTTCAATTGCACAAGCACACAAGTACATTATTTACATCACTGGTAATTGAACCAGTTTCATATTAGACCCAATCCTGGGTGGGATGTAGCAAACCTGGTGTGTTCAAACTCTTGGTGGTGATTCTCCTCATACCGCCTTAGTCTTCAGAGAGAAGGGGATGAAAGGATGGGAGTGAGGATGGTGAGGTGCGGAGGCGAGGAGGAGGTAGAGGGGGCAGACAGGCCGCCGAGGTCGGGGCAAGTGAGGGAATATTACAAAATAGGAGAAAGACAGAGAGTGAGAGAGAAGCAAGAAAAGGCCGGGGCGAGTGCAGAGACTCTCACAAACAGTGTTTGAATGATGAACACTGCTCATGGAGAAGCAGAGGACAAAAACAGATTTCACCAAAAACATTTCCTGCTTAAACAATAACCAGATCACAAGTGTAATTCTAGAGCTGTACCGAATGTTTGTTTTTTTACATTGGGAGCTTCTACTGAGGTTTTTTAATGAGGCTTCAAGTATCTGTTATCCCACTAAAAAAAAAAAAAAAAATTTTTTTTAAATTGCTGTTTTATTGATTTTTTTATATTATTATGTTGCTGTTAGATTTGTGCTAGACCGCCCCATTAATACAGGTCGTGCCTCCCTTTGTGCTGCAAGTGGGAGAGCAAACTGTTTTTAGACCGTAGTGAAAATGTTTCTGAAAGGCCAAATGCCAACAAATATGGATTGAAGTAGAATATTTCGTTGTGTTTTTTTTGGAAATGATTACATCCGTCTGTTTTCAATATATTTTGACTTTTGGACTTTACAACGCTCTGGGGTTATTGGAAATGTTTGGATCACACGAGTGGGAAACAATCCGACAGAATCAAATTCTACCAATACTATAATACGAACAATATTAGTGTAGCCTTTATCTCTTATTTCTTTATCTGCAGAAATAACGAATGAAGAGACATGAAAAAAAAAAAAGAAGTAATAAAAAATGTGTGCCAGAACTCGACAGACAGCCGTCATCAGGAAACGCTGTCGCCGTCTTTCCATTAAAGAAACACCAGGGTGTAAACTGCTAATGCAGGGAGCCAGGAGATAATTACCCACAACACACCAGACCACACGCCCTCACCGTGGCACTTCTCAAGGTTCAATACTGATCTCATTGTTTTTGCAGCATTAATATGATCCAGACACTGAATTTCATGTATCAAGTGGGTTAGATCCACACTATACCTCTTCTTCTTCTTCCTCTCCTTCTTCTTGAGTTTCTCCAGGCTTTTCTTGGCCATCTCGATGACGTCACTGGCCTCCTTCTCAGGGGCGAGCAGGGCCGTGGAGAAGGAGCCGCCGGGGCCTGCGTACAGCGAGGAGCGCGTGGAGGCCCGAGACAGACTCTTCCTGAGATTCTCATTCACAGCCTCACTCTCAAGCAGCTTAGCTCTGAGAGAGGGGGGCGGTTACAGTCAAGTATTGAAATTGCTAGAAATGCTAATACTAAAATACTACAATAAAATAAAATGTAAAAATGTGGTCACCACATACCTGAGCTCCTCGATTTCTTTGATGTAGTTCTCAATCATGTTCCCGATCTCTTCACTGCCCTCGCCTACGAGCAAAGAAATATTTTTAGCACATTAATAATGGGGATTTATGACTTAAAAACTACATCAAAATACCTTCCTACAAAGCTACTCTTAATTCCATTCTTAAATCCATTCTGAAGTAATTAGCAAGTAGCATTAGCCGCAGTACTTACTTCTATTATAATGCATTATATTAATGGGTGTCTCATAGGGTTGTTTTACAAGTTATACTGTAAGCAAAGAAACCTAGAAGAACAGGCTAAATAAAGAATTACCTGAATTGCAAAAGAAACAGAAAAAAAGTTGGACACTGCAAAACTAAAATCAAATAAATATATAGAAATATTCTTTGTGTAGTTTTTTTATTTTTAAACCATGCTTATGTAGTTCCCCAGTGTGGCTCATTCATCATTTTTGTAGGCCAAGCCGGAAGTTAGCATCCCGCTGGTTTCCCTCGACAAAAAGCCAATGGGATTTTTGCATTGGATGTTGGATTATTGCCGGAAATAAGCTCTGTGGCAAACAAATGTTTTGCTCGGCAAGATATTCTTCCCAAATGAATGCCACTTTCATGAGTTTTGAAGCGTAAATGCAATTGCCAGAAGAAAAAAAAAAGAGCTAACTGGTGAAAAATGCTGACTCATTCACAGGTTTTAGGACTCATCCCTGCAGCACTCTATTGTAACGCGGTTTCTTTTACCCACCTGCTTTAGCCAGGACCTGGTTGGCCTGGTCACTGAGGATCTGTGTGAGTCTGGCTCTCTGGGCGTCGATGGTCTCCTGCATGGCCTTCACTCTCACCCTCAGGTTGTTGTTCTCTGTTTGCAGCATGGAGTTCTCGTGGACCAAGTCGTTGATGCCCTCTATGCCATCTTCACCCACCATACGCTTCCCCTGAGCATCAGGCAGGATAATTAATATCAGCGGGGAAAAAATTCCACTCATATCTTGATTTTATTTTCTCCATCTATCTCTTTCATCTCCTACCGTCTTGTACTCCATCAGCTCCATCTGCAGTCGCGCTATCTCCGTCCTCAGGGTGCTGATCTGCTGGCTGGCTCTGTCCTGGTTCACCATCACCTTGTTCTTAATGTTTCGAGCCCTGTTGGCGTACTTCAGAGTGTTCAAGGTCTCCATGAAGTCCCGGTCCGACGGGCTGATACAGGCGATCATCACTGTTTGACTGCAGAACGTTCAAATAAAGAAACGGTTATCGGTACGTACTGAGGGACGACTTTAACCTACAGGGTGCATGTAAACATTTTTAAAGTGCAGACTAGTGTCATTTATCTATATATACACACACTAGTTAGTATATGGTGTCTTTAATATTAAAAGCAGCTCAATCTCTGATTTCAAAGCATCGAAATACTCCACAATAATCCATTGTCAAAGATATACATATCCATATTTGCACAGAGCGTTTACAAACCTGTTGCCACCTAGTGAGTCCTGTAAGAGCCGGGTCAGTTTGGAGTCTCTGTAAGGCACGTGAGTGGAGCGCTTACTCCTGTCTCCCAGAGCACTGATGACATTTCCCAAAGCAAGCTGAGGCATGACAAAGAAAACAACACGTTTGTGATTGGATCTTTGAGGGTAAAACAACTATAATAGGACCTAATTAAATGGGAAGTTAACATCCCTCTACTTTCATTCATTTTGACTTGAGTGAAGCTAGAAATAATGATCATTTTGTTGGGGAAAGAAATCAGATGTGAGGTTCATCTTCTGGCCACCCGGGGTCTCTCTTGCTCCACAAAATGCACCGACACTGGTGAATGTTGTATGTGCAGTGGTAGACTGACAGACGCATCATCACCCCAATAAAGAAAAAAAAAAAAAAAAAAACGACTTTGTGGTAGGTAATGCATTTAATCCATGAGGGATACAATGCATGACTACAGTACGTACATGATTATGACAGCACTTCACTGTGGACTATAAAAATGTCCAATGTAGACTCAGAGACGCTCTTAGCTTCCTCACCAGCCCACAGTTGATGGAGATGCTCTCTTTGGCTCTGTCTCCTGTAGCTCCGGTTCTCTTCAGTCTCTCAGAACCAGCCAGGTCCACAAAGTGGAACTTGGCTGTCAGCGTCTCAAACTCGTTAATCTCCGAGTCGCCAGCCAGACGGTTGTCTGTTACATTATCCTGGAAGAGAAGGAACGGAAGGGAAAGTAAACACGAGGGGATACACCTTTTCAGCCGACGAAGGGTTTGATTGTGAAGTTGCAGCTGTGTGCGAGAGTACATACGTCGTTATCAGGAGAGCAGACTCGCACTTGGCAGAGGTGGATGGTGAAGATGGCGTGAGAGCGCGAACTCTGGGAGTTCATCTGAGTGCTGGCGGTGGTACGAGACAGAGCGCCCAGCTTCAGACACTGAATCATCTGTTAGAGGAGAGATGAAGGGAGCAGATGGCAGGAGAGAAGCAGGGAGGGAAAACGACAAAATATACAGACTTCTTTAGGTAAGGTCACGGGATGAGATTAATATAGAAACTGTGTATGAGACAAGGACATTTGTTCAGGAGAATTTGGCAACAAAAAGGTAACATATGTACTATTTCCTTCATTGTCACGTCACTAATCCACAGACCTTGCTACATTCAGCTTTCACAGGGACTATTTACTCAGCAGAAACTAGTTCACAGGGAGGTGTGTTTGTTCTTTTTGAGTAACATGGATATTGTTTTTGGAAAGACACGTTGTTACTGAAATAAATAGATTTTTTCAGTGCTGAGAGCAACTTATTTAAAACATCTTTTTTTTATTGGTGCCTTTTGTTTTCAGGTTAATTATCAATTTGTTAAAATAAAAAAAAAATTCAAAACATTTTTTTGTCAACAAGCAATGTGTTGTATTTAAGCAGTATACTGAAAGCAGCAGAAAGGCAGAACTGAGTACACTTTAATATCTGTTTACTTACTGCAAGTATTATCACGATATTAAAAAACATTGTCGCATCATTCCTCTTATCTTCTATCAAACCATTTCAGAATAAGTTCATTGGGGTGGGATTAATGATTATTAAATCCACTTCTAATCAAAAACAGTTGGATGTTGGACAAAGATGGGGTCGGTGCAAAAGCAAACAGTTTTTGGTTGTTAAAGCGGACCTCAGCTGCAGAGGTGACGGTGCGTGTGGTGACCCCCACGGTGTAGATGCCTCCGTTGGCGTCCTCGTGGATTTTGATGTTGGATCTCTGCTTCCTGGCCTCGATGTCTCGCGTCGTGTCGAACAAGTCCAGCACCTCCTCGTTGTACAACTGGAGAGTACGTTTAATAAATAAATAAACAGGAGACAGAAAATAGATAATACACATATTATTGCACGGATAGTCAGCGTAATTACAACATTTGTCATTTGCTAAACTTCCCAAACTCACCCCCCCTCAGCTGCTTGCTCACCAGCTGCCAGCAGCCACTCGTTGGCAGTTAAAAATAAAGGCAGGAGCTGCCCACAGACACAGACTAATGACAGTTTAATGGCTGTAGGGTCATCTGGACGCTTTAACACCCTGAAACCCCTACACCCTCTGCTGACCTCTGACCTCTGGCTGTCTGCATGCTCTAGCTACATGTAACTAATGGACCTTAAGTGAACTGGATGCTTTGAGTTTAGACTGAGTGCTGATAATTGATAATTGCACCTTAACATTTCTGGGTGTAATCCTGTGACATTTTTTGATCTGCCTCTGTGTGTGTGTGTGTGTGTGTGTGCATTTCTGCACCTCCAGGAACTGTGCGTTGATCTTGAACTCGGGAACAGGCCTGCCCTGCTCGGTGGCAGCCTGTCTGCGTTCCTCAATCCCTCTGAACAGGTGGTTGACGGCCCGGGGAATGATACCCAGCTCATCCTCTCCGATGTTGACGTCGAAGCCGGTTCCCATGGTGTAGGTCTTCCCCGAACCCGTCTGGACGCAGGGGAGAAGTCAGAGTCATCACTCTACTTTAGCATTTTCCGCTCTTTTGATGATGTTCAGGTGGTTTAGTGTGTTTTTCTTTAGATTGCATCCATGTATCTCAGTTACAGTGATCAACCGCTTATATGGTTCAAAAAGCTTGATGCAGAATCATTCCTTTACAAACGCTGTTGAAATAATTCCCTTATAGTAATCAAGTAGTCCGCTTATAGGGTCATTAAGGGTCTTTTCATATATGACAACATATGGGAACATTTTCTTCATTTGAAAATGTTTTACTTTCCTCCCATGATACTGTTTTTAATGAAAACATTACAGGCTCTGCCGCCAGTTTGCCATTGATGGCCTACAGTTTATTTCAGGCCTGTAAAAAAGTAGAAATGTGTGTGCGAGTGTGTCCTGCGCTCGACCTGCAGCGCATTCTCACCGCTCCTCCGGACAACATGTGTCTTTCGCTTCAATTAAAAGGCGGTCAGTTATTCTACAGTATTTGTTGTTTTTATTATCATTTGTTATTGAATAAAAAACATTAAATAGTGAAGAGCTTTACACTGCGTGTTTGTTTATCACTGCATCCTGCATCATTCAAGCATTCAACTAACTAAAGTCTCTGGGACTCAGACGTTGGGGTAGTTTCTCCAACATATGGGGGGTCAGAGGGGATGGGGTGGTCGCCGTGGTGACAAACAGAGGAATGCGACATTGAGCTCAAATTCAGGCGTCACCCCTCCCCTCCCTGCCGAAACGCCTGAAAGAGACTATAGGAGTGTGTGTGTGTGTGTGTGTGTGTTTGTGTGAGAGTGTTGTGATATATGAGGGACTGTGAGAGAAAGACAGTGTGTTTGTGTTCTATTCTATGAGACCACACCTGTGTGATTGCTACGTTTGTGCACATGCTCCTGTGTGTGTGTGTGTGTGTGTGTGTGTGTGTGTGTGTGTGTCCTCCACTGCGCCGTGAAAGGCTGTTTGACAGGAATACAAGGGCTGCAGGAACAATGTGAGGAGACAATAATGGACAGAAAGCAGAGGAGCGGAGGGGACGATTAAGAAGAGGGGAAGTTTAACTGCTGCAGCCGGAGACACTGTGTGAGAGAGAAATAAAAAGCAGGAAGCTTCCTCTCTCTCTCTTTTTTATTTTATCTCTCAACGACATTTCAGTCTAGACGAGATGCAATAAAGGCTGATAGAAAGTCTTTTATATCGAAGAGGCTTTGATGTTGTTGCACCTGCTTCTTCTATCATCACTGTTATAGGCCTCCACTCCACTCAGAGTCCAAAAAATTCATTCATAAAAAAGATCAGCGGTATCAGGGGTGTAAGTAACCACAACGTACCCAGTACAAGGAAAGACCCCAACTTTGTTGAATTATTGAGGTATTGTCTTTACACCTTAAACAGCAGACTTGTTCAAAACTGCAAGCGAGTGACAGAAAAAAACTGCATTTTGCACAATTGAATTGTTTTGCATTATAAATGTCTTAAACAAACAACTATATGGACTTTTACATTTAAAGTACACTTTAGCTTTACATTTACCTTCAACTCTTTGCTATGCACGGGTGTGAAAATGTGTAAAATATTTGCCTGCAAGAAAATGGATTCAAATCAGTCTGTTTAATGTAGCTTAGCTTAGCTTAGCTTAGCATAAAAACTGGAAACAGCTGGCCTGGCTCTGTGCAGAGGTAACACAATCCGCCTACCAGCAGAGCTGAAGTGTAACAAATGTTAAAAACGTTAAGCTAAACGGCTTAAGCTAATAGCTTCATATTTATTGTACAGACATGTATGGTAAGAAAGCGAAAAAGTGTATTTCCCAAAAGGTCTACCTATTCCTTCAAACTGCAAAGCTCATCAGTGTTTCATCAGTTTAACGTCTCCAAGTGATGTTTTGACTTTGCAGTTCAGTTCCCTGCTCTGGTATGAGGTGAAGCAATCTGTTCGCACTCTGCTTTAGGTAATAAACTCCCTTTCTATCTCTCAGGCTAATCTATCAGAGCCAATATAAAGCTGTGGTGGGGAGAGCAGGTTGGAACGTGTCAGCTGATAGTGTATTGACAGAGCTGGTGCAGCTGTGAGGCCTGTTCACTCCCTCGTTACTGGTCTGATGATATGAAACAAAATCAGCTTCATATCACATGCTGCCATAAATCTTGCTAAGAAGTAGCTCCCTCTCGCTTGGAGCGATGCAAAGTGGAAACGTCAGTGAACGTGTTTATTTTGAACTGATCTAGTTCCATGCAAATGGGAGGCTGCCACCAACCTGTCCGTATGCAAAGATAGTGGCGTTGTAGCCCTCAAAGCAGCCTTCGATGAGACTCTCGGTGCAGTGGGTGTAGATGCTTTCCTGCTGGGAGTCCATGTCCAAGACATGGTCGTAGGTGAAGGCCTTGTCCTTACCCAGAAACACCTGCGGCTCCCCGGGCATCACATACGTGCAGATGTGGCAGCCCTCGATCTTTTCTTTGGCCAGCTGAGGACGGATCCTGGTAGACAGAAGGAGACATTGACAGTGATCACTATAGCTACGCTGCTAGAAATCAGCGCCCTTTCATGCACATTTCCAAGATCAATTTCAAAAACTTGTAAAGCCCCAGCAACACTTTTTTAAAAAAAAAAAAAGTTTTTATTCACAAACTTTCCAGATTTTCAAGGGCCTTGTCAAACTCTTGTCTGTGGATGTTTATTGCTGTGCGTGTAAGAAAGACACAGAGCGGAGCCGTCTGTGCATGCACCTAAAGCCCGATCAAGAATGTCTCTTATATTTGACATGACTGATTATTATTACAGGTTTGATGTTAAAAAAAAATGTAGCCGAGCAGAAGACGGGTAATATTATTCAGCTGCAAACAGATGAGTGCTGCTACTGTGCAGTGTGTGTGTGTGTGTGTGTGTGTGTGTGTGTGTGTGTGTGTGTGTG
>CALSBV010010890.1:752154-837013 GCA_943590825.1 Bovichtus diacanthus | reverse complement strand
GTGTGTGTGTGTGTGTGTGTGTGTGTGTGTGTGTGTGTGTGTGTGTGGTTGTGTGTTGCAAAGCTTAAAACTTCTTCGAAGCTCGTCGATACGGCTCCAGCAAACTAAGACAGCAGCTCTATGCCCATATTGAATTATTAAGGAAGCCGGACGAATGAAATGTTATTACACTGAAGAAACAGAATGAGTGCAAAATGGCATATAGTGACATATTATATAGTTTATTATCTTTGGCAGAGAGGAACAGGCTTTTAAACTGAGTTGGCACAGTAAACAGTTCTGGGTCAAAGTCTGAATGCACAACAACAAGCGCGCAGAGAGAGAGAGAAGAGGAACATGAGAGGAGCACGCTTTTGTCCTCTTGCTTCCACTGATCCGGTTCACATGACGTTTCAGATTGTCTCTCCAAAACAGAAAAGCACCTGCCCCCTACTTTAGTTGCCGTCCTATCATGTCACTCTATTGATTCCACACACACACACACACACAAACACACACACACTTCTGAGAAACGCTGATATAAGCGCTGAGCAGTGTCTATCTCAGCTCGTCTGTGGTGTAGCTGGCAGGGCAAAGGTCAGACCAGTATGATACAGCAACTCAACACGCAAATTCTAGCTTTCGTGTTTATGATCAAAGTTTGTTTACTTTATAATATACTCAACATATTATAATATATAAGATATTATAACAGCTCATGGTGAAATAAGACAGAGAAGAGTGAGGGGAGGATGTTTTATTAAACCTTGCTGGACAAAACTAACAGTGAAATGCTAAATTAGTTTAGTCAGTTTAATACTAATATTTATTCAGTCATGTTGTCATTAGGTCTGACAATGACTCTCGGAATGTATATGCACTAGATCTGCAACTAGTATTAGTAGATAGTTGGTTGAATGTTAAAGTCATTTTTCATGCAAAAAATGGCAGAAAATACTGTTTTCAGCGTCTCAAATATGGAGATTTCCTGCTTTTCTTCGTTTTATAACATATTAAAGTGAATATCTTTGGGTTTTGGACTGACAAAACAACACATTTAAAGACATCAACTTGGCTTTTGAGAAACTGTTTTCACAATGTTCTGACATTTTATAGACCATACGATTAAATTGAGAAAATAATCGGCAGATTAATTGAAAACTAAAATACCGCAATCGTTTGTTGGAGCCCTAATACGCTCTGATCCGCTCTGATCTGTCCTGCAGGTGTAATTATTAATGCTATGTGTAATTATTATGTGTATATTGTTATATGTACACACCCAGGCAAAACAGATGGAGATAAGCATTGCGCTATCTGGTGCAAAACATACATTGTACACTGTCCCTGTTTTAAATAAATAAAAATGTGTATGAGGCTACCAAAAGCACTGTACCCTCTAATAAAAAAAAGAACAACAGGAGACAGTTACAGGCTTTTCCTTGGCCTAATCCCTCAGAGCTGAGGTCTTCATTCATAAATCCACAGTATGTGCATGCAGTGCAGGTATTAACAAAAGAAGCTCATGTCATCATGGGCCACTGGTTTATGCGTGTTCATGCAGTGAGTATTAAAGTGCAGCTCCTGTCACGGAGAAGAGGACATGTAGTTGCAACATTAAAGCACATTTCGGGAAGAAGGGGTCGTGCACAAGAATGGATGCCCCAGAGAGGCACAGGTCACAGTGTCTGAGTTGAAAATATGGTCAAAGATGCACAGTGAAGCGAGAATAAAAGCCGGAATAGCATGTGCATGGTTGTAGCAGGTGCGAGCATCTTTGTAGAGAGGAGGGTCTGCATCCTTACCTCAGGGCGACGCGCACCGAGCTCTCATCCGGCCCGCCGCTCATGCTGTGGCCGGTGGATCGTCCAAACAGTCCGCGTATAAATAGCCTGATTTCCCTTTTTCTTTATCCTCTTACGAGACAAGAGAGCGCCGTGGGCTGCCCTCCCCTCCGTCCAAGAGAAGCGCTTCTCTCTTGAGCTCTCACCGCCCCCTCCTCGCCATGTTTTATGAGACGCGGCAGCTGATTCACATCGGATTTATTTGTTCTCCATGGCCGGGGAAATGTGCTTTTGGGATCCGGCGGTGGTCACCTCTTCAGAGGCATCGTCTAAGCCGCCTTCCCGGGCAGAGAGCGGCGTGTGTGTGCACGAGCTGGGATCCACTTGGCGTGTTGGTGTATCTCGAGACGGAGGACGGCAGACTCCGCCCCCTCCTGAGCTCCACCAATCCAGAGAGGGGACAACCTGACCCACAACTCAGGAGAATACATGAGTAATAATATTAATAATAAAGAAATATTGATCATATCACTTGTGAGGACTGTATATAACTCCATGCATCATATTCATAAATCAACAAATAATCTTCTCATACAGACCTTTTTTTCAATTGATATATTGTTTTCATGCTTATATGGAACTATTCTTCTGGAAGACATTGTGAAGCACAATTTATGTTGTGTCACTTCTTTGATATTTTTTTATTTAATTTTTTTATGATATGCAATTAATTGAGTCTATTTTTCACTGATTTATGTTTCAACGATAGAGCTGCTATGTGTCTGCACACTCATATTTTACATCTGATATTTGATAGACAACATGCACCTTATTCCTATAAGAATGATGTCCAGTCTATGACCATAAATTATAATTTACTAATCATTTATTAATCTAAATCACTTATTATTATTATTATTATTATTTAACAATAACTAAAATCCATTATAATGTTTGAGGTTAATTTGAATGTTCTCGTGATATTTCCAATACAAATGGCAAGATGCAAATCAGGATTTGCAATAAATGGACATGGCCGCTTGGTTGTGCTGCCATCCTGTGGTCAACTCATGTTATTGCACCATCGGAGTCATTGAAGTAATGAGTCTTCTTCACCTGCAGATGGCTTCACTAACTCACAGCTGGATCCCAATCCCATACTACATACTACTGGTCATGCTGAGAAAAATATCCTTGACAGTTTATTTTTTGCAGTCAGTATACAACAAAAAAAAAAAAAATCAACATTCTTTTTTTTTTATATATATAATAGGAAATGACAGAAGACCATTTTGATTTTATAGTTTTTTTTTTAAACAGCTGTGAAATTCAATACTTAAGACTTTTTAATGCTACTTGGAATGACACTTTTGACAGAACAGAAAAAAACAAAATTTTTTTAGGGTTAGGGACAATTTTGCCCAAAAGTTAATTGTAACACAAAACATTTCCCTGTGTTGTTGCTAGAAAGATTGATTCAAGACATATTAATACCAGTTAAAGCTTTATTTTTAGATTTATAGATCCAATGTCTATTAAGACTTTTTAAGGCTTTACACACAAACGATGTATAGTGTACATCAACAGCACACTTAAAAATTAAGTGTACCGTTATATACTGTACTTATTTGTTCCCTTTTCTCGTGTGGAAACACTACTGCTACACTGCTGCTTAACATTAGTGCGTTTGGAATTGTCAACCAGATATTAAAACTGTTAATCTTAATATCCCACAGACTGAAGATGTGACATGCCCTTTAGTTTGCCAAGACAGGTTTATTTTTATGTCTGCTTCATGAACCACCTACTTGGGCTCTAAATAACTTGACATTTACTTCTCAATGTTGAAAATACATGTGACCAAAAACCTGTAGTTAATCTAAGCACATCAACATTAATTTGAAGGTTACAACACTTGAAATTGTTGAAATTCTGTTCTCGAAAGGGTTGGTGAAGAAATGCACAGGGCCCATTTTTCAAGGTTGCACTGTAGTTTTATTTACAAGAAAATACACCTTCATCTTTCAACATAAAGTGACCTTAGCACATGATTTTTGAAAAGATGACCTTTATGCCGATGTACCTCTCTTGGTTCTAAGGTTAAAGAATACAGATTCCTACACATGCACAATGAGATCCCAATAACGGACGTCTGGGCTACTGTTCCAGGAATTAAAAATATAAAATAGTTATATGTATGGGGTTTTAATTGCAAACTGTAATTATGTAGTAATCCCTGGCTTTGAGAACTACTGTACTAATGGTCATCCACCTATCTCATCGTTCTGTCATACACCAACATTTTCCTTTCCCATTATCCCAATTCAAATACCACCACGTGGCTCTAATAAAATAATGTTACATGCACAATCAACACAATTATAAAATGATCCATTATCAAACAAAAAGGATAGTTGTACGACCTGACCGCATGTATTCATTGTCTTCATAACCATAAGAGATGCTTTATCATACATAATGGATACATTCAATCTCTTACTTACAAAAGGGAAGATAAAATGTGAAACTTTCAGTATCAAAGTTGTGTTAGTAAGGGTGTCATTACAGTATACAGCGGGTTCATACAGCGTGGTCGGCCACTAAAGACCTAACTTCACAGGTCGGTAAGCCATCTTAACCGCTTTCCTAAAAAGGGGTAAGAAATGATGAGGTGCCACATTAAAAGATAAAGTCAATGTAGAATGTTCTCCCATTTTAATTAGCCCAGAACCAACTTCAGTCATGTAAAAAGACACTGGGCTTAATCCAGAGTCACAGCAGTATTTATTATTAGAATAGTGTACCTGCAGTAATGATTTTGGCCAGCAGAAACATAATGTTCACATATCCTTTTAAGTTGATATTGCAAACTTGTTAGCAAACAGTGGCCTCTTACACATTCAGCACCTAAAGCATCACCCGGCACCTAAAAGCCGTGCACAGGACTACGGAGAGCAAGTGTTGGTGTATGGTCCAGTGTTGTGGTGTGATTAGAGGACATTTTACCCCAACTCTTGGCCTTATAATCATATCCTTCGAGAGACCATGCGCCACAAAAAGCACTCGATTACTCATCTCAAACTAGGAGAAAATTCATAAAAACACACAATTTTGACAGGAAAAGAAAATGAGGTTTTATATACCGAAGCATGAAGCATGCTAGGAAACTTGCACCTCATCATTTTCTACCCCATCCTTTCAAGTTGAGATAGTAGTTTTCCCGACTTTTTAACTATTGAAGCTCATGCCTATGAATGTCAGGCACCGTGTGCTCTTGAGCGGTCATGTGCCAGTGTGACTTGGCAGACTCTGTGTCATTCAGCGGCCTCGTCTGGCCTCCTGTCAACAGAGTCGGAACACACAGAGAACGTATTTCATGTCAGAAACTCTAGTACAGAATGCCGTTGAAGAGGCTTGCCGTGCCATTTTCAAGCCCTACAGAAATGCCTACGATGACCTCTTGCATACTGAATGCAAAAGTGTAATTCATTTTTTGCAGTGCAGATAATATTACAATACCATCAAAGAGCATTACAGTTATCACCCCTTTTTTATTAAAAGGGATTCATTGATATTTCCGTTTCTAATTAGTTCTATTTCTTCTCCAGTCACATTCTTTATTTTTTTTGGGGGGGGGGGGGTGTCCACGTTTGTCCTTCTGGAAAAAAGGGGAGGTTGCAAAGGTTCAAAGTCTCAATGGAGCAAAGATGTTGCACTTTGGCCGCAGCCACAGCTCCGTCTAATAAAAGGCCTGAGGCAATTGCTAACATACTCAGCAATTTACATTATGAGTTCCATAAGAAATGAAACGATGCAGGTGTAGCTGTGTACTTAAAATCAGTTCTTTGCAGGCAATCACAAGCCGATGTGTAGTTTAAAATACAGCAGTGCACTTGTTTGTATTCTGCTGATGCTGTGACTGATTGTCAATTCTCTGTGCACCAAACAGAGGCATAATAACAAAACAGAGAGGACTTGATATTAAACTGTACCAGGAACTCAAGCTTCAAAGTGTCATGGATTGAGTCCTGTGTGCGGAACAACATACACAAGTCGAGAAACCTTAAAAATAGAACTCTACGTGCCTACGGTGATATCTAAAATACTATAAATGAATAGTACAAGCATCCATTATCCCCTCTCCCATTTCACTCGGTACAATCTGGGAGGCAAAACTGCCTAATTTACTTTTCCTCGGACTCTTTAGGCAGGACACAGGTCTGAACCACAAAAGGAACAAACTGTTAAAGCCGCCCCAACCACAGCTTAGAACCACCAGAACACACAATTTAGCACTTTGTTCAGAAGAACTAAATGATGTATGTAATGTAACAAATCACTAATTTCACAGTATCACAACTTCAGATAAGTTGCTGGAAACAAACAGAGGTTAAATGAGGAAAAACAATTACATTTTGTTCCTGTATATAGCCAAGATGTATGCCTGCCATCAGTCAGGAAGTAACCAACGTACTGAAGTGTCCTTGAGCCGAAAATGAAATCCCACCCGTTTCACTACTGTATATTAGCCCTGTTATGTAATACACAAATGACGTATAACCCAATAAGGCCTCATATATTTCAACATAATAGTACGGAGCATTATCTAAAATATATGTGCATGTAAACACACTTCATGATATTAAAAGATAATCCACTTTAGAAAGTTGAGAAATAAAGACTTTGAGCACAGCATTTGTTGCGCCATCAATCATCAAATTTATATGAAGTCTCCTTTAAGTAAATTAGCATAATTTTTTAGCCCATTTTCCAGCGCCATCATGCCATAATGTGCGTCTAAACAGGCTCAAAGGACCCACAGTGCACTGCTGACAAAACACAGTCCCAGCAGGCATCTGGCACACAAGCAGACACACAAGTTCTGTGTCAACAAAGGGGAGAGCTACCTGTTCATCCATGTACAGCATATATGACTATTCATTGACCAAACTACCAGGGCCAGCTTGCTCTTTGCTCCTCTTCCTTTGAAGCCTCTTTAGCTCATTGTATTTGTTCAATAAACCAGAAACTTATAGTTTTGGAGTCAGACCTGCGTCACTAAAGGGTCTAAAAATAGAGCCTAGATGGGCTCTTTTTCTTTCATCGGCAACTGAGCCTATATCAGTGGTTCAAGGGTCCTCACACGGGATGAAGAGGTATAAGGAAAGGGATTGTACTGCGGCTAGATACACCAAATGAAACAAAGGCATAATGTGACATTTTGAAAAATAGTCTCTTTTGACCTCTCAAAAGTAAGAGGTCACATTAAGTTCAGTAAAAACTCAAATCTACTGCTGAATTATGACAAATGTGGATCCTGCACAACCCAGTACACTGGGTGTGGAATACTGCTTTGGACATTATTAAGTGGTTCTATATTAAAAAGTTTTCCAGCTAAAATGCAGCTATCACATGTTTGACTGTGAGCTAGCACGGCAAACAGAAACAGCCCTCTAAAAGCTGAGTAAAGTGCTATAAAACAAACAAACAAATAAATTATCTCGGTTAATTTATCCGTTTTGCCACTTTGAACTGTGGCAAATCGATTTTGCAAAAGACGTACGCTAAAAACCAAACATTTCAAATCTACAACTGAGTATGCGGTCGATGTGCGCAAGGAGGGGGAATAATAATACTTTTAAATCCACTTCACTCTCCACTTCTTGGGATGGAGTGGGGCAAAAGAGAGATTGAAAGAAGGGGGAGAGAGGAGAAAGGAGAGCTGAAAGACTGGCATTGAGAGCTCTCCTGCTTTAACAGGAGAGGCTCGGAGCAAGCAACAAAAAGAAAAACCTAAGCATGAAAATAACTAACAAATTATTCTTTCATTGCCTCTTCATCTCACACACACTATTCTCCTCCTCCCCCACTTCTTTGCTTCTTTTTCCCCCTTGACTCTTTTACCCCTCTGGGCCTCCTCTCCCTCCCCTCTCCCTCACCTCTCCCTCACTCCTCGGCTGTTTTGAGGACAGAGTCGTCTCCCAGGATCTTGCAGAGCTCGTTGAGGCGATGCTGCATCTCGGGAATGCCAGCCAGCTGGGTCTCCAGCCGCTGTTTCTCCTCGGTGAGGGAGAGGCGGGTCGCCGTGTCCAGCTGCTCGAAGCGCCAGCCTCCTTCCCCGTCGAACTGCAGCAGGTGGGTGTGGTACTTCCTGGAGGGAGAGAAGAAGGATATAAAGTAGGAGAGAGGGACCAACTTGTGGCTTTCAGCAGTATCACGTTTCATAATTTGGTGTGTACAATGAATTTACAACATTGAAACATGCGTAAACATTATTTCACACAAAAGCAGATTCTCTCTACAACACATTTCTGGAGACAATTTCATTTCTTTTTCCTTGAATAGACTAAAGATCTTCTGTGAGATGTGTCTTACCACAGGGAGGGTCTGTGTGTGATGGAGAGCAGAGAGATGCCGGAGTCCTTCGCAGTCTGGAAAATCTTTCCCTCCACGTCAATGCTCACAGCGCTGGTGCACTCGTCCAACAGCGCATATTTAGGCCTGATATACACACGGGCAAGTGTTTGAATTATTGCCATTCATCCAGCAAGTCAGTGCAAAGTTAAAAGAAAAAGTATTAAATATTATGGAATATAATATGATATAGAATAGTATTTAATGTCTTATTGATACTACTGTCCGACTACTCGCTGCGTTTTGTTAAACAAGAAAGCCACGAGCCGAGAGGCACAGTGGTGCTGTGAGCTAAACGCTAACATCAGCATGGCAACCTGCTCCCAATGACGATGCTAGCGTGCTGATGTTTAGCAGCTTTAATGTTTACCATCTTCCCCATCTTAGTTCAACATTTGATGATTAGCAATTTACACAAAGTACAGTTGAGGCTAACGGGAATGTCCCGATGATGGCGCTAGATGTCAAATTAGGGGACCACAAGTAATAAGGAAACACTCTGAGAGGCGGGGGGGGTGTCTGTATCACATTTAAAGACAGTAGTTGTTGAGATGATTAAGTCTAGAGTGACCAACCAACACTGCCATCCCTGGAGCTTTGCCTGCTCAAAACAGGTTTAGTATTTGTGTCAGCTGGCAGTGAGCGCTCCAGGTGTGCCACACATACGATGGTAAACTGGCCTCAGTATAATGTCTGACAACACCAATGCTGTTCCTCCTTACTTGTGGTAGAACATGCGAGCCATGCCCATCCTCTGCTTCTCGCCTCCTGACAGCACGTCCTTCCAGTCCAGCTCAGCATCCCAGCCTGAACGTGAAAGAAGACGTCACACAACCTTGAAAGCACTCGCTACCAAGATGTCAGTTAGAGTTATAAAAACGTTTCAGTGTTATCCATATCATGCTGGAGATGTCAAGAACAGTATTTAAAAGCACAGGAACGTGAAATCTAGTAAGCATTTCATTATAGTGGTAAAAATACTTTTGTTTGCTACATTAAGAACAAATCAAAAATACATTTTGAGCCAAGCAATAAATGATTAAAATGCAAACGGACCGGTTTGACAGACAGCTGCTAATACCAAAAGCTATTACAAAAGAAGGGAGCAGCAGTGAGAGGCTATGTGTGGTGTTTGTGTAAAGGCTTAACAGGTCTATTTGCAGTGCTCAACAGTGACACAACTTTCTGTGTGACATTTTTTTAAGACTTAAGAGAAAATTCTTTGCACTTATACTTCCGTAACTGCATATGTGTGAGTTTATTTGGATCTGAGACCTTTCTCAACGCTTTCACAGTGCAGCCATTCATACATTAAGCAGCTCTAAGCTTTGCACAGTAGTTGGTTCACAACAATAGGTCTGTTTGTTTGGCAATGACAGAAGAGTGGCTGCCAATTAAAGGTTGTGGCAATACAAGTAATACCAGAGAGCACAAGATCAAGATTCCAGCCGGTGCATGACACATACATAGCCTCGTCTGTTTGATGTCAAAACACCAGCAAACCTGCTCTGCAGATACAATGCGCACTGTGCATTTTGCAAACATTTAAATGGCTTGAAAGTCCAAATTGTGAACCTTTAACACTGAAAGAAGAAGATTGTCCAGGACAGATTTGTTGTGGTGGTGATTGTTGTTTTGTCTGATGGCTACTTTGTCCAGCTTAGGTAGGTTTAAGTTGTCAGAAAGTTTTCAACCTCCTATTTTCACTTGAAAACACACAGATCCCAGTCCTCATCAAGTGGCCTTCATTACTGTCTTACCTCCCTCCCTGGTGACAATGTGTTTGAGGTTGACTATGTCCAGGATGGTGTCCAGGTCCTTGTCACTGAAGCCTCTGGTGGCCATGTCCTCCACAGAGTCCGGGTAGATCACTTGGTCCCGCAGTGAACCCATGGACATGTATGGCCTGGAGAAACACACACACACACTCACACACCTTATACACTGACTGTTTCTTTGTTAACCCTTCATTTCATTAAGTGCTCCAGGCAAGCTGACAAAGTGGGTGTACAAAAGGGCACCTCTTTAAGAATGAGAATTTAGGGAGAAAGACACCCATTAAGCTTCTTTTGAATCTGTCCTGGATGTTGGATCCTCTTACAGCAGCCAGGTGGCCGTCTCATCCCATGTATAAAATATTCACCGCCCTGCAGGAGGGAGTCACCTGAGTCTGCAGCTCTAAGCATCTTGGGGTAAGATTACATTTGATGGTTTGTCTTAGACGGGTTCAGTTCGGTTTAAGGGCGACAGTCCTTCGGTTACCCTTTCGGAGGATTAATTGGTCATCTTACCTGCTCAGAGCGCAGAGCATTGACATCACAGTCGTCATCATGGGTCATCAATAGATGATACATTCTAACTCTTTATTTTATCCATGGCTATTTTTACCTGGCTATAATCATCGATCAGTAGATTGCAAAATGCCAGAGTAGTGAAAAATGCTAATCAGGATTTTCAGGGTGACATGATCAAATCTTAGAAAAGTCGCTTGGAAAATATCTGCAGCTCCTTAATCCTAAAAATGTCAGAAGTGACACTTTGTTGAATGATTAAAAAGGTGCAGAGAATCATCCAGAGAGTTATTACAGGAGCAAGAGATGCACCGTGGGGACACATGGCTGGTTTCAGGATCCACTCACTGATGATACTCAACTTACTGTCACACACGCACGCACGCACGCACGCACGCACGCACGCACGCAGACGCACACCAAAGCTGACATTACCTGATATTGGAATAAATAAAGTGTGTGTTGGTGTGTATACCTCTGAGGGATGTAGAACATGTGCTGAGGAGAGGGTTTGTGGAGGCGGCCGCTGTAGACAGGCCACAAGCCGCTGAGGATCCTGAAAAGAGAGCTCTTCCCACAGCCGTTAGGCCCCGTGATCAACAGGTGCATGCCCTCTTCCACCTGATATGGAGAGGGAACGTATTAATCCCCATTAGGATTACTCAGACCTCAGTATGATTACGAACAACATTAAGTTATAAAGCCCTGGAGAGATAGAAAGAGGGCGTTTAGCTTTTGATAGACAGCATATGACCACTCAACATTACACACAGGACATCTGAAATGTCAACACAAGTACAGAAGCAATCAAAATAAAAAAAGAATCAACAAGGTAAAATGATAAAAGACATCTGAAACTGAGCGCATGCAAATACATCAGGTAACATTAATGGTACATATTAAGTGGAGTTTGGTGCTGGAATTATGACATGATCTGGTGCTTCTAGTGCATTCGAACTAGAAAAGAATGCAGCAAAGAAACGGGCGAATACAGAAGAGCGTAAGAGAATAGATGGGAGCCGTCTCACCTTGACGTTCAGGCAAGACACTACTACGTCCCCATTCGGCGTAATAATTGGAACATTTTCACACACGATGCCCTGGTCCACATCTATCACTTCACCTGAAAATGAGTGTATAAGAGCAGAAAGTAAAGTTAGACTCTGGGATAATACCTACAGTATAAAGCAGGAATTATGGGGTTAAAAGATAATCTCGAATCTTCACTGTGCTCTCTTGCAGGAGATTCATTCTGGGGTCAAATGGATATTTCCACAGGGATACGTATGCAATGATTCCAACCTTTGACCTCGATACTGTTGAATGCGTACTGGTGGTTATGGAATTTATTGTGCTTGTGCAAGTTGCCTCAGATAAGGGCTTGGCTAAATGCATAAAATCTGGACAGAATGTGTATCTTGAATCTATTGTTTGCTACCGTTCATTATCACTAATTTGACTATACTTAAAGAACATTGTGGACAGAGGAGTTGAACACTACAGTGGATGTAATACTGAAGACCGTTTGACGTGACTAACCGACCAAAGCCACTAGCGTGCCCCATTCTCCAGACAGCAGTAGTGGTAAAGGTTTGCCCAACATAGCAACAGCAGCCAAGTGTGTGTGTGGCGACTACCCGTTTCTCTCTTTCAGTTTACTTCCGTACAGAAGGAAGTGTGTGTACAGCAGAAAAGGCCTACCCTTTATCTCCAGTGGTCCTTCTATGTGCAGCTCAGGCTTGCTCTTCTTCTCCTCTCCTGTTGTGGCTGATAGAGAGGAGCGCTTGTAAACACCCCTCTGGACGTCCTCAAACACCTCAAACATGTTGTGGACCCGTGCAGTGTAACCTGCCAGCTCTGTGACCTGTTGCAAACAAAAACACACAGGGGGTCAAAGGTCGTCACGGGGTAAAGTCAGGATTGCTATGTTAGCGTGACCCAGGAGAGTCACTTTCATGGCCATGTGCTGATAAAAACTGTGTGTGTGTGTGTGTGTGTGTAAGCAGTGTTTCTCAGCCAGGAGTACTTCAATTACCAGGGGATATGTGGAGAAATTACTTACACAATGTTATACAAATATATCCACATACTGAATTACCTGTGACCTCTGAACACTACGTGTTGCGATTGAGAGTGAGTGAAGACGACTCAACAAGTTAGCTAAAAGTCATGGAAAAGCTAGAAATTATAGCTAAATTGTAGAATCAACAAACGTAATGGATCAATTTAATCAAAATGATTAGGAACCACGTCATTATTATATAAAGTATACAAATATATAAATATGTAGTTAGCTAACTCAGACGTCAATATGTCGCAGCTGCTGTGGATGTTGTATTACTGGACCAGCTATTATCTCTCAGGGCTGCGTGTTCCTCTGCGTTTGGTTACAGTTTGTAGAGTAAACACACAGCATTCACACACATCATCTTAAAAAATGACATAAATCATTATTAAACAAACAGAATATATCAAAATATGAAGATGAACAAACGCAGCTGTGAAAAAATGATGTAAACACAAGATAAAAAGACAAAATACATTAAAAAGCATAATGGCAAAGTGCTCTGAAACTCATAAAAATGAAGGAATCAAGAGAAAAGTGCTTGCTTTGGATTTAGCGCTGCACCCCGCGGCGAGACAAAGCAGGCTGTTGACACAGCTTGATTATATTAAACAACAAACATGAATTCTGGGAATCACAGACACCATGTGGGGCTTTAGAGATGTGACCGGCTCGAAGAAGAAAGAAAGCAAAATGCAAATGAAAGGTGTCGAAAAGGGGAAGGAATGATAAGAGAAGAGTGGAGGATAATATGACTTCAGAAACCATTTTCACTCTCTCTTCATCAAGACGGGACAGAGGTTGGCTGCTTTTGTTTTATAATTTATTGTAAAATATAGCCCTGAACAGCTCCACCTTCAAATGTGACAAAGGCCTCTTTCAACTCATAAAAGATACAATTTGGAATCAAAGCAGGGATACATAAAGAGACACATGCTGTATTTTTCTGTTTCTAAAGACACAAAAAAAAACAGCGATGAAGCAGTTTGTGCTTCTCCGGGTTTCTTCATCCACACAGCAGTTGAAAATAGATCCATATGCGTGTTGCTGAAAGAAACTGATCATCACTTTGATAATCAATCCCCCTTACAAAATAAAATTGTTATTTAAATGGTAAAATAAGAAATGTTTTGGCTAATGGCAAAAGTCAGCCATCAGGCAGCCCAATACATATGATAACTGTCCTAAAAAAGAGTCAGAGCACATGCTGCGAGGGAAAGTGAGAAAGAGATGCAGAAGTGCGGGCTGAAAGATCAACAGATGGAGGATTATTCACAGCTAGGCTAAGCCCCAGGGGAAGGAAGGAGCTCTGGACAGTCAACACACATGCGCATGCCAAACTGCTGGCTGACCTACAGAGACATGAGGGTGGCAGTAGATTCAGTCCAGAGGAGGTGATGCCGATGAAAAGTTCTGTGTTCATTCTTTTGCCCCCATTATTAATAAAATGCGAGCCAACACTTACACGAGGACCAAACACAACCTCTTCACATTCTGTTGATAATGTTAGTTCATTGTTTTGATGGTTTCACTTTAAATTCGGGCTTATCTTACACATTGAACCTTTAACGCTGTAAGAAACAATAACCACGGAAAGCTTATAGGGAGGGCTCACCTCCAGGAATAGAGCAGGCCTTCGAAGAACAAAAAGAAAAAACAACTCCGAGTCTACAAGATGATTGACACTGGGATGAGCTGGGACATGTCATGGGGCCGTCTGCGCACTCACACAATAAACAAGCACACACACTGTATACTGCCATGTTAGTCATGCAGAGTGTTTGGAGGCGTGAGCAGGGAATACAGCTTGAGGAACGTGCTTGAGGCCTGCTGCCTGTAATTGCACACGCGCATCTCTAGGCCTTGCATGCAGGGGCTTGCTGCTGCACATGTGACTAAACACTGTACTCAACAACACACATCAGACCAGAACTGAATGAAGGCTAAAACTTGTATCCTCCAGGGATGTGCTTTGAGCCAGAAACTTCCAATGAAATGACAGTCGTGACAATCCGTTCTGCCACAGATTTCCAAATTACTGAAATAAACATGATTCTCATGTTTTCTACGATTTCACAGCCTTCTGTGTATTTGTAAAATCGGGCTTGTGTGTGTGAGTCTGGCTCTGCACATTCTGGTGTGAATAAAGTTGTACAGTGGGAAGTTTTTGAGGAAAGTGACTCACACTTGAGGAGGAAGACAACAACAGCCCAGTAGCACTTTTAAAAGAGTTTAGAGCTCTCCTCTTCACCACAAGCACAGACAGACATGCTATGCAAGTTCCACCTGACCCTTGCTCAAATACCACATACTGCAGATAAAAGTACATTGCGGAACATGAGTGAGTGTATGATCAAAAGCAGACGCAGCAGACGGGTTCACCACCAAGTGCACTGCAGCCAAATCCTCTTATGGACCTCAAATGCAGCCTGAGAGAGAATGCGTGAATGTGTCTTGCTGTTTTTCTGGATTAAAATGCAACTAGAGATCAGGGATTCAGCCCTCGATTAACGAGGACTTTCATTCATTGATTCTTTGCTTTTTCAGTCAGGAATTAAATTAATTCCTGTGCATGGACGAAGAGCTTCACACGAGGAAAGCAGAGAGAGCTGGACATACAGTATGCATCTGTCAATCATTCAGCCAATCTGTGCATTCATCCATCCACCGCCCATCCATCTGTTCAGCCACTTGTCCATTCAAAGCACCCATCCATGACAAATCATGGATAAATGTAATATCAAAATTGATATAAAATATTTTGGGGGGAAAAAGAATCCTGCTTCCTCTTACCATAAATACTGTGATATCAAATATGCACATAAGAAATATCAATAATATATATATATATAAAGAATATACATTTTATATATATATACATATATACAATATACGTTTTGTCTGATAAAAAGTCCACAACTCAAAAGATATTTCATTTACAATGAAATAAAACAGAGTAAAGCAGCAAATCGTCACATTAAAGAAGCTAGAAACAGTGAATGTTGGACATTTCTACAAAATAAATGACTTGATGATGAAGTGATTATCAATATAGTTGCCGATTCATTTCATGTTGACAACAAATTGATTAATCAACTAAACGTTTTCAGCTCCAAACGAGTGTGCACTCGGTGCACTTATTAAGACACATGGGGGGTAAGGTCCTTCAACATTTCTTTTCTTTTTTATTACTATGGGCAATGCATAGTTTGTTTTGTCGCTAATATGTGTAAATCAAGTGCATTGGCAGTGAATTACCTTTATTTTGTGTTGGTAGTTCCAATAAGAACAGGGGGGGTTTTATTTTGAAGTTTGCGGTGAAAAAAGGGGAAGTGATGAGACAAGTAAATTCTCTTAGGCAGAAATAGAGAAAGCTCACATTGCGACTGAAGGGACAAGGACACATCACACTCCAGCAAAGCTACAATAACATCATCACCTCTTTGTAGGAGGACATGATCCTCTCGATGGCGTCGGCACCTGAGGCCAACAGGTTACGGGCGGTGGTGAAAGCCTCCGTCCTCTCACTCACCATCACCTGCGTGTGACCGTCTGCCGTTTCTAGAATGAGGAAAGAGAGAGACAAAAGACAAGGAAGAGCGGATTAAAGAAACTGTGTGTACACCTTTCCATGTGGCTTCTGGGTCTCGGTCCTGCGAACCCGTAGACAATGTATGTTCACACTGATCCTATGAGCGTTAAAACGGTATGGAAATAAGTTATTTAAATATGAGCGGTGACACAACACAGCAGTAGTGCTCCTCGGCACACAAAGGGACTCAGTTAGAGCTCTATTTTGATTCAACTGCAATGTCATCAGGGAGGTGTGGGAGGCAGCTACTGTTCTCACACATGCTAATCAGCCCCTGCTTGAGGAGGAAGCAGGAGCTGTTGGTTTGGAGATGCTAATGTGAAATGTAGTTACACCACAGAATGAAATAGTTGCACTTAAAAAGGTGTACTACACACCAGATACTAAGGTTCCATGAGATAAAACTGTTTGGTTTGGGGCACCCGTGGGCATCCTTACTGTTGTCAGCGAAGCCGGTAGCCGTGATAATTGGCACGGCCACCATGACGAGCCCGCAGCCGCTCCACACATACTTCATTAGGAACTGCTCAATCATGATGTACCAGAGACGCTTTGACAGGATCAGGTTCATCTGGTCCGCCAGAGCCCGGTAGCACTTCTGCAGCTGGAGCATCTCCACCTGCAAAGGACAACAGCTTACCATGTATATCACTTCCTGTATTTCTCTAATGCAACATTGTTTGGGTGTGACCATTCAGTTTATCTAAGCTTGAACCTGTATTCACTGAAGTAACCAACTGGCCTGCTCGAACGCAATTATCAGTCTGATTACACTGTTGTTCACCTGATATGACGCTACATGAACTTTGTGATTGCATGTTCAAGATAATCTCCTATCATGTGTTTAGAACTGGACCTTACCTATAGATGTGCCAAGGTCAGAATGGAAGGCAAAGAAAACGAAGTTAAATGTTTACATACCTGGGTTAGCTGTGTTAAACAAATATAGACTAACATAAATGTAATGATGGGCATTTAGACCATGTGTCATACTGAGAAACATACTAACCCATGCTCTATTAATGATATATTAATGGAGAATATGGATCTACTGGTGTGGTTGTAATCACCACCACATTATTGTCTGTGATAATGCTGCACGCCTGCCACAACAAATGCAACCTCAGTATTCTAGGCATCCAGCCATGCATACCTTGTGTCCCCTGTAGAAAGCTATTTCCTCAGCATTTGCAATGATCCTGGAGTGTACATAGCGCAGGTACCCTTTCCTGTGAGCCTCCTCGGCTACCAGCTTGCCAAATTTGGGCGAGCAGGAACGCAGGACCTTAGCCGTGACAAAGACCACCAGCCCGGCCAGCAGGGTCGGCCCACTGGCGTTGGCCCCCCTGGACCTGGCGGTCTGTATCAGCGTGTAGGAGGTCAGCACCACGTCCAGTATTGGCTTGGTGAGGTTAGAATAGAGGTGGGCCACCGACTGGGAAAACATCATTACGTCCTCAGTGAGAGACTGGTCCGGGTTGGCGAGCCTCCCGTCCATGTTGCTGACTCTGTAGTAGGTCTGATCGGTGAAGTAGGTCCGGTACGCATGGTTCACCAGCCGGGTGCGGAAGGCCAGAGCCAGTTTGCACTCCAGGTACCGGATAGCGCTGTTGACGAACGTGGCCGGGATGGCAATGAGGAGCCATTTCATCAGCTGGAAGATGAAGCTCTTGGGTTCCTTCTCTACTATCGTTTTAACAATCTTCCCGTCCAAGCTGGCCACGTAAATAGACAAAAACGTCCTGGATATCAGCGCCACCGAGTGCAAGGAGAGCAAAGCAAGCTCTTTGGAGACAAGCTTGGGGAAGAGGATTTTACCAAGTGCGAGGATCTGTTTGAAAAATTCTGCATTTACCCCAGGGGATGCCTTCTTATGCCCCGCAGCACATACCTGTGTTTTTACCAAACAAGTGGAACCATTTTCCTCCTTTGAAACCCGGCGGTTATTCCGGGCACCTTTGTTTTTGCTGAGCTGCTTGCAGATGATGGGGTACAGTGTTTTGACACCGTAAGCAGCAGCCGCAAGAAACACGGCTCGCTTCGCCGCAGCCGTTCGGTCCCATTTTACTTTGGACGCCGCATCGAGGATGTTGGACATTTTTCTAACGTTAGTCGTCTCTGCTGACAATCCTTGCAACACCCATCCCCCAGACCAGACTCACCGCGTCGACATGCATAGAGAGAAGGACTTGTGGTGGTTGGATTGATGTGAAGCGAGTCCGATACATGTACCGCTACATCCTGCTCTCTTTTCGCACCAGTATCAAGCCGGACAGACTACGTTGTACTTCCGGTTTATAATTGTCAAAATAAAAACTCAAGGTCAACTTTCCCTACAGTGCAATGACATACAACCGTGTCGTTTTTAAGTCAATTCGCTTAACTTCCTGATATATAGTAGCTTTTCCCACTAACTTGATGCTCCTTATTTCCGCCCTACGCTTTTGCAGATGCTTTTTTTCATTGGTCGCGCACCCGGCGGCCAAAGACGATTGGTTGCGTGATGAACGTAACAAAGTCGTGTCTACTGCATGAGCTATACCTGGTGTCATTCTATGAGGGGGACTATGTCATGATATAGTAATTACGTAACGGTAATATCCAGGAACATGTATTGCTGGGCGCAACATTAACCACTGACTGCTTCTACACAAGTGGTTAAAATACACGAATACACTTGTATACACACTTCTAAGTGGCGCGTGAAAGGATAGTGGTTGTCCCTCGCGCATCTCTTCATTATTCCTCAAACGTTAGATAGCTACCTAACAAGAACACATTTAGCTAGCTGACGTTACCAGTGTGACGTTACTCTAAACTTTCACACTCGCATTAGCTAACGCTTTGTCTTTTCACATTCACTGGAGTTGTCTGATAGTTACAGCTGTTGAACATGAATTGGGTTGGGGGTTTAAGGTAAGAGAGGGGATAATGTTTGGCTTCATAACGTTAGTTGACGTGCTAATGTAAACGTTAAGCTAAGCTAGGTAACGCCAACTTTGTAACGACTCTCTTTGCAGGAACAGGGTTGTGATGAAGAATGATGCAAAAAAGCAGAGGGTGAGACAGTCAAATAAAATATCCGTGACTTTACAAGACAAAAGCTATATTCTTCCTTGAATACGTCCAGTGTAATGTTCTTGCCTTGCTCTTTTACTCAGGAGTTCTTTGAAAAAAGGAAACTGCAACAGAGGTTGAAACACTTGGGAATTGCTCTGCCAGCATCCCCTCGAGCCACCAGTTGTGGTAGTATGGACCTGGTGAATTTGTTCATCGTCAACCAGATTGCTGCTAAGAAAGAAGTGAAAGGTGAGAAGTAACAACTAGTGTAGACAGATACATTATAAGTCAACAGGTACAGTCACCAAAACCCAAACTGAAGAAGCTGAAAGGGAAAACATTAGATCAGTTCAGGAAATTCTTGTGCCAGAGATATAACATATTAATCCAAATAGAGTGTTAAATATAAAGTGTATACGAAGTAATGCAAAAAAAAACAAACAGTGAAGGTATGATACATTTAGTAACATAAGTTAACCACAATAGCAAAGTAACAATGCACATGATATTGAAAGGTTATATTGCACACATTGTCTTTACATCAAACAAATTAGTATAGTCGTGATGTGTTTTATAGTCTAGTGGTCTAGTAGGCTTACGTATAACACTGGAAGTTTGTGTGTTCAATACCAGGCTGCCACCATTGACTGTCCCTGTAGTTAGTTCACTGTAAGTCTGCTAAATTACCTGTAATGTAAAATATGTAAATTCCCTATGGCATTACTGGCTTGTATATACTGTTTGTTGTACATGACCACAGACTTGCCTATCCACCACCCCCTCATTATGGCAAGTTATGTAAACTGTTCGTGTTTTTTTAGATCCTCCGAAAGTGGCAGTTCTGGGCAGCTGTAAAGGAGGATTCAAGCATAAGAGAAATGAGCCCCTGGTTCTCCCAATGAGCCCCTGCTCTCCATCACAGCTGAGTCTTGTTGAGGGCCAACCTCAGTACAGGGAGAGCGGGTCACATTTGATTTTGTCAGCATCACCCAGGTCTTTCACTATAGAATCAAATACAATTTAGAAACTGAAAGTTTTTTTTTATCAGAGTGGCAGATACTTTCTCCATAACATGGTATTATATGCTGAGTCCAATCAATGAAAATGAAATGAAAGGTCCAATCTGTGGTTTTTAGCTATATAAAGTCAACATCTTGCAGCCCAAACGTTAACCATCCCCTCATAAATGATTTCTGAGTGTCAACATTCATTGTGTATATTCTGTGCCAATGTCTAGTGTTCAAGGAACGAGAAAAGGAAAGCATGTTATTCCACAAGGCTTCAAGTGTCGGCAGGTTAGTCACTTTACAGCTATTCACGTTGCACTTTTTTAGCGTTAGTGTAAGCATGGGTTTTCTCTGGGTCCTCTGGGTTCCTCCCGCAGGCCAAACACATGCAGGTTAGGTTAATTGTTATAAATAAGCGGTTACAGATAATGGATGGATGGATCTTCGGGAAAATGGCTGAATATGAACAAATGTTCGGACCCTCAGGCTAAAAAGTCATTTACTTCTCTGTTCGTCAGCTGTCACCAGTGCTGGAGTCAGCTTTCTCAGACAACAGTGTATCAGACTACCTGCCACCCATAACAGACCCCCTCAGCCCCTTCTCCTCCACCTCATCAGCTTCCTCAGGCCAAGGTGGTGTTGCAAAGTATTTTATAGATAAAACTCATGACTTAAATCACACAATTTTAACGGTGCATTTGTTTATCTGAATGAGCACATTTTATACAATCAGTCACCTTAGTCCAAATGAAACTGGTCTCCTCAGGATTATTCCCCCTGCAGCTGAACCTCCAGCAGAGAAGCCAGACGCAGGCGCAGCCTCCCAGCTGCTCCCCTCCACCCTGGGACACCTCAGGGCTGGAGCAGACCAAGGTAGGGAAAAGAGAATATTATTTTTAATATAGCAATAGCTCACAATAATATAACGATATTATGTCATGGTTATAGTTACATTTGTAACAGACATGGGAACATTTAACTTCGTAGTTTCATAGGCCTTACTTGTGCCTGATAGTGTACAATGGCCAAACTAAGAAATCTGCATGGCCATCAGTCGTCCACTTTTAGCTGTATTCTGGCCCATACAGTGTGAAAATGGCTCCTGTGATCGATGACTCGGAGGGAAAAGCAACTGGAATTTTCATCCTTGCAGAAATATTTATTGAAGCATGTGACGCGCACACATTCATCAAAGTGTGTACAGAGCTCACTTAAGCTTGGTACTCTCCCTAATGTACTGTACCTTTTAGGCTCGACACGCAAGAAGCCTCCAATTGCCTTTATGTTGTGTTGTGTTTAACAAGTTATTATATAAAACCTATGTGGCCATTGTGAGACAAAGCTGCTCTCACCCAGACAAGGCACAAACAAAACAACACACACAATTGCTTGACAGCATTTTCACAGGCAGGCAGGCACTCTCCCTCTCCCTCTCCCTCTCCCTCTTTCTCTCCCTCTCTGTCTGTCTCTCTCTCCCTCTCCCCCTCTCTCTCTCTCTCTCTCTCTCTCTCTCTCTCTCTCTCTCTCTCTCTGCTCCAGCTGTGTGTGTGTCCACATCTCTCACCATGCTTATATTGTGTGACTGATTACCTGATTCTGTCCAGCTGTGTGGTCTCCAGCACTCCCATCTCTCCCCCAGCAGCCGGCGCCCTGACCTCTCCCCACAGCCATATAATGTATTTTTATTCTTATTTGTTTAATGTGATTTTTAACAAGTGGTACTATACTGTATGATATATTCAGTCACATATAAAAAAATACATTGAAAAAAAAAAAAAGCGTAAAATGGTTTGGATGTCTTATATGATGCTACTCAATAGTTTCAGCCTTTCTCCCAGCCCAGAGGTATGGCTGACAGTATCCCCTGGTCCTGTGGATCAAAGCCGCCCCTCTACCAGCTGAAGACACCCACAGCAGCCCAAATCCTGTTCAGTCCAGAGCCAGAGTGAGAACAACACTAGACTTTGTTGGATTATTTTAGATCCTTGAATGAACTAATCAGTTTGTAAACACTCAAAGCACATGTGCGTTATCACAGTAGCACAAAGGCCAGGAGCCAAACAAGGCACGAGGTCCCCTTCTCTCTCAGCCGACCAGGGGACAAGGAGCCCATGTTGCACTTCACTCTCAACCAGTCAGAAACTGAGCAGCAGTTCGATGGAGACGTGTTCAGAGGCTTCAGTACTGAGGACTGTGGAAGAGAAGGTGAATGCTTCTCATAACTTTTACATGACCACAATGACTTTGTTGTTTAGGTTAACATGACATTTGATTTCAGCTTTTGGGAGAGGACAGCCAAAGATATATCTGAAAGATGAAACACCAGCCGAATCTTCAACACCACAGTAGGAGTTCACACATGAAATATAATCAAACACTTTTTTATAAATTGATATGTAATATGGTTTGCTTTTTCCCGTTATCAGAACTGTCCCTGACTCCCAGTGCATGGAAATGGAGGAAAGCAACCACATATATGATGTGAGTGTGTTTTATTGCCACCAGATGGTAGAGTTTGTAACTGTGCTGCGTGGAACCAACATTGGATTTAAAGAAAACAAACAATAAAAATCTGCTGGACATTTAAGAAAATTTCACCTGGTTCTCCAATCATCATGAATTGTTGTATCGAGCTTCTAACGGTATTTGTCAATGTATCCTGGTAGATAGATGAGGCTACTGTGTACTTTTGATGTGGGCAGATGCAGTTTTACATGTTAATTCTGTTTTATTCACAGCTCTCCAACTGCACTGACATGAACCTTTGTAAGTTTCTTAAGCATCTCCAATTAAGCTGCCCATGTATTGTGTATATGCTGGAGAAAAGACAATAAATTGAATAGTTTTTTTTCTTTTTTTACTCCTGCAGCATGTCTTGAACACAACAATGGGCCCATGAATGGCTGCGAATACTCGCCAAGTAGGAGAGGTTACCTCAGTTCAGACTCAAATGATGTAAGTCCGGTTACACGTTGGCATTTCTTCCATCTTGCTGTTGTGCTGGGACTGCAGAATCAGAGCAGAATATAAAAATGTAATAAAAAAATAAAAAAGTCAGTAATAAAAGTGACGATTTACAATTAGAGTTAGATTTATTCGAACATGTAATAAAATAAATATAAATAAGCGAAAGCAAAATAAGAATACCCAGCAAACATACAACAAACTTTAAATAAAAAACCCAATTAAGAATTCAAGTCCGAAAGGGAGTAGGAAAAAGTGAATACTCATAAAGTCCAAACCTGTTAAAGCGACGGTAGAGTTTAGTCTTAATTCATTTGTTTTGTTTTTTTGATTTGACAATCATTTCAAAAAGACACTTACATGGTTGCAACACCAATGTACATGCACAGTTAGAAAAAACATCACGGATACCACAACATAGTCACAACCTGCATTGCTTTGAATTAATCTGCAGCCAACATTTTTTAATGATAATGATCATCATTATTTAACACACGCAAGTGCAATACCAGCAGACAAACTAACCTCCAGTCAACACGTTAGCTATAGTATCACTAAAAAAATGAACATTTGAAAATGTTCTGTGCCCAGTGCCACTGGTAAATAGATTTTCCCATGATACACTGGACTGCCCTGAACAGATTGTCACTGCTGTGTTTCCCTTTCTCCCTTTCTAGGATGAAGAAGGCTGTCAGCCATGTCTCCAGGCTGCGTCTTCATATATGGACCAAGCCTGTTGTGCAGATAGCCTAAACCAAAACCTTGGCTTCCAGGGGAATCTGAAACAAAGGCACACCAAGCCCAGGCCTCTCACCCTCCTCCTAAAACCACAAATAAACCTCAGAGGTAATCAGAAAGTAATGGAGATGGCAGCTTTCCCAGTTAAAGCCTTAGGAAGTAGCAGCATACAGACGGGGAGCAACACAGCTCAGTTTGCATCTCCTCGAGTTCAGAGCTCAGAGTTGTGCACATGCAAGAGAACAGCTAATGAAACTCGAGATGCAGCAACTCAAACGTTCAACACCCCCACACCTGAGACATGTGACGCTGAGACTCAGTGCAGCGTTGTTGTAGAAGATGCAACCACTGGGTTCAACTTGTGCCGACCACCTGTTGATGTGTCAGTGCAGCATCCAGCCACAGGGAGGCAGACTGATACTGCTGCAGGGCCAAGTACACACACGCCTTCAACAGGCAAGGCAAGGAGTAGAGAGAAGAACATGCTCTGGACCCAGAAGAAATCTACAAACACAAGCGCTGCTAACAACAGTGGTGGCGTAGTGATCCTACAGCGGCCCAAAAACCCCTTTCTAGATGCTCTGAGCATGACAGATGGCAGAGGTATAATGTGAAAGTGTCACTATTTAAAAACTTAAGATTTATATTTACATTCTTTGTTCTTTAAATTCCACTGACAAAGACAGAAATAAAAAAAAATGTTCTCTGGTTTCTGATTTAGGTAAGGAGAATAGAGGGGGCAGAGATGAGAGGGGGCAACAAGAAAATGGCCGACCGGTGAAGGACCTCTCGAATGAAGTGAGGGAGGAGGTCACATCGGCCACCAGGGCTAACAGACTCTCAGAGGAGGCCGACACACTTCAGGAGGAAGCTGACATTTCGCTCCTGCTCAAACGGAGGAAGGAAGCAAAGTAGATAGATGAAGGCGGAAAGAAAAAAACACACATGCCCGTTCTGTGCATGTGTGTTTTTCAATTCAAAGCATTATTCGACAGTTTGTTTTAAGCACACATCACATTTCCAAAGTGTTTGTTCTCAGTGTTATGAAAGAGACATCACGAAATAAAGCCCCAAAGCATTACTCTGATTCATACGTTTATTTCTGTCCCCATATACATATTCCAGTGTTAAGATTTCATGAAGACATTCATTTTTTATAGAATATAAACTCTAGCAAAACATATACAGCTTGAACAATAATCAAATATACTATACAGCACTCTTTTTTTTTTTAAATTGGTATTTTTGTAGTTCCTCGTAAACTGTAGAAACACACATAGTTGGTTCACATAGAAAAAAATTGCAACCATTTCACCAGAAGTACACATTGAATGTCCCCCGTGAAGGAGGACAGTGTCAACACAACTGGATGTCAACAGCTGAAACAATCACGCTAAATATTTGGTCAACACAAGTTTAATTACACAATCTGTGTTATGGAGCTGCATGTGTGTGTGTGTTTCACCTGTAATAATACTTTCAGTACAAAACTAGCTTGTGTGTTTTAAGACAACTCAGCCTGGACCAAGAGAAAATCTAAAAGATGAAACAATACCTTCACATTTTGAATTATAGTTATTAATTATATTTTCTCCACTTTTAAACTTGATGGGTGTTTTTAAGCCATTTTAATAGTCTTGCCATTTTTGAGAATAATGTAGTACTAATTCCTGTTACACTGATTTCCATAGGCATCCGTATGTAAATGTGACACATTGACAATACCAAAAATATCACAATAATTGACATTTAACTGACGGGTCACCGAAAATGTCATTACATTGTGCCACAGCATTTGATAAACTTCTTCCCATTTGAAAAGTTTATTAAAAAGAGGTATTATATCTTAATAATTCATGATGGGTTTGGACCCACGTGTTAAAAATGGTGGACTGTCCTTCACCTGTCCATCGGACACGGCGCTGCCTGTTCTCGCCTTTTTACTGGTTTTGTTTCGTTACACAAAGTCACTCCGTAGTCTACTTTCATACAGTTTTTGCTACACAGAAAACTATGTGTATTTGACTAACAAGGTGTAACTTCACACAATTCTACAATTTTTACAAAACAACAGTAGCAAGTTACGCTAAAGCCTACTCCTCGACCTTTGACACGAGAACCACATAAATTATATGCTCTGCTATTTGTACATTAGGCTATGGAGGAAGACAACAATCTAAATACATGAAATAATAGTAAAAACAAAACAAAACATTCCATCACAGGTGAAATGCAAAAATGTACATGTCAAATAAAAAAAGCTATGTAGACATAATTATCATAACATGATTTAATACATCCACTTATAGAATTTGGACTTTCAGGGACCTTCACAATACACAGGCACTAATATTATCATGTTTAGGATAGAATTAAATATCTCAAATACAAGAGAAGTGTCAATCATGAAACCATGGTTTGAGGCGACCACTTTCTTTGCTGGACATTACATGTTTAATACTCCGGTTTATAACATGGGGTCATAGTGTAGGTGCTGGCAACCTAGTGAGGGATTTGAGACTTTACGCTCCATAGTATTATTATTAAAAACCTTATAGGCAGGGAAGCAACAGAATTGCAGGCCTGAAACTTTGAAAAAAAATCTGACTATGCTGAAGCAATACTTTGTTTCAAAAAATGTGTAAATATTAACTATAGCAACAGAACTTATGTTTCTTTTTCGTGATACTAGATTGGTGAGTGGTTTTGTTTAGGCACCGACTGACAATATATACTGTACATCTCTGGTGTTTGCTTTTCATAAAAAAATATCAGAAGCACAAACTAAGACTGTCGTCAGATGAGGAGCTGACATAATTGTGCTATGCTACAAGCTTAAACAACATATAACTGAGATGTGTTTCATATAGAAAGGCATAATGGTACTACAGATCAACAATAAGTCACAACTGCTGTCATGTCAACAAAAGTTTTTAAGACCACATTTACTGTACATTTTTTAAATGGATTCTCAATGGAAACGTATTCTGACATGATGCTGATTGTTGTGTCGTGTTTCACTTCCTTTACTGTACGCACATTAATCATAAATAATATTTAGTCAACAAATGTACAAAAGATTGGGAACGTCTTACTGATACTGAGCTGCAGCCTCTTTTCAGGGGAGTCAAGAGAGAGGAAATGTCCCTCGTATTTAGTACATGCAGTGTGTGTTCATGTTTGCTTTCAAAGTGTCTGCCATGTGTGGAAAGGGCAATGTTTTAGCCTTTTAGAATTTAGATATTTGTGTTGCATGGTTGAAAATTCAGCTAAGAGGAGTTTTTGACTCCTGATTTGGAGAAGTCAGAGAATAGGCGGACATGTCATCGAAACGGAGACTCTTCACCTCGTGGTGAAGGGTAAGCAGCTCTTCAGCTCACACACACAAAAAAGAAAATATTACATTACACTCTGCATGTTTCAGTAATCACCGAAGCTAACCAAACTCTCAAACTCTCCCTAGTCCACGTCAGAGGCGTCGTTGTCTGATAGATGGTAGTTTGAACCTTTGACTCGGATGTATTCGACCTGCCGTCCCTCGTCCGAATCCGAGGCGCCGCAGGAACAGAGCTCGTTTTCGAACAGCGCTTCGATCTCCTCCAGACGCCGGGCTTTGGTCTCCGGCAGGCAGCCATAGATGAAGAAGAAACCCAGCAAAGCCATGCTGGAGTAGAGGAAGAAAGCTCCTGGGAAGGTGAAAACAGAAGAACACACTGTCACTGAGGACAGCCACTCACAGACACACGTTTGTTCTCATTCACACACAGTGGATCCTTAAGGGCAGCGAATATTTGACCACAAACATCTATGGAGGTGTGTGTGTGTGTGTGTGTGTGTGTGTGTGCTGACAAATGAAAGTGTTTTACCAAATTGAAATAATACTGCCTGTTGGTCACCGTAAGACAAACCTTAAAGTAGAAGTAACATTCCCCTGTCAAAATGACTCTCTGGAAAGAGACAAAAACCTAGAAAGAAGGATTTATACGGAGACAAAGTGGCAGAGGTTTAATGAGATTCCCTGAACACGGCTCTCCATTTTCTCCTTGTAACTTCAAAATAACATTGTGCCTTGACAAGTGTGCATTATGCTAAACACCATTTTTATGTTTTTTCGTTCTCGGCAAACAATGCTTATAATCCGGATGAATGGATGAACGACATATGGATCGTTAGCCCTCTGCATCTCAGGATGCCTCCACAATCACCCCTGATGGATTGATCACCAGCTCCATGAAAGGTCAGTCCCATCCTGTCTGCGGAGAAACCTGCTGTTGAGTCACATTGACTGAGAAGGTACGGAAGAAGAAAAGGGTGGAAACACATCGGGGTATCAATCTTGCTGGTTTTGACGTAAAGTGAGGATGTATGTTACGCATGTTACACAAGATCTGCTGAGGGGTTGGCATGAGAACCGACAGCATTGATGGCTGGTGGTAATTGTTCCTGACAGGAGTGTTGAGTCTGATTGAAATTAAATGAGCTCAGTTTGTCTGGATTTATAAAAAAAAAAACTAAAAACAAAAAACAAAACATGATCACCTTACTTTGTGTCCTTCTCTTTCAAATACAACATAAGGAATAAAAGCTCTAAAGCCAATTACCTTTAGAGCTTTTATTCAACTTTTGTTCAAAATTCTGCAGCCCAGAAACTGACCATAGTAGGTGAAGTACTGAGCCAGGTGGAGGAACGTGAGAGACACCAGGATGTTGAAGGTCCAGTTGACCCCAGCTGCGCAGGCGTTCCCTGTGCTCCTCGCCCACAGAGGGTAGATCTCCGAGTTGATGGTCCAGGGCATTGGACCCATTCCTGACAGAGAGACAAATGCAAACCGGGGCTCAGTGGAGAGGTAAAGTATTAGTATTGTTGGACTTAATATAAGTGATTGAGATCTATATGGAAAAGAGCCTGCAGAGAAATAAAACTTTTCTTTATCTTTTCGCTTGATGCGCTGTTTGTTATTGTGTCATGTGACTTGTTGCGTGAGGGAGATTTGGAGAGCAGCGACAGTGTTGTCAGTTGTGTGTTCAACACTTTCAATCTCATGGCTGAATGTTTAGTGGATATCGACAACGTGAGTGAGACGTGAGATTTCAGAGAGGATTAGGAAAAAAAAAAATCAATCTTTTACCTGGAGCGAAAGCAGCCAAGTAGACCACCAGACCCAGTAAAACCAGCCAGGAATAGGAGGTGGGGCAGTAGTTGTAGGCCCAGTACGTCTGATCTCTCATCAGGCTGGAGTTGGAGCATCTGGAAGAAGGAGGCACACACACCGGTATTTAACATTTAACCAAAACTCTAAATATATATTTTAACCCTATGTTATTAAAAAGTTTTTCCAACACAGCGTAGCCCCTGTCTGCTACATCCATGCACTCCATACAACATCCTGTGACTTACCTGCCCCATGCTGCTTGCTCGGTGGAGGCCTTATTGACCGGCACACAGGAGGAGGTGAGGAGCGCTGAGACGTTCTCACGGTAACAGAAACCACATCCAGGGTCCAGCATGCATGGCTCACACAGCCTGCAAGCCAAACAGCAGACGCATTGGGCTCTAACTTCCCTTCCGATCGACCGCACTTGCCTGGTGGCTCTTGAAGTCACAAACCTTTACTTTTCACAAACATATTTTTAAAATACACTTATCCGCTACTGTGCTACTTCACAGGATGGGGCTATAACAGAAAACAGCTTTACCATTTCCAACCCCTTTAATTGAGACTCTGATTGAGACTTGCCTCATTACCCAAATTAAATTAACGTAAGGACTGCAGGAAGTGATGAATATAAATTGAGAGCAGAATACAAATGCTGTGGGATTCCCCATCATGACATCTTTATCCTCTCTCGTCCCTCCGTTATGTCTCTGTTGTGTGCCATAGTCCGTTATGTAAAAAGTAGGTCCACGCGTATGAGGCTAACACCTTCTTCACAAGGGTGCACTATGTTTTCCCTGCAGCTCCATCAGGTCTGTTGCTGTTGTGATCCTGATGGAAGGACATAAAATGTGTGTTTTGTTTCAGAGGTCTATTTGTGCAGCATGCAGCCTCCCTGTGTACAGGGCACCTTGCTCTGATTTCATTCTGAGGTCAACTCGACGAAAATAAAACCACGTATTATGACCGGAGGGAAGCAGAAGTAAATAGAGAGGGAAGGTGAGGTGAGACATGCAACAGCTCAGCCTCAGCTACGATTCAAATGAGGCAAAGGTGTCCAATATAAGTCTTTTAATAAATATCATAAAGCTGTGTAGTTTTCTCAGTGGCTACATAAAAAGTGTGCAGAGGAATGGATTAAACACTGTTTTTATCTGCGCTAACATAAACTATGTTCTTTACTGTGTGGTTTGTTCCTGGATGTTACTATATCAGAGCTTAGGGTAACATTAGCAGCACTGTCCTGCTCTTTATAGATTTGGGAAGGTTTACAGCCCAACATACTTTATTAATACAAAGACGTACTAGCTCTACAATACAACACAAGAACATTGGTTACATGGATTATCAACTGGTGATGACCTTTGCCTGGACTTAGCCTCTGTCTTTTAGCACAATGCCAAACATCAACTGCATATTTAAGAGCCCTTTTTTTTTTTTTTTACAAGGTTATTGTTTTTAAACAAGTCAGTTGGAAGCATGAAACAGTCAGCCGAAGATGCATTTTCCACCAACTCGTGGAGCTAACGTAATTACATTATAACAACTAATAAAATCTGATAAATCTGGGCATTTCAGCTGGTAAATGTGCCCTTCTGGGATGAATAAAGTTAAAAGTTGCCCATTTCCCAGGCAAGTAAGCTATAGTCAAACCCCACTGGAGACACCTTAAGAACACATCCTTAAAAGAGACGTGAGAGGCCTGCGGGGGCTCTGCTGCTGCTGCAGTGCTGCCATGGTCAGCGAGGGCATGTGTGGGCTCATGTGGAGTAAAGTGAACTCAATGAAGCCACTACAGTGTGGTAAAAGCACTCATCTCTTCAAATTACCTCTGTGTCGGTGTGTGTTATAGCGTGTGGGTGCTGGACAGCGAGTCCATTAGGCGTTGTTTGTTGTTGTGATGAAAGGCCGTCGTTACACATGAGTTTCATCTCGTGTCCGTGTAAGTGAGAGTAAATTGGGACATGGAGGCATCCGATCTCTGGCTTGGACGAAAACACTCTCCGTCTCCGTGCGTGTTTGCCTTTTTGTTGCTAATGACGCCAATGAAGTGAATTGTCGCTGATCTAAGGATCGGGAGATGATGAATAGAATGTATAGAATGGAACAATATTTACTCAGCATCTTTAAGTATTGTTTCCATGACAGCCACTTGTTTTATCCTGGTAAAATCAGTCAGAGGACACAGAATAAATGTGTGTTGAATAAAATGACTCGGGCCTTTTCTTCTATGCACACCTTGTGTTATGAACTGATCTTCCTGGTGGGCACTAATCTGACCTTCAGCCAGGCACGTTTCCACCTGAAGATCTGTATTAATGAATGTGTAAAAAGGTGCAATAACTTCACGGCAATATCCTTTCAGAAGTGTTTTATTCTGTAAAGCTCTCTGTGCTCTCAGGATTGATGTTGTGACACTGCAAAGTATTGAGTGCTTTTACAAAGGCCAGAAGTGCTCCGAGGTGGATAACGGTCTCGCCATAGCTCTCTGTTTTTATCTAGACCTTTGCATAATGTCACACTTAATATCAACCCGAGTGAAGAGCTGGTGGAGCGAGTAATCTTTGAATCACACCCACACATCCTTTGGTATGCTTAAAAGTGTATAATTATTAAATAAACATCTCAAATGTGTGCAGCTCAATCGTCGAAGGACACATGAATGATGAATTGTTTCATATATAAACATTGTAAAGTCCTTTTTTTCTTGATATCTCTGGGATGGCAAGTAGCAGTGGGAGTCATTTCAGGCCTCAAACTAATCAATTTCAATTTGTTTGTAATAAAGATGATAAGTGTTTTGTCGTTTTGTAGCAGAGGAGCCAGTTTTTCCAGCAACATTGTAGCTTAGTGAACGCTAACTGGAGCCAAGGTGAACTTCTGAATATGTACTCACTGGTATTTGGAGCAGGTAGAGTTGGACATAGGTGGGTCTAATGGGTGGAAGGTGACGGGAGGACTGTGCTGGGCAGACATCAGAAAACCGATGGCCAGCAGGCTCAAACTCAAACACGTCCCTGGCGGGGGAAAAACGACACACATAATATGCAAAAGTGAGCGTCAGACATCACTACCTGATGTGGACATCTTGAGTGACTCACCTATGATACTGCCCAAGGTGAGCTTCCTGCGCCCCACCCTCTCCACCAGCCACACTCCCAGCAGGGTGAACAGGAAGTTGGTGAGGGTGGCGAGTCCAGCCAGCCAGATCGCCAGCCTGTCGTCCCGCACTCCCGACATCTGCAGGATGGTGGCGCTGTAGTACCTGTGGGACACAAAGACAGATGAAAATGAAGAAAATGAATATGTCCAATGGGGCAACAAATACCAGCAGTGAGATGATCGGACAGCTTGTGAAGAAGTCAACAGGTTAACCGGATAATTTAAAAGGATTGACCATAACATTGTGATATTATCATGGAAATAATCCATTACGTTCTCGATTTGTCTCCCCCCCAAAAAAAAATCTGTAATAATTCTTCAGGAATGATCATTCCTACATAAATATCTTTGCAGTCATAATACACAGGTCTCGAAACAATATTCTAAAAAACAAGTACATCATTAGTCGAGACAAGTCAACAACCATAACCTCTCTTCTTGAGAGCCAAACACTCATCCTCCAATCACAGCCTCTCTACTTGAGTACCAGCCACTCATCTACAGACAGTTAGCAATTAGCAATAAATAATCTCTCACCAGCCACTTTCAATGGCTCTTCCTCTCCTTCTCTTTCTCTCTCTGTTGTTCCCATACAGTATAATTAGACTTGCAACTTTGGCACCATGTTGCTCCACGTAGGCAGATTACATGCAATCATCATCAACAAGTCTCTAAACAGGCTGTGGTCAACAGACACCTGCATGGGGTCCATTTCCCACTTCAATCAGGATATCATGCAACTATGATAAAGGGACAAAAACATGGACAAGTAGATATGATGGCTGCACACACGCATGCACCTGCAAGGACTCTATTCAAAGTGTCCTTATGGAAAATGACGCACTTGATTCTCACCCACAGGCGTATGTATACATGCACACAAGCTGTATATAAACACGCACAGTAAACCCTTAGAGAATGCAAAGATAAAGAAGGTAATAATAATAAAAAAAACAAAGTGAAAAGTCTCCCGCATGGTCTGCCTCTCTGTGTCTCGACAGACAACTCAGAATTAGCATTCTGCTTTTCATCTCTTCAAAAGAATTCTCTCTGTCTTGTTCTCCCTCTTCCCCAAAACAACAACATTCAATTGAGGGATTTGCATAAGAACTCTTTACTTTTCTGCCATAGTATCCAGTCAGACAGGACGTTCTGCTGGCTGAAGCTCGACCTACACGAGAACAAGTTTGGCAGGTGATAAAAGTTACAGGCGGCTTTATTATCCATGTGCAAATTTATATATACGAGCAGATGCATGTGTTAAACAGACCCAAATACATGCAGACGGACACACTTAAAACACACACACACACTCAGAAGAAATGAGGGGATTTTGGAGCAGCAGCGGGAGTAAAAGCACAATTTCTGTTCTCAGCAGCCTATGGTGTTCCATTTGCACTTCTCCAGTCCTGCATACTGATTACAGCGCACGCACTCACGCACGCACACTTGAAAATTCGTGAATAGCAGCCTGCATGAACAAAGTGATAATTTTTCTGACCATCGCACCAGGAAGTTTGGAAAAATTGTATGCAGTGTCATTAGTCTAATTCCTTGAGTCTCCTCGCAGATCTTCAGAGAACATCAGGTTTGCTTTTAAGCAAACTTTTCTTTTTTGCCAGTCATCTCAGATCGTCGAGGGAAACACTGTTGGAGACAAACTGAAATGTTGGTACAAGAGATCAATGCACAATGAAGTGCTGCTCCGGAGATGATTCCCTGGATGAGAATGCATCATTATAATGAGTACACACGGAACGTTGTGGGACAGAAAGTGCTCGGTATTTATTTTGGCACGTCTTTAAAATTCTTCACAATGGCATATTGTTCATTTCTGGAGTCAGTTTTGTTTGTTTTCTTGCTAAAAATATGCATTTTAATGACTTATTTCTTTGTGAATGGCTGCTGACTGACAATAAAGTGTTGGAAATGCATTTTAAGTGTGGTGACAGAAACTGGCAATAAGTCAAACTTCTTGCGTCATTTTAGGTATTATTCTCCACGATAACTTTCAGGATGCTTTAGTTTTTGTTTGCAGAGCTGCAAGCCTGAACGGTCCAGGTTAAGCTGTCACGCCTGATTGAAAGTGACACCTGTCAGAGTGAAAGACCCACTACTTCTCAACTATTAACACGCATCGCAAAGTGACATGAAACACTCTGAGGCAGTCAAGCGGGACCTGAATGAAACAGACCTCCGAGGTGTTCCAGATGCCTGCTATAACGTCCAAAAATATACATTGTTATTTATGGAAGAAAAAAAAACCTTCATCCACAACAAGTGTGAGTGGAAATCTAATAATTCTGTACACAATGGAAACTGACTTTAAAAAGAAGTAAGTCAATGACCTGGAATTGGAAAAATGCTGTTAATTACTGAGTTCAGTGGATGCTGTGTTTGGTTGGAAGGGAAATTAAACTGTTGACTATATGATCACACCAACATTTATATACCATACATCTCCCTGAGTTACAACTGCACATGGGTTATTAACCTCGCACATTGTTCATTTAGCAATTTAAACTTTGTTATGTGAAATAGCCCACAGCAAGGAGACCTATTATTGCGAGCCATTTACAGTGTAGAAGGATAACCTTTCAATCCTAGTTTGCCATCCTTAACACAGCCAACATGTTCAAAGGTCAGAACCACGGCGCCCTGGCAATGATCCCCCATTATCAGATTGTATTGAAGTCATTTCAGTTTGATTAGACCTTCACAGAGGGATCATCTTCCCCTGTGCAGATACATCAGAGAGCTGGAGGGGAGACTCACTCTATTACTGCACACACACTGAGCAACAGGGATGTCATCTTTCTTTCCTATAAACACACACACACACACACACACACACACAAACACAAACACACCCACTGTCTTTTACATAAGAGACCCCGTGGAGCGTCGGTGAGAAGCAAACAGGAGAAGTTGTGATCTGGCCCTGACCCCGGTCTGAAAATGGAAACATGGATCCACACTCCTGTCGCGCTTCATTCCAAACCTCTCAATCAGCACATTGAAGGAGAGCGACTGACAACACAGACATCAGCCAGATGCAATGAGAGACACGCATGAAGGGACGAGGGGACCGAGATAGCGGCAGCCGTTGGGAGCAAATGGGTTGAGAGTGTGACGGGTGGAAGAGAAAATACACATTTCACGGGTGCGTTTATGTATTTAGTTCTTGTATCGCATGTCACCAACTTGTCAGGTAATCATTCACACCTATTACTAGCTAAAAGTGGAATAAATCAAATCCTTGAAACTAGACTCTAGCCAACATTTCTTTTTTTGGAAGTGGTTGCTCAGCATGTCAATTTCCTCTACTGTACACTGTCACTGAAAACTTCAAACACAGTGATTGGCACTGGAGATACAGCAGACAAGTCCATAAGTAACACTGGTAAAAAAAAAATGAATACCTGGTTGCTGTTTCTCTTTAAATAGATAATTGACGTGTTCTCGCTCGACTCCATCGCCCTCTTGCATTGATCGCTCCCTGCTGTTGGTCCACTTCACACGGGTGGTAGTGAGAGGACGCGGTGACTCATGGTTGACATTTACTGACACATTACTTGATGGTCTTGGAGGCTGCTGACTCTTGGGAGAGCACGTGTGGTCTTAAAGGGCCACACTGGCACTTTTGCATCTTTTAAGCTACAAATCACATGTACTCTACATTTCTGCAAAGCACTTTCCAAAGTAGCCTATTTGTTTCAAAGTCTCTTTGCCTTTCCGGCAGAGACTGTTTTCAGTTATTTACAGAGCAATATGAAAACATTCTGCTTGTGCTGCTCTTATTAATTATTGCCATTATAGCGAGTTACAGCTATAACTGTGTGTTAATGCGGAGATACTGATTTGAGAGTTGGCTTAGTGAACACTTGCAGGTCGTGCAGTGGCTACCATTGGTTGTGGCTAGTGTTGTTCATGGCAAATTGGAAACAAAGAGGAAATTGTGCAAAATTCTTACACAAAATGATATGATGTAACACAGATAACCATTTAGTCACTGTTCGGCCCACGAGACACTATGTAGAACTTCATGATTGTCAAGCGCACTCCCGTCCACCTGTTTTTAAGCACAAGACAGCTGCATGGAATCAGCAGAAAAATTT
The DNA here is from genome assembly GCA_943590825.1 of Bovichtus diacanthus. Lineage (NCBI taxonomy): Eukaryota > Metazoa > Chordata > Actinopteri > Perciformes > Bovichtidae > Bovichtus > Bovichtus diacanthus. The sequence goes on along the minus strand of CALSBV010010890.1, from coordinate 800,683 downwards.
GGTAAAACGTCAATATTACGAAAAAGGTTTCACGCTGGGCTGAGGTGAAAAAGTTGTGGTATCGATAAAAGCGAAATGCAACAAAGTGGCAACAAACATTGCGAATTAATCAGGACATACAAGAAGACTCACTATATTTGTATCTCGAGCTTTCGCTCCACTAAAGAGACAAAAAAATAGCGGCAGACCAAAATATCAGATCTGTGAGCGTGACGAGGAGACTGTATGAAGACTTCTGTTGTCACGTAATCAAAGCAGGCAGCTAAACAAGGTCTGACGGTCACACCACATTATTTGCAATTCATGTGCTAAAACATGCAAAATCACTGGTAACGGTTCTTCAAACTCTTTTCATTCCCGAGAAAACAAAGGAAGCTGCCTGACTGACAGAGAAGGACGGGGTGCTGCTGGATAAGCATACATGTGTGTGCGTGTGAGGGTGTGAAGGAAAACTAAAGGCAAGATTTCCCTCCTCCTTAAGACAGAACGCTCTGACAGAGTGCTACTTATTGACCGAGCGCTGATTTCATTATAACTTAATAGTATGGATTAACAGGGAAGGATCCACTGTAAGCCAACAATGAGAGAGAGGGAGATCGAGAGAGTAAATAAGTGTAAGTGTGTGTGAGAGTGGGCAAGTAGTGAGTGAGTGGGTGCAAATGAACAAGCGAGTGCTTGCGTGCGTGCGTGCGTGTGTGTGTGTGTGTGTGCGTGTGTGTGACCGACTCACTGAGTAAGAGACTAAGTGACGAGGTGTGAGAGCGGAGAAACAGAAGGAGGCAGAGTGAGAGAGAAAGAGAAGGAAGTAAGTGAGAAAAGGATGAAGAGGCGATAGGAAGACTGAATGGTTGGAGAAAATAGAGAAGGAGGGATGTGGGTGTGAAAACAGGAACAAATGTACAGACAGGAAAATATGTGGCTGGAGAGGCAGAGAGATAGAGACTCTCATGGGAACTGGCCTATTTTTCAAATGAATGCATACGAACGCGTCACATTTGTGCTGTGGAACAGAAACGCTTAGCCCAAACAGGTACACTGCAGATTGGATATGTGATTCATAACACACAAAGTGTAACATCTGCAGATGTTTATCATAATAATGATCATCACAGAAGGAAAACGAATAGATCACAAAGCAGAACAAGGCAGCAGCAACACCAATCATTTACGACTGTCATCTATTACCAGAACTAGACCCGTTCAATCCTATTTGGGTTAACTTGGTTTCAGGTGTTTTCATTTAGTTCGCTTTTTTTTTTTCATTATGCTGCAATCGAAGTGAAGTGAAAATCAACTTTGCTTTAGATGTGGACACAGGCACAGTCACACGTGCACAAGGCAGTGAGCTCCAGTGACGCTGTTAGTCTGCTGCTGAGTCAGTGTAGGTTGGAAGGACGAACGCTTCCAATGGGGATTCCAGGTAAGACGCAAAAATGAGTGCTGCTGAGCCATAGCAGTGTGTTGACAATGCCGACCTTTAAGAAGAGCTGGACAGTCCGAAAATGGCTGCGTTGCACCATCCATTTTTATTTACCCCTCCTCTGTTGGAGCATAAAGTGCTCCACAAAAGGGGACTGGATTGCAGACAGTTATTCGTATAACTATTCCAACATTCTCCTGTTAGTGACCAAGCTAAAGAGTTGAGCTAACTGACAATTAGCAAAAACAATTTTCTCCTCAATTACTGTCCATTGAATTCTATTATGTATGTGAGAAAATAAAAGATCACATTGGAGCAAACCGGAGACGAGACAGAAGTGCAGGTAGCCCACCCGGTTGGCCGCCAATGTTCTCAGGCTTAGTAGCCGAGTCCTGTGGGTAGTAACGACGTCACAGAATATTTCACGAGGACGTGCAAATTAAGTTCCTTTTTTTTTTCTTCCATTATTGCAGCAGCTGACGTTCGAAGCAGGTTGTAGTCACACGCGAGTCACAGTTTGGTGTGACCTACTTGTTTAAGTGCAGTTTCATACCTTTGTTTGAAGGTATTTCAAAAGCCATACTGTCAAGTTAGAGATTTAGAGAGATTCCATTTAATTCCATTTCTTGTAAATATTGCCAACTACAATTTAAACTGCACTATACGTTTACATCTCTGCCGTTTAAACTGTTTAAAGGCCCTGCACATAGACACAGGTGCCTTCAGTATCCTGCTCAGGCTGAAGATAGGAAAAGCAATGTTGCCAATTTACTCCCAGCAGACATTGTGACTCGTCGTTCAAGGAGAAGCACAGGTGTTACTGATGAAACCGGCGATGGCTCCGCTATGGTCCCAGTGAGAGCGACAGCCCTCATTCAGCCATCGTTCATTTCATTATTTACACCCGTGCGCTTCCTACGGTGAAAACACCAGTGAGAATAGGAAATAACTCAAAATGGTGTCAGTCTTTCAGACATTTTGCCATCATTTCTCTACGTTGTACGTGGCTTTCTGTATTACACAAGCCTTTGTCTGCATTCGCCTAAATGTCTGTATTATACACTTTGTAAATGCCACTCCATCTACAGAATAAGCATGCTTCACAAATGACATTCTTGCTATTAAGCAAATGCGATGTTTGTGCTGAAGTGAGGGGTAATGGGTTTCTGTGTGCATTTGATTAGAGGGAGAATTAGAATATTTCTCATCAAAGAGGATCTTGCTGCGACTCCATTGGAGACAGTGGAGGACGTTGGCATGATTAACAGCTTATGAACACTTGAAAACATACAAACACATACAAGACATATAAAAAAAACACACACACGTACTCACTAACTGCCCACTGACAACAACACACACTCCTTATTTATAATATAATAGATACATACTATGAAATACCACACTGTTTGGTTTCTCAAGGCATCTGTGGGATCTTTTCTTTCTTTTCTTTTATAACATTATAGAATTGAATTAATAACATACCACATGTCCCACAGTCATTTTGTCAGCATTTTTCTTTATTTAGTCTTATCATTCATTTCAATGAATCAGGTCTAGCCAAAATATCACTTCATTTCTTTCTTTTCTTTTTTTTTTTAACTATAATGTTTTTGTCAACAATATAGTCACAGTTAGTGTTTCATTATGTCGGTGTTGTCTCGTCATATTGTCTTCGTTGATGAACAGATTTAGACATATTTTGGGTAACAAAATGAACACTGCTCCCACAATAGACGGTGTGAGGTTCGAGGCGTTACTTGTTGTCCCAGGGTAGCGTACAATGTTAGCCAAATACTTTGCAGGCTCATGCTGACTTTAAAGAAGGGAAATGTACAAAATCTACGTCCAACAGATTGTAAAGTCGAAAAATCTTAATTTCATGCCATGAACAGTAACTTGACCCAAGTACAAAACAGACAAGTTGACTGCAGCTAATAAAAAGCCTGACAGATTATACCAAAGGAACAGCAACACAACAAAAGAAGAACACAGGGTTTTTCTTTTGTTCTCCTCCCTTTATCTGCCTTCCTAAATCTATCTCACCCTCCCTCTGCCTGTCATCTGCCTTGATCCCCCTCCACACCTTCCTCCGCCTCATCACCATCAATGCGTCGCTCCATCCGCCCTCATCTTCTTTCCTCTGTCCTACCACATCCGTCTCTTTTTCCTCCCGTCTCGTGCTCAATTCATCTCTCTCCGTCTTCTTCCCCCCCTGCGCTTTGTCAACACAGTCTGCTGACCCGCACTGACAAGATCCAAACAAACACACAGCAGTCCCCACCATGGTGACCTTTACATGCTCGATCATGAGGCTATTTTAATGAAAACGATCCAGTGATTAATGGGGACGGGTGAAATCCAATTTGACCGACTGCTGTACCACATTTATAACTGATCAACAGAGAGTGGAAGGTGGATAAAAAGGAAGAAAAATATTCCATCTGTCTATATGTAATCTATATACCCATCCATCCCTCCGTTGGCAGGTAGTCAGGCGGGGAAGCATTTAGGGACACCAATTCATGCGGGCAGAAAGACCAGACACACCACCTGACACTTCTTTGGTTCCTGAGAGATGTATTATTGACAAGTACATCTCTCATCACACAGGCTTCGCTGACCTTAATGAGTGTGTGTGTGTGTGTGTGTGTGTGTGTGTGTGTAGGCAGGTTATTCATATAACAACCAGAGATTCCAGCGATACTGTGCCTGACATATGCATTCAAATCAACCCGCTGTAAAAATAAATAAATAAATAAATAGTGTTCGGTGTGTGACCATGCAGCCCGGTCTCACCAAATGACGTATAAATAAGAGGACAATTTTCTTTTTTTGTGCGTTATCGCCGTGCATCTTTTTGCTTTAATGTACAAAACATACATTTAATATGCTCTCCTCAAAACCATTGTAAAGCACACGTCATTCAAAACAAAGTGAAACTGATCAAAACCGTCTTTGTTAGTCTTTCAACTGTTTCAACAATCATCAACACTAGTGTGAGAGTTTGAAAGAGGGACTAGATAAGTAACAGATATAAAAAAGAAGTACGGATCAGGCACCGACAGTAACCACCGTTGTTTACTAACTCTGCTTTCTGCCACGTTTCTGAGGTTAAATGTGAACCTGCATATACGTTTGCGCTAATTTTAGCGGAAGTCTCAAGCTGCTGCTGATCAACCAGCAAAAACATCTTTAATGTACTACCAACTGGGCCAAGAGACCATAATCATGATCTGGTCATGCAAACTGCGACATCTGATTTACATTTGTTTACCGTAATAAACTGCTTCGTATTTATCGTTAAGTCTTCCCTAATGTAGTGTAACCTTAATTCAATTCTTTTTTTTGTTGGGTATTCTCATGTGTATTCTTCTTGGCAAAATGCAGACAAGCTTATTGTAAATGCATTGGGGTTTGTATGCATTTACTAAAGGGCTACATGTTCGGAGTTCCCTAAATATTGTACTGTACATCTATCCAAAGTGGTGATGCCCAAGTGACATAAACTATATATGTGACAAATATAAATAGCCATTTTACCCACACTGCTTATTATTTGTAGAGTTTGGATAAAGTTCATCTGAACTTCTCTGCATAAATGCATGTAATTACACAGCACCACTGAGGAAACTCATTTGCATGAAAGTATGTGATGTGGACCTGCACCAAGTGTAATTTGCAAGCAAGTATGCAGCTGAACAAGCACGGATCATCCGACTGGCATCTTTGAGAGAGTTTGCTGTCAATTAAGTTGGAAAAGAGTAACTTGATCAACTTCAACTGAGGACATTTTATGAGCTGCATGTTAGTCATGATGAGTATGACTAAAGGAAAGTAAGAAAGGATCTCAGTAGGGACTCTTTTTGATGAGCGACCACTGGATTCACACCACTCCCATGAAAGTGGCCTGGCTCCATCGCACTTCTGCTCTACTCTCAGCCTCGAAGGCAGCCCTTTCTCTTTCTGTGCACCTGAGCCACCCAATTAAAAACGTGAACTACTAACAGGGATCCATTTTTTTTTGATCAATTAGGCTATAATATTATTACATTTCACGCTGTCTTGTTAACCAACTATATCAAATGGCTTGTTAGTTTGTCAAGATGTTCTTGGTTGCGTTGGCTTTTTTGATTCCAACTCCAACTTCCAACTTGCTGACGACCAGAAGGGCTCACTGCTTGGTGGAACTTTTAATTTGAGAAGACTTCAAGTGGGACGATGTGTTAATATGAACTCAACTGTTCCCTTTGTGTGAGCATATTTGACTTAGAGAGAACTAGAATGACCGCCTTGAGGTTGAACGCCTCTGTCAACCAGTCAAGTTGCTACATCCATGTCTTTGTCCAAAATGTCATCACTTCATTATTTCATCACATTAGACATTCGCGTGAAATTGTCATAATTAGCATATGGATTCTGGAGTTATGGCCAAAAACATGTTTTGTGAGGTGCCGGTGACCTTTAATCTTCAGTTCATCCTGAGTCCAAGTGGACGTTTGTGCCAAATGAATCCCCTCCAGGCTTTCCTGAGATATCGCGCTCACGAGAATGCACTGACAGCATGAAAAGATAATGCCTCTGGCTACGTCTGTCTCTGTGAAATCTGTGAACTCCATCAATCCACTCCTGTCAAGTCTCCAACTTGAGAGAACAGACTGTTAGAGCAGAGTGACAGACAATATGTGCTTGCTAGTTTGATTTGCAAATTTCTTCTTCTTTTTTTTTTTTTACCAGTCTGCCAGCTCACTCTCACTGCCCTTTTCCTTCTTTCTCTGAGCCAGCCCGGCCGGTTTAATCAGGAAAAGCAGCTGGGGGACAGTCTCTAAACCCGGCTGATTTACTGGCTCCCCAGACCTCCTTTATATCTCACCGGCTAATAGGGCTAATCTGGCAGCTTCACACAGGAACAAAAAGGCAGGCGGTAAACAGACAGGCTGGCAAAGTATACCGAGGTAAGAAGGAGCACACAGGAAGAGCGACGACAAAAACAAAACAATGTCCATAATTAGAAAAACATACAGCACAGAAATGAGTGGGGGAAAAAAATCAGAACGGACAAAATCAGATAACCATAACATCCTTGAAGGGTTTGGAGTGTAATTCCCTCTCCTGTTGACCAGGCACTCTCAATGGCGCAGTCTAAATCGTCCTCTTTATTGCTTTGTTTTTTTTGTTTTGCTTGTCTGTGTGCGAGCAAATGATATCCTCTAACCCTGCTTAGAATTAGTATGTCGGATGAAGCCACCTGTCCTGCACACATGAAGGTCCTCGCTTCATCAGCTCTGCCTGCTGTCTTCCTCCACAGCTGCACCTCGTCGTCTAATACTGTCCTGGGTCAAATGTCATCCTGGTCTTATTGCTGTTGGCTGTTAACCTGTCTGCCGCTTCAAGCCTGTATTGATTATAAGCTACTTCAATTGCAGCTTCCATGTCTCTGCTGTCTGCATTCTGACCCTTGGCATGTGATGATATTTCGTCTGGAATGTGTTGTGATTTTGCAGCTTTGAATTGCACATATAGAAATACTTGAGTGCAATATCTTTCATACAGTTTAAGAAAAAATTAACTACACACAAAAGCAAAGACAGCTAACTGACTATAACTCATTCGCACCGGTTTCCATTTGAAACTACAGGGGCACTCGGAGAACGCAGTACTCTGCCAAGGCGGTTTCCATAAGTGAAAAGTAACGCAAAGTGTAACCGTACCGTGATTCACATTCTCCCCTAAAATTTAAAGGGTTCTTCCTTGGCCCATGCTACACCCTTCCACCGAGTTGTATGAAAATCAGGCCAGTAGTTTATCCTGCTGACAAACGGACAAACAAACTGGACCAAAAAAAAGGTAATTAAGACTTTTAAAAAATGGAGGTCAAATCTGTGTTGTTTTTTCTCCTCATGCCACGTTTACGGCATATCGGATGAATAGGAAAGATGGGAAAGATTCTCACGGATTTGTGAGCGATCACACCACGCCTCAGGACAGCTGTTTGACAGAGTTGGTCATGGAGAAGTTTAAAAATAGTGTGCATAAACAATATAACCTTGGGTTTAATTACTGTGCACAGCAGATTTTGGTTGCCGTGAGGCGTCCATGGTTGCGTTGTTTTTAGGCACTTCCGGATCAGATTCCTTCATTATTGGTCCTTTGAGAAAAATCAGCTGAGATGTGAAAGCTTTTTACAAGTTGGAAACTTGAAATTACAATAACTTTGATATGGCAGGAATGCAGCATCAGCGCTGTGTGGGCATGTACAGACGCAACTTGTTTGACATGTTTGTTAATTGTGTTCCACCTGGTAAGACTGGACAACTTCCGCATGCATCATTGTTTTTATTCCCATTTGTTAGTAGAATAAATATGTAACATAGAATTTGGTGACCTCATGTAATTACCCACCTTCAATCTGACTGGAGATCTACTTAACTAAAAATAACTGTGTGGGTGTGCAGCCTCTTTAACAGTGAGCTGTAGTATTGATGCATCTCTTGAGCTAAATAAAACTTTTCAAACGAGGAAATGGTACAAAGAGCAAACGGAGACATTATCGTCAAAAAATTGATTGTCAGCAGGATGAGGTCTTTAGTGTCAATTCTGAAGGATGCAATTATCACCAAAGGAAGCCGCAGTGGGTGTTGCTGGAATGAAAGTGCAGTCAGATTTCAGTTTGTAGACTGGAGACATTTTTTAATGCCAGGTGTAAACAGAACACAATCCAGACACCATCTTGATCAAATACGCATTATAATGCTCTGTGTAAATGGGGCACTGCTGACACAGATAAACTAGACCTTTTCAAAAAGACTGTCGAATCAGAAGTCAGAGAGAGTGACAGGCAGGCACAGAGCAGTGACACAGTGATAAATATACAGTGTGGCAGACATTCAGTTAGGGAGACAGAAACGAGATTTGTGACGAGTATCCAGATACAAGCACACATATGCAAACATCCATAGCTTCAGTCCCATACACACAAACCCATCACACAGGTGCACATGTGCAGTCAATAGTGCCACATTTCACGAACCAAATCACACTTGCATGCAGACACAAACACAGCCGCACGAGCACGCACTAATCCTATTTCTCTCACCTCCGACGGTCGCTAAGCAACAGCACAAATCCACAGATTGTTTACAGAGCCTGAAATATAGTTCATCTCAAAGGGCCGGTGAGACAGAGACAGATGACACAATCTCCTCAGATGGAGAGATAAAAAGAATAAAAGAGGAAAGGTGTTCCGTACGCAGTGATGCAACGAGGCTAATGGTCCCCGCTGTGTTATGTGTTATGAAAGATGAAAGAAATGTTTTATGATTTAATACTGTGCTGCTAAACCAAATACATCTGTCTAGATCTCTTGTGTTGAAAGGGACGGCTGGTGACACACAGATTCAGTGTCATGTATCATCTTTGTTTTGGTTAACACTGAGGGCCAAAGAGATAAAAAAAAAATTTAAAAAAAGAAACAGAGCAAACATGGCAATATACTCTACAGTAGTAAGAGGACATAACAGGACACGCTGCATTGTTGCTTAAGGTACAAATGAAACAATGAAATACGATCCAGGAAGGCAGATTTGAGCAGAGGTTAAAACACTGCAAAGAGACAATATTTTACAACTCTGAAACCTGGAGAACAATTCGGATGTGTACTGGACACCTGAGGGGATGTCATAGATGGATGGTTTCACTCACATGACCGTGTTGATTCCTGAAAGCTGCTGGAACATCTGAAGACCACAGCCCACCAGGAGGGCTCGCCGAGTGGGGGCGTAGGTCAGCATTCGCCAGATCACAGGGCCATCTGGAGACACAAGCAAAGGCACAGCAGAAGTTCATTTCAAACCCAGCACGACTTCACTGCAAAAATGACATTAATCAACTCCTCTTGTTGCAAAAAGAAGTCTTGATTGTATAGAAGTATATGAAAAAAAGACCCCACTTCTCACTTATTACATTATTACCTATCAATCTCTAGTTTCAAGTCTTCAACACAGCACGATGTTCATTTTGTAAGCTATGGTCCCATTTAGAGTAAAATAGGCGATAAAGCAGGGCGGGGCTACCTTGTGATTGACAGGTCACTACCACGGTGTTGTCCATGTCTTTCATCTAGCAACTTTAACCTTTTCACAGTTTGTTTTCAGTTCATGAGTTAATTGTAACATTTTATTCGGCTAAAGTGTCTTGTTCAGCGCTCGGTTTGTACTGCTCCACCTTCTCGTGTTACTTCTGGCTGCAAAAAAACAAGATGCCGACGGCCAAATGTCAAACTCGAGGCTTAAAAACCACAGTCCACAAACCAATGGGTGACATCATGGTGACGTCATGGTGACGTCATGGTGACAGCGACCACCCTTTATACAGTCTATGATCTCGACCTTCTCATCTAAATCTTGGCAAGAAAGTAAATAAGCCTATTTCCCTAAATGAACTGCTCCTTTAACACAGGGCCTATTTCATTTAATGGGACCATTAAGAAATATTTATGAATACATATTTATGTTTCCAATGTACACACAGAGATATCACTCATTTTGTCACGTCTGTCAGCTGATAAATTCCCATATTCATAATATATTTATGATTTGGGCATGAGGTTGACATAATGAGTCGTATTGTCCTCACATTGAAAGGTCGAGGTTCAAGCCTCTGTGACAGCAACCATCTGCCCTACAGACATTTCTTTGCACAGGCACCTGAGGATATGTTAGCTCCAGGGCTGCTGCTGTTACTTCATACAAATAAATTCCCTCTTGAGGTGCTGCATAGCACAGTAGCTGTTTATTTTTCAGACGGTGAATTTCTCAGTTTGGGATGAAACAAATATTTGACGCCAGGCTTTGGCCTCTCAGAGTCCCACTTGGCTCAGCATCAGAGCCCAGACTGTGATCTCTTACACGGCTCCTTTGGGAGGAGAAGTCTTAATAGGATGAGAGAACGGCTGGACAGGCATGGGGCTGTCGGATAAAAAAAGAGGGAGGGGGTACACGGTGCCAAGAGATCAGACAAACACACCTGAACACACACACACACACACACACAGGAAAGACACGGCAGGATACACAAGTGACTGTGCAAACACAAGCACATATAAACATATCATAAAGGAGCAAGCATGAGTCTACACATATGAAATGACACACACACACAGACTGAATGTTTGGGAGCAGCTGTGTGTGGGAGGACTCTGGACTAGTGAACATCTCCTTTAGCAGTTTGACTCTGTAAAGGACTCACACACGAACACACTCGACTGCGCAGAAGGACATTATCATCTTTGATTCCTTTCAATTATGAAACGCTGAAAGAGGCTTTTTAACTTTCACATATTCAAAAGCATTTTCACTGCATAAGCCACCTCTTGACCTTTTTAATTTATCTATTGTGTATTTAAACAGTTTAAATGTATCCCTTAGTCTGCTGGGCTTAAAAATATTTAGGAAAAATATTGTTAAAAATACAAGTAATAGAAGCGTGTTGTTCAACATTATAAAGTACTTTGGGTATGTTTTTTTTGTCAATAAGCTATATGTTTCAGTTTCAGCTGTTAAAGCCAAGGCTTAATGTGAAGCAGAGCTCTAACCTCAGATAGTGAAGGGAAAGTGGCGTGTTTACGGGCTGAGCCATTTCCATGGCGCTAACGTGGTGGAGTGTGATTGGCTGATCCCTCGAGACTGGAGCAGAGGACTGCTATCTGATTAGCCGACAGGGAAATCAGGATTCATGGGCTGAAGTCAACTATCGAGAGAGTGGAGACCTGATGGCTGCCTGAAGAACAGCTCAATATACTCGGCCCAACACACACACACACACGCATGGAAACACACGCAAGTCAGATGTGATCACTCACACACACACACAAAACATTTCCTCCTTCCTCTCTTCGGGGTCAACAATACAGTGCACGTTTATGTTTTTCTACAAAAATGCAATTTAAAATGCAAATAAGACACATTCATACTCACTTAACTCAGAGGCAGTGTTACATACGTACGTGCACAAACACACACACGCTCACAAAACACACAACTTCATTTCCTCAGCTGAACACCACCCAGCTGTAATTTAATCAGATGAGATATTGAAGAAGAAGGATGGCAATGAAAAACAAGTCAGCGAGCCACCAGCGCAGTGATCAAATCACAGCGCTGCAGTAATTGTACGTCAGTATTTCCAACTATATCTGATCATTTAATTCAGTCTATACTGCAATATTACCCTAAACCTCAAGCATGATGCATTCAGGTGCATCGCGGCCAGATCAAAAATGAACCTAGATGCAGACAGCACACACACAAAGCTCGCAGAGCCACAACTCTCTTATCTTATGTCAATCTAGCCACACAAGCGCTGTGATCCCCTCTCCCCCATCGCTACTTGCCGATCCCCTTTGATTTCACTTATTGCCAGCATTCAATCCAGCAAATACTGATAGCCTCGCTCGAAGACCATAAGGCTACGGTTTGTTTTTACATTGAGCAGGGGAAGCCTGGGTTGTGTTTTTAATGAGAGCGAGGTCTGTCTCCATCTTCTTCTTCTTCTCCTCCTCCTCCCCTTTCATATTCTCTGAAGGAATCTCCAATTAGCTCTTTTCCTCGGCTATCTGCTTTCGGGAAACACCCCAACTTCTCAGCACAACAACCCCCAAGGCCAATTAGAGTGCCCGTTTAGCTCCGTTTCTCCTGTCAGATGCTTCTTTTTATTCACGCTTCAAACACGTGTCGCTGTCAGTCGGCATAATGAAATATACAGCAGCGAGAGAGGCAGCTCGCTTTCCAGGAACATTGGCAAGCATCCATCCGCAGGACTTACGATTGCTGATTCCCATATGTATTCCTAAATACTTTGTAAACCACTGAAATGTATATTTACCCATGGGTCAGTTCGGGGGACGGGGGGGGAGCTGATGTCGAACAATGGCCAATCAAGGAAACAAAAGGGGCCCAATGAGGCGGTGGATGGAAGGAAGCACGGAAGGAATTATTAAGATAAGAGTCTACAGGAGAATAGCTTTTTCTATCCATCCAACCATCCAATCACCATGTCCACAGGGAGTAAGTGTCTGGAAGCGGGCTTCACTTACACAACCCGGAGAGCTGCAATCAGGCACTGAAGCCCGAGCAGGAAATCTGCAGCCGTCCTACCTCAACCCCCCCACCTCTTCCCTCTAATTATTTCTTCTCCATACTTCCCTCCTCCGAGCAGGATCATGACACCTCGCACTCTACACAGTGAAGATCAGAGAAGACAGGTCAGGACTAATTGAGAGTACCGTAGATATAAAAAGGTCTATATCATCAACGGAAAACTTTAATGTCACAACTAAATAGCTCAATCTCTACTTACAGGATACACTAGGCGAAGCTTTTATGCAAAAATAAATATCATGTATAAAAGAATAAACTATGAAGAGAGTTCCTTTAGTCTGTATAAATATAATATAAATATAAAATATAGCTCCAACTTCTTGTTGAATCTATTTATAGATAATCTATAATCTATCTATACAGTGATTTCACATGCATACCTTCTATATGTTTGAACTGAATTTAAGTGAGGTTATAGCACCAAGAGCTGCAGTCCTCGAGCTTAAAGGATACCTACGGTATTAAAGGAGCCACCCTGGTGTTTTCTCCTGTTTTATTTAGCACAAATTTCTGTACTCTTTGCATAATAGCTATTGGACCACTCCGACATCAAGTTAAGGCATAGTATGCTGCGACGAAGATAATCAGCTGATGAAGATGCTGTAAATTAAAGTGCCTGCAAGGAAGGTCATTCTTGTGTAAATGTGAGGTAAGCAAGTCGCCTGTGAAGCTTGTGGACTAACGTCGTTTAGATAATATGCTGAAGAAGATATAGGTGAGCAAGGATCTTGATTGGTTTATTCTCTTGATAACTGAAAGTCACTGTGGACCTGCAGCGTTAAGGAGAAACAGCATCTGTAGTGGAGCTGATCAAATCTGGTCAGTGTCTGCAGAGGCAAGGGAGCAGCTGTGTTTACCACACACACACACGCGCGCACGCACACACGCGCACACACACGCGCACACACACACAGTTGTTTTTGAACTAAATATACACACAAATGACACGTTTAAATACTGTATTGCTTTTTTAAACACATCCTGTCTTATCTGGCATGTGGGGATGTTCTTCTACAGTCTCAGCCAGTTAGCGACTGAAATTCATTATTCAAATTTCAAGTGGGAACTAATGCAGCTGGCCTGCCTGTGCCGTCCTTTAAAACATATTCTATCCATGCAGGGCTTGTGACGTACGCAGAGGGGAATCATGATGGATCTGCATTCGCACAACTCTCCTCGCTCATTAATAAGCTGCCTGAAACCTACAGGGGAGCAGAGGAGTGGCGAGCTCGGAGAGGGAAGCTCTTCTCTTTGTCATTGTTGCTTTTCCTCGCTGCTTATTCTGCATCACAGGGACCCACACAAACTCATCCAAGTTAGTTTTAAAAACAGCTAACAAGTGTTTTTTCATTGTCTCTTTGCTGCACAGTTCCTGGTTAGGAGTGGGACAGATAACAGGACAGATATTTAGTTTACTTAATCAGGCAAACTCATGGGTGGCTTTTTCATATGCAGTTTGAAGGCAGAAACTTATCAGAAATATATACATGCCACAGTATCCCAGTTTATGCAGGGGTATTTGTATACTCGTTAAATGTCCTTGCTGGACTGCAGAGCACTTTGTATAGTCATTTACATACTGAAGCAGTGAAATAATGCTGAATATAAGTGAATAACATCAAATTGAATATTGTTGAAATGATACGTGTAATATAATACTGCCGATGCTTTCTTACAGCCATTTCTACAAAGGGGAGTTTGATTGCTCAGTCGCTCCCCTCAAGTCAAGAGTCAATCACGAAACAGATGGCACATATTTTGAAGGCAGACAGTGGGTCCAATCTGCACACCAATCTGTGTGGAAGACGAGCAATACCAAACATGAGTCACAAAAGCAGAGTGATTGGAGACATCAGCATTTCTAAGAGACTCGTTGGTAAAATAGTCTGTTAAGCAGCAGGAGGGGAAAGTGTGATCTGCAGAGATGAAGGTGCAGAGAAAACCTTCATGCCTGCTGGGTGGCGTGACTTGTGATCTCAATCTGATCCTCCTACAGAGTCGGTAATATGTTTCTAAATGAGAGGGGAGGAGAGGGAGGGACAGAACGAGAAAATAATCCTTTCTTCTTGGGCAAGGAAGGGACGGGAAGAAAAGGAAAGAAGAGGACAGGAAAGGAAAGGAAAGGAGAGGAGAGGAGAGGAGAGGACATTAAAGAAAACAAAAGAAAGGCAACAAGAGGAAAGAAAGATAAAAGGAAAGGTGAAAAAAGGAGTTCGCTGCTTTCATAAAGTTGGGAGTGAAGAAGAGGTGAAAAAGGACCTGTTGTCATTGGAAACAGCAGTCGGCTGCCTTTCATCCATATTTACCCTTCTGGCATGTTAACTGCGTGGCATCTTAATATGCCGTTTTAGTTCAGATAATTCAGAAAGCATCTACAGATGTTACTGCACTAATGTATAAATAGCACAGCATTGGATAAAGCTCTAAACTGACATCCACTATAGCAACAGGTAACGGAAAAGGTTGATCTTTCTGAGGCGTTTCCAGACATCCCTTCAGAGAGACAGCAGCTTTCAAAATGTTCTCCGGAGGGAATAGGAGTTTATCGGCAAAGAACATTTTCTAATTTGATCTGATCAAAAAAAATTTCGCGAACACTGTCTCCTCTCTGAGTCACTCGCACCTCTCGTCTGAGCAGCCTTGAGACAAACTGAGTGGGTTCAACAAACAATTGGACCACACAGCGCAGTGGTTAGAGCCCAGACAGCTTCGCTCAGAACAAAAGCCTCTGAAAGACAATTAGGACAATAAGGTAAATAAATACATGTCTAGATACAGATCAGGGGGAAAAGAATTGTATGAAGACTCAAGAAGAAAACACCAGAAAAGTTCATTTCACTGCTGAACAAGCTGTAACAGTGAGATAGAGGGTGAATTAAACACTCCTTTTAAACTTCTTATCGCATCGCTGAAGTGCTGGCTCAGTGATTTCAGAAGTCCCGAGGCAAAACCTGGAACAAGGAAACAAATGTGTTTTTCAAGAGCCAGCGAGAGATTAAAGAGATTCGTCTCCTGAAGGCAACTGTTCCGCGGTGATGACAACACGGTGAGCACAGAAAAACACGAGTCAAAATAACATGACCGATACAAAGAGAGTAGATCCAACTGATCTCAGGTATACTTTGATTTATTTAGTTAGAATTATAGTGAAACATGTTCGTTTAGTTGATTTAAAGAGGACAGACAGACAGACAGACGAGAGGTTTGGGGCAAACAGGAAACATAGGCACTGTTACCTATATCATCTGAATTTCTCATTTTGCTAATTGGCTAATAGTTTTGCCAAAGATAATATATTGACCTAATAAACCCACATTTCCAGATGGAACATTGAGTCATAACCATTACTGTGCTTGCACTCTGGGCTCATTGGGGCCTCTGTACCCAAAAGATACCAATTCATCAAGCGTATTTTAATTAAATGAAGCATGTCTGGATGAGTCACAGGTTCATTGCTGTCATTGCATGTGGAAACTGTGACCCTGAAATAGCATATTCAGAAAAACATTGCCGTGTGTTGGGGTAGCCTTCATTTCAATCACATTATGCCTGGCGATTCTAAAAGAAAATCTAAAATCTCCTAAATCTCCTTTTCTTGTACTTCAATCTTGAGACGGTTCTTCAAGGCAAAATTGTAGTACATTGAAAATACTCCGCAAAGTCTTAGATGAAATAAAATCCACTTTACTGCTTTGCTCAATAGGAGCAGTGAACATGTGTGTTTTCATTTAGACTATTGGTTCTCCAGCATTAGAATGTTGCTGGTGATTTGGATCTTCAGTGTCATTTCCTCTATGAATAATTTACTTATACAACAGGAAACAGCCTTTATTTTACCCTTAATAACTTTATTTCTAACCTTAATGTCTCGAGTGAATAGATTTCTCAACAAAAAGCAAAAAACACCATGAACACTGTGAATACCTACAAATGCCTGCTAATACATAAAAGTTCAATGAAATTCTGCAGCTGATCAATAGTCCCTTGATCATTTGTAAGAGCAGCAAAATATTGAATCCAAAGTTGAATGCATTCATATTTTTGTTTTTGGACTTACAAGTAGGCTTTGATAAAAACCAATTACTGAAGTAAAGAAGAAGATAATTCCCTAATCTCCCCTCTCTGCTTTCATCAGGAGCAGCTTGCCTTGCTGTGCTTCCCCTGCTATTGCAGCCTCCATAATAATTTCCCAGTTGGGACTTTGGTCTCGTTTCCCTGCACTCCGCCCTGCAACCCCAGCCATCGGCTCATTGTTGTTCAAACGGATGACAACAGGCGCAGATATGTGTCGTTTCCCATAGAGTTATATCAAAATATTTGTTCGTATTACCCTTGTGAGAATATTTGGGTTTGTTAATGCACAATCGCGAACAAGGAGTGGGAATGAAAAGCACTAGAGCAGAAAGCATATTTATTGAAAAGCAGATTAGCAGAGAAAACAACGCCTCGAGCATGTTTAGATTCAATTAAGTCTGATTTGAGAGAGGAGCTGTGAACCCAGCCAACGTTATTAAATAGTGATGCTTGGACTTCTACTTTTGAACTGGTTGAAATGACCAAATAAGGCCCCCAAAGAAAATGTCCAATCAATTTAGACCAAGAATGAAATCTATTAACTTCATCAAACGGAGCCATGCTTAAATTTAAGATACTCAACACGCTGTTTGTTGACTCCAAAAAGTTTCTCCTCAGTATGAAGCCCTGTTCTCATTATGATATCCTGCTGGATTTAAACAGACACAGAGCAGCAGCGGAGTTTCATAAAATGTTCACATATCCTGAATTATTAATGATCAGTGGGAGAATTAGGACTCCCTCAGACACCCATCAGGTGTGTGTGTGCGTGCCAGTGTGACTGAATACTAGGAGAATACGTAGCGATTATAAAAGGCATAAAATAAATCATTTAGAAAGGCTCTGCAGGAACATTAATGCAGCACCGTTGTTGATGGCTTACACAGTGTACCGTTCAATTACCTGGAAACAGGTGGCTAAATAAAAGCACAAGTGAGAATAGAACAGCAGGTTAAAGAGGAGATTGCTTTGGACCACAAAGAATTGTATATATTGTATAACACTAATTAATTCCCTACACCCTGACGGTTTGAATGTGTACTTTAAATCAGTCTGAACGTTCTGCTTTTATTGCTTTCATAAGGTTTTCATTTTTCCCCAATATACCCACTCATCTTGATTACTGGCTGTGCCTTTAGGCCTACCAAGACGACTTATGTAATGTAGTGATTGCAGTTTGCTAAATTTAAGTCAAAAGTGCTTGACATTGATCAATTTCTTTCATCTCTCTTTTTCAAATCAAAAAGGTTGAGTGAAAACACGGCAGACTGATTGGTCAGAGAGTTACTATAGCGACACGGGACCGCCAATAGCGGCTGCATTTTTGTTATTCGCTTTTTGAAACAACAAATTACGTCTTACACCGCGGCGTACAATTGACAGAGTGCAGACATTCCTCTGTTTGGTTGAGGATAAAAGGAAGATGATTTTACGGCAGTTTCACGCGGAGTCACTGAGAAACCGGACTACACTGAAGGGGTACTATCTGCAAAAATAGAAGAAAGGGAACTTGTACCAAACTTGAGTTGAGTCAAGCAGAGCTGAACCATGCGGTGCAAACACAGCAACAGTGAAGCATTTAGCAGCTAAAGAGCCAGATATTTCAGGAGTTGGTGGAGACTAAAACAAAGCTGAAAGGAGAATACTTACATTTTAATTGGTGGACAGAAATATAACTTTAAATAAACGGTAATGAAATGTGAAATGGCCCAAAAATATATAAAATATTGCTGTTTCCTATTTGAAACACTGCCTACTTTCTCAAACTTCCCGCACAACGCTGTTGAGGTTGCATGCATATTTTAACTCCTGCTATGTCACTCGATAGACCTTTTCACCAGGGTCCTTATTGTGCATGCTGGCTCACTGTCACCGAGACTCTAAATGAGTCAAAGTCTAAGTCAAAATGTCTGCTGTAAAAGAGATTGTAGTATATTGTGTGAAGTACCACTTTAAAAAGAGCCATCGGTCTGACATAGACAATGGATTCTCCTTCTAGTCTACTGAACACTGTAATCACCAGTTATCCTCTCCCTTTTATTGGCTTTTGCTTTAACCTTGTTTGCTGTAGAATAAAAACAGCATTTTCCATGTCATGTGGCAGTAGATAAAGTGATCTACTGCTTGATACTGCCTCCATCACTCAGAGTCTATTCATGACCTTTGATTCTGTCAGGTTTCATCTGAGTCTGCTCACTGCTGCTTGGAACGAGAATTGTTATGAAGAAGCCATCCAAAGAAATCAATGTGTTCAATACAATGCACTGTGAAGTTTCTTTATGACGAATGGCAATATAATGGCTGACAGAATTGGCCTGCAATATTGCCACAATACTGCTTCTCCATCACAATTGCTGCCCCAACACCTCTATTTTCCACTTCACTTTCTCTTTGTCTACGACCTCTCCTACCCCCCCCCCTCTTCTCCTTCTCCCTCTACTTTGCACCTCTCAGGCTGAAAATAAGCTCAATTGCTTGGGGCTGACACCACATCATCATCACATATGTGAGCGTGTTTCATAGGATGAAGTAGGCACTGGGAGTTTCCATACCCTTCTTTCCACATTAGCCTGATAGATACAATATCTTCTTTTGGAAATAAACAGCTTAAAGCAAGTGATTTTTGTGACTCAATTTAACTCTGAAATAAAAATAAATCTTGTACCCTAACAAAGGCTGCCTTAACCTTACATTATATACTAACATAGTATACTATATACAGTATAGTACTACAGTATACTTTTGAAAGTGATTATAGTGACTTGTTGATAGTTATGCAGCTGTTTTTTATGTGTGTGTGTGTGTGTGTGTGCGTATGCGTGTGTGTGTGTGTGTGTGTGTGTGTGAGAAAGAGAGGGAGAGAAGAAGGTGCATACACACTATAATCACTGTAACGTCTGAGATGAGAGGAAAAGGGAAGTGAGAAGTGTTGTTTCCATGGTAACCGACATGTCAGCGAAGGGGCACGGTGCGTCTTTGTAAAATACATTAGTATTATTATCAATTCTGAGCTTTTTGCCAAGCTCCAAATATGCGGTTATTAAAATAAGTAAAAATCTGGGCATTCTTGAAAGGTCCAAACACTGTTTTTCTTAAAATTTCTAGAAAAAAATTGTCACCCAATTGTTGCTAACCGTTCGGGATTATACAGATATGTTATGTCATAACACTACTAGGTCAAGTGTGTTACATTAAAATGGTTTCTTTCATAGTTTAAATAGATTTACTTTGTTATATGATGTATACTGTACGAGGCTCTCTTTAAATGGCAGAAAGAACAAAGCATCTGGTCAATGTTCTCTTTTCTAATTATGAATGATCGTCATGGCAATGACTTTGCTATTGGTTTTCTTTACAAGAAAGAGAAGTACCAAATATTGTAATATGCTGGGTTTAAAGACATGCTCGTGGATCTGGCCTTGATCTTCGAGCAGTGAATTCAGAGTAAGATCAAAACCACAAACCCCTCTGATATTATTCTAGATAAACCTGTGGCAGTTAGACTGCAGAGTGTCCAAGAAGAAACCGCCAGCTAGTGTAAAGTTTTAGTGCAAAGAGCAGTGTGTTCGGAAAGTGGCTGGTTAGTTCAGTAGAAAGAAACGGTCATCGCAGAACTCACTTGGTACATTTTCAATAGCTGCCAATTCAATCCTTCAGCTCCCTCATCATTCTAACCAAAGCCCAATGAAAGACGCAGTATAATGGCCACGTCTCTGCCCTGCTCATTGGAATTACAGAGAAGTCAAAATTCGAAAAACAAACTCAAGTGAGACAACAACATCTCCAAAAGTGTGTTACTCACATTTCACGTTTAAAACCGAAGTGTTAAACACCGGCTACAACATAACAAGGCAGCGTGAGGAGCCTGCCTGCTGTGCCTCTGGTCACACTCACTAACTGATGATGACTGCAACGACGAGTTACAACGAGGAGGAGAGAAATGAAGACGGAAAGTGCTGGACACACACGGAGTCCCACGAGAGGGACACTCAGCAGCCTGTGTGTTTTTATACATCAGTGTGTGATTATGCGTGTGTGTGGTAGAGGCTCCTCTTCACGGCAGGCCACATGGACCCAGGGGACCTATGGATGCCACTCCTTCCAGAGACATGGTGTTCTCTGTTGTCAAGGTTGATGAGTTGCAGGATGAATCCAATTTCCTCTCCTCTCCCCCCATCTAATCTCGTTGTCATCAAAAAATTGAAGTATCGCATCCATATTTTTAACCATATTCTGTATCTGTGGCGTGTAGCTCTTCCAGTACAGTTGGAAATGCTGCGGTTTAAGGGTTTGTGTGCTATGATGGGAGAAGCTATAAGCAATTTCCAACTTTATCTCAGGAATCTCAGAAAACTCCAGCAATTAAAGAGTCTTAAATATGCTCTTCAAGGCTAAATACATGATATTGTGCTAAAAGACGACAAGCAAAGCGTCAGCACTTACCAGTAGAATTCATGTACAAGACATTGTAAAGCTAGTTAGTCATACGTATCATCAGGAAAAATGCAGTATCAGACTGCTCATGTTCAGGTAACCCTGTATGGATGCTTAGCTTAAATGTTTGGAGAATCGAGAATGTCATTTTTGTGAATGCAACGTTCCCTTGGATAATAAGTTTGGCCGTGGTTGGTTCCCCGAATCAAAATCTAAACTGTGACATAGCTACTAACATCTAGGATCTGTGTATCATTTTACATCTTCTTTGCTTTGTTGGTATTTGAATGGCTGATTTAACACCTGGTCAAGGGACAACCTTAGAAAATGTGCTTTTTGGCTAACATACAAATAAAATGACTAAAATGTTGAAGGAAGAATTCCAGCAATAGTGAAAGTTACTTGGATTGGATTAAAATTCACATCACTGCAGCAATTAGGACACCATATGCTCTGCATGAACATGCATAATGTCTCTCTTTTGTGTATTTAAGTGTATCTCTCGCTTTCTCTCTCTCTCACACACACACATACACACACACACACACATACACACACACACACACACACACACACACACAGACGGCAGAAGAATAGTATGATAAAATGTGGGTAAATACAAGTGTGTGTATGTGTTTTCTAGGATTGAGAAGAGATTAGACGTATGGTAAGATTTGCAGGATCAGACCCGAGCGAACCGCACACGATGATTGTCACGAGCTGTGTTATGAAACAGCAATATTAGCTCGTAAGCATCATAATCATCAGCCGTCATTCTGACAACCTCGTTCAATAATGATGGAGCTTTGACCAAACAGCAGCACAATAAACGACCATGAAGAAGAAAGTGCTCTCCATCTACTCCGTCACATTAAAGTGGCAATAGACAACATTGCTGCTTTAACTTATCGTTATGAAGTAAATGTTGATATTGCACAATGTAATGGCTGTAGAATAGTGACACCATTGGCGTTTACGTTGGTCCCCAATGAGCTGCCTGCATTCAGGCGGCATTTTCCCTTTCACACTAAAAGCCCTAGACATATACACTGCCTCACTGCATAGCATAGAGCATAGAGCATTTCGCTAAGAGGCAACTCAACAAAATAGCTCACAACACAGCAAAATAGCTCCAGTAGCTATCCCCATGTAGTAATGGTAACTGAGGAAACTCTACCCTCCAAAAGAGCCCCGTTGACGGAGGAGGTAAAGAAGGCGAAGAGGGAGGGGGATAAAAAAAGTTTTTTTCTACTAAACAGCAAACCTTCCTACTTTCACTGTACTTTCACTGAAACATTCACTTGTGGAGATCTTTTCTGAACAAACAAACATTAGTGTTTCTCATCAAAGTACATTGTGTGTATTGACGCCTAACAAACATGTGCATTTCTTTCCTCATTTGCAAAGCTGATTGTAAACATATTTTTAATCCTGTATTGTTTACATCCATGTATGCTAGCTTGCAGTCTCCTTTCCTGCCCCCCCCTTACCTCCTCCGCTGTCCTCCTCATCGATGCTGTTCTTGATGCAGTCGTACTCCTCGTCAATGTTCTGGTTGCCCCGGATCTGACTGAGCACGCGGCGGGCCTTCTGGGTCAGCCCACGCTGGATTAACCAGCGAGGGCTCTCCGGCAGGAACAGGAATCCCATGAACTGGAGCATGGCAGGAAGCACCGACAGACCCAACATGTACCTGGAGAGGGAGGGAGGGAGAGAGGGAGGGAGGGGATACATGGAGTGAGGGATGCAATTATGATCACAGAAACTACATAAGCAGGTGTTTTTGTTTTTTGGCTGTCGGCCATGACATGCACATTTCAATTCCTTTCATATCAGTTACAGAAATAGCTTGCAAAAAGGTTGCCCATACCTTCAGTTTATGTAGAGTTATTTGCCAGCAAGCATTAGGTGGTTTAGTTTATTAAAATTAAACACTGGGGGAAATGTCATAATACATTTAGCATTTAACTTTGACACCGAACGCAACAGGGAGTGTAAAGAAAGTACTATTTTGCCTGTGGCCATTTAAAAGTGTAGATCTTCTCTTAGTCTGTAACAAATCTAATCATCAGTAGACATATAAATATACACTTTGACTGCCTGTTTAACTTCTGCATTTCTGACAGCAAACCAAAACTATAAAACGTTGATTTCTAATACCATGACAGAATGATAAAAAAACAAAAAAAAAAACACTGATCTACTGGACTATTATGCTGAGAGGAAAACTGCCTCTCTGTATCCGCTCATGCACATCATCAGTGTTCAATGCACTCTGTAAAAGAGTCGTTCTACAAATCCAAAACATTATGTGGCAAAGAATAAGAGGGTACAGAGAGAGGAGAATACTGTGATAATGATCACATTTTAGAGAGTTTTATCTCTGGAGGTAGAAGAAGTGGAGAAGCAGCAGGACGCCGTTTTATACAACTCCAAAGAGTGGGACAAAAATCCATATATTTTTTAAGGATTTAAAATCCTAGACACATAAAGCTTTTCTTGTTCTACGCAGGCAATGACGTCAATCAGACAACATTCATACTCAAAGTGTCTCCAAAAAGCCACTATCATGTCTGAGTCGTAGCAATCGAGGGGCTTCTAAACGATCTCCGCCATCTCCATCAGAACTGTAGTTGAAGCAAATCCAATACAAAAAAAGAACGATTCTTATCTAAAGGATCCGACAGCTCAACATTGTCACACCTGCATTCAGTGTGACAGCAGGAAAAGATGCACACAGCAGCAGAAAACAGAAGACTGTAACAGATGGAAGAGAAAGAGGCATACTGTATCTTTCAAACATACAGCACAGCTGCTCTCAGCAAATGTTGGAGGCTGACCTGTGCATGTGTTGACATTTAGAATGAGAGCTTGAGCCAGTCCGACTTTTTCTGGCATCTGATATGATAAGAACCCAAAGTAAAGACGCTAATATCATATCTGACTATATGACCACTGATCATAAAGGGAAATGGGAAACCTTTGAATAGCACCTCAAGTGCATTTATGCAGACATTTACAAAGATTATTTGTCTAAATTGTAACTTTACACATCTTCGGTATGTGTGAGCTGTGTGTCTGACCTCCACCCATCACGCTGCAGGTAGCTGAAGGCGCCGTCGATGAGGCTGGCAGTGAACTGTCCACCGGTGATGAAGAGGGTGTTCACCGTCACCAGCTGACCCCTGAGGTGGGGCGGAGAGGCCTCAGCGATGTACACTGGCACTGTCATAGACGCAATACCTACACAGCAGGGGGAGAGAGAGGGAGAGGAGACGTTTATCGGGAGGTTCTGCTCAGCGAGATGAGATTGTGCCTCGTACAGCAGATGCTTGTTCTCAAATACTGTATGTACAGTATATCAGAAATTAAACATTTACCACATATGAACACAAGTTTACAAGCTAAACGATGACAAACATCTGATATTATCCAATCAATTTACCTTAAAGTAATAATCTCAAATATTTTCATTAAATAAATGTCTGTTAAGTGACTATCTATGACCAAATAAGGCAACACACAGCTGATTGAGCCTATAGCCCACTGTAAAAAAGTACTGCACTATTTATATATTTGCAGCATTACGAACTGAGTGTCTTTGGCGACATTCCTGGAAAAATAAATGCTGTATTAAGTTACTGCTGATGCAAACCGAACATTTCCTCCTGCTGCAGCTTCGAGTTGACTTTTATTTAGAAGTAGTCCCAGGAAATGCAATGCGTTTGTCAATGAGCCTGACACTGACCGCTAAAGAAACTGCGTCTACAAAAACAAGACAACGGTCATTTCCGTCGGTTTTTTTGACAGTTTTGATCAGTTTGAAACTTCGCAGGGAGTAAAGGAAGGAGAAGGAGTAAAGGAAGGAGAAGGATTAAAGGAAGGAGAAGGATTAAAGAAAACCTTAGAGATCCACTAATCAACATTTTTATAGTAAGATTTGAAAATAATTGTTGTTTATATTCTTTAAATTGCAAAACTAAAGTGTGAATTCAACATCAGTACTACAATATTTATTGTATAAATATTCTCAATATTTAAAAAATCTCTATTGTCTATAATTAATGACTTATTTAAAATTAATTTGACCTTTTAACCCTGACATCCACAACAACATTGACGTCATGTAGATGTGAGTTGAACCTAAGAGACACAAACAAATACAACAGTCCATCTCAGAAATGGACTGCACTACTCGGAAAAAAAACATTTGTGCACGCACGCACGCACACACACACAAAACATACACACACTTTTGTGTCACATGCACGCTTCTGTTCTCACATACACACAGAAGGAACAGTGTGTATGTGAGATGTATCAGACAAGGTGGCATGAGCTTTCTGCAGCTGTCTCCCGATAAGCTCTATTAATAGTCACTGCTTTCTATACCCCCCCACTCACCTCTCCCTCCCTACTGCCATCACCCTGCCTTCGACGGCCACCATGGCTACGTGGCTACCTGTTGCTATGGCAACCACTTGCTGGGAAACCAGTTTCCGAGCGGGCACCGCGCTGTGGCAGCTCTGGGAAGGGAAATCGATAAGCCAGAGCGAGGAGGATTTCTTCTTCTTTATTTTTTTTTTTTTGCACAGTTACGTTGCTTAAAGGTTTAAACAACATCAGAAAATGAACAAAAAAAAAAAAAGACACTTTTTTTTCCCCACAGTGTGCTCTTAAAAAAAACACCCTGTGGTCAAGTCTCCGCCTGGCCTCCCGTCGACTCTGCCAAGGCCGTCCAGCTCTCCAGCCTGCTGTTACACCCCGGGACATCGCTCGTCTCTTACGCCTTCAAATTGCTTTCTTGACCGTGTAAACATACCCGAAGGATTTGGAGTCAAGTCTTTGTCTTAGTTATGGCAAAAAAAAGAAAGAAAAAAGATTATCATCTGAGGGCGGAAATCCGAGATCCAGATCACCACTGAAATCTAATCAACTGCTCTTTGGCATGAAGCCTGTCTGCTCATTTGATGGAAATCCATTATAATCTTCTGAGAGATGCTGCTGAAAGACAAACATAGGAAAACCTTAACCTCTATGTTATACAATACAGTAGATGTTGGACTTTTAAAACTACAAATTATAGTAGTAAAGGCAGTGTACTAGTTTTGTCATGTACACAGTGGCCTCATGACATTGCTCACAATCCCACCCTTCCCCGAATAAAACCAGCTGTTATCACATAACTGAAATTCCATACAGGACAGGTCAAATGTACGGGGGACACAAGATTTTGCACTAAGTGCAAAGAAGACGCCCTGCGCAAGAATTTTTTGTCAAACAGCACATGCTGTATGGTATGTAAGAGGTATATTATATTAAAATAAGTATCAAGTTTGAGTGTAATGATTCAACAGGTAAACAGAGCAGCAGGCAGATTTCATGCAAACGGCAATCTGTTTTCACTCCTTCCTATCCGACCGCTACGTTCTGACTGTGTGTTTGCACTGCATGTTTGTATACTCCGATGACAATATGCAGATGCAAACACACAGACGCACTTAAGAACACCAACAGGTCATAACGTTCTGATTTGCTGTAATGCCTCTATCTGTATTCACCTCATACAGCCAGACCTCTTCATCCTCCCTCTTGCTAGTTTCCCTCGTTTGTTCCCTTGTTTTAAATATCGCAGCCGTATGTATCACCAGCTTGTCTCCGTCCGAGCCACACCTGCTACCACACACAGCCCATATGCCTGTGAGTGAGATACTACAGCTGATTGTTGATGTATTGACTGAGTAATGGATCATTTCCATTACACATCCTGCTGCAGGTGGTCACAGGGAAAATATATTAAAGCCCATTAAAGCTAATACCATTACAGGCCAGTAAAAAGGTCAAATACTCAACAGTTTTGCTCTAGTTTATTGATTGATCTAAAATGAAGTGTTTTCAGTCCTGCTTCACAGTCATTTTTATCTTGCATTGGCTTATAAAAAGGCTAAATGTATTCATTTTTAAGCTGCTAATGCTATAATTTTACTTGTATGTTATGTCTTCTGTGTTTCTTTTGGTTTTGCACAAATGGAGATTCCAGCATTTCTTTTTTATTTTATTGAATAAGTATCATGCTATATATAAAACAATAAGTGACAAATGCTTGTTATTACGTCACATTAGTGATTTCATGATACCAGAAATTTAGTAGTTGATACCAGTACCAGTCAAATTCAACGATTATCGATACCAATTCGATACCATGGTAACAAATATGATAATAAATCCTATGCACTTCAACATTCAATCCTTTATTAGCGCTTGCATACTAGCTTTTGTTAAGAAGTTAAACGGGTCATAAATCTCCTCTAATGTATATTTTATGTTGCTGTGAAAACCTCTCCTTTAAGCAACTGTACTTATTCAAGTTTTTCACCAGAACTACATTTTACAGGACTACATTTAAACACATCATAATAACATAATAATTTACCTTTCCCCATAACTAATTTTTACTGAATAGAGCTTGAACGCACCGTAATGCAACTCTATGGAACTTCATTTGCAGGCTGCTAACGGCTACCAGCCAACGTTAACTAGCTCTCCTCCTGCGGATTACAACACGGATGTATTGTTCACAATGTAGCATTATCAGGGGGAAACAGTGTGCGTCCTCTAGATACAGCAATAGTGAGTTCAATTAAGCACAATTTCTATCGTCAGGACGAAGAGACGCATAAAAAAGACCTACTACACAGTGAGAGCTTAGACGTACGAGATTCATTTTGAGCGGCTCTTCTCCTCTATCAGTATTGTTACACAGAGGACATATCTGGAGTCAAGTGACATTACTTTAATACAAGTGAAGCCTTCTCAAGTATTCATACTCCTCTGAAGTTCTCCACTGAAACTGAAGTTGCACTGAAAACAAGTAATATTATCTCAAACAAAGCCCAGGTTTCTTCACTTGCTGGAATGTGTTCCTTTTCTCGTTAATGAGCTCTCCTTTCAGCACCAGGGGACAGCTCCCAGCACTCCCTTCTCCACACACACACACACACACACACACACACACACACACACACACACACACACACACCACACCCTCATAAAGTCATCGCCTGGTCAGGCTCAAAGCAGCACAGCTCAGTTAAACAAAGAATCTGTCTGGTCTTGTGAAGGCAGCCTGTAGGCACCGAGTACAAAGCTCAGGACGGACTCACTTGATCAGAGTACGAGGGAGATACTTCTCTAGACCTCCATCACAGTGATTTGAATAAGAGGCATGCAGGACATTTGCTGGTACTAATGGAGGAAGCTAATGAGAGGCTAATGGATCATGCTTGAAAATGCGGAGGAAAAGAGAAACCCGCCCTAGATAAAACTGTTGATGAATTTCATATGGTAAAGTGTTGTGACTGGTGATTACATTCAGTGTTAAAAGCAGGAGATGTTGTGCCCTTTATTAAATAATTTCAATAAAGTGTGCACATTGGATTTTGCCAATACAGATTTGTTTATCTAAAGGCAAATCATCTACCATGTGACTCACATTTTAAAGGTTTTTATGATGTAACTTCACTTTAGTCATATGAAATTCTATGACTTCATGTTCTTATAAAACCATTTTGGAAAAAGAATTAACTCAAAATGCCCAAATGTCAAGCCAAAAACAAGCAATTTCTTGAACACTTGACATTTTAGTGATGTGATTTCCACATTACAACAATAAGAGCATAAACAAACTCCTCTATAAGTCTACACTTAACTTCCACCTAGTGAAGATAAGAATTGTGACTTAATTATACAAACCAACCAATTAATTATCAAACCTCCAGGTAATAACTAAATGTTATCACAAAGTAATTAACTGCACTATTGTATGCAGACCGTTCATCTTCTGTCTCTCGAAGGACAAAACAAATCTATCATTTGTAACTGCTCGATCATTTAGCCAGAAAACATGATTATGCACACACTGTGAGAGTGTTTGCACTTATGATTGTGCGTTTTTGTGTCCATGTGTGAGGGAATGGATTATGACTAACTGAGCCTGTAGCCATCAAAGCAGATTCCTCTTAAAAAAAAAACATTTCATGGCTCCTTTCAACCTTTAAAATCTAACCGTCACCACACAGAGAGCACAGAAAGAATCATGTACATGGGTGTTTTGTAAATCGCAGCTTTTACTATGTGCTTTGGCCTTTCGTTCACACCCAGCCGCCGTTTTTAGGTCACTGAAAACAAACCTGCCCGGGCCAAAACTTTCAGAATGTAATTATTGTCAACATTTTCAAATCTAAAGACAATGATTATGAGAGAAACAAAGTAAATAAAGAAACCGTACCTCCAAAATACGACATCACATAATTCATTAATATGTGTGTGTATATATTGCTAAATCTTTTTAAATAAAAACTGATAAAACAACATTATAAAGCCCACAGCTAGTGTGGCCAATGAACACACAAAGAGTCGTCTTGCTTTGGTTTAGTAGGAAATGACCAACAAAAACTTTGGTTGGAGTAGATTCTCCTGCTTGATTTTTAAAATAATTCTCCTCACACATCACAAATAACACATCCAAGATTGTTAACAAGAGTAGATTTCTCCTCCAAGATTGAAACATATTTCAACAAATATCCTTTGCAGTAACAAAACCTCTTAACCTGATAGGATTGACAAGGAATCATTAAATAACTTGGCATTTTCAAGCAACGGCTCGTATCACAGAACCGTTCCCGTACTCCAGCAAAGGTCATATCGCAATAACCGGCCCAGAGCAGGCGAAGCAGGCGCTCATGGGTAGAAATACAGAGAGGCAGGGCTTCCTGGTGTATGGCCTTTCCTGGCTTGACAAACAGCTCCGATGACCTTTTTGTTCAGAAATGCTAAGCAGGTCACGTGCGAGTGTGCAGGTGACGGGCTCGGCCAAAATAATTGCATGCAATGAAAAATGTTGCCTTATTACCGTCTCCAGCGGCTAATTGCGGTGCCAGAATGTGTTTCATTATCCATCAGGGCCGGCGCGTGCTTTCTCATGTAATGAAGATGACTGCATGGGAAAGATTGTGATGGTGGGAGGGGAGGGGAGACTTATAATGTAGCAGCTGAAATGACCCGGGTGATTAGTTTCCTCCACATATTAGCAATCACAGCTTGTGTATGTAAATGAAGTATGTAGCTGCTGCATTTTCTGCATTTTTCTTTCCCTCACCTTTCATTGTTGTTGCTTCTCAAGAAAACAAAAACACTACACTGGCATTACTGCCACAGTTTGTGTTGATATTGCAGTACATGTCATTATGGGCTGGTATTTCCAATTAAAACTGGCTGTAGATGAGCACCCATTTCCATAAAAAAAAAAAAAAAAAACTAGTGGTTGATGAATGTCCATTAACTTTGCAGAAAGTCAGCGGTAGAAAATAATCACTGTTCATTATCACCAGCAACAGGTATGCAAATATTCTAAATAGGGAAAAACCTGACCCCATCATCAGAAGAGCACCAGGCATTTTTAAATGGATTAAAGCGGCAACGTTTGTTACTTAAAAAAAAAATCACAATTTATATGTAGGGCTGCAACTAAATTGTTTTCATCATCGATGAATCTTTAGATTTTTCCAGTTGATGAATTGTTTAGTCTGTTGGAGAGTAGTGGAATGGCGCTGTATCCAGGTCTTATTATACATGCATACCATGCAACAGCTGGATCCAACAGCTCCCATAATGCATCATAAAAGCGCCTCCTCATTAGAGTTTCTCTGCCTTTTTTATAAATAGCAATGTCTTTCAAACACTTTGTCCTCAGTTTGTCACTCAGGCATTGTTCTAAATGCATCCTCTAGACTTAGATAATGCAGATGACATCATCAAGGTAACTGTTTATCAGACTTTAGAAACTATACTAACTTTATTTTATTTATCAACTCGATCTTGATCAGGTTTCATTCAGATGCTTTATGCCCAAATTCTAAACGTGCCTAAAAACAAGTTGATGGAAAGTGCAAGAGGATACATTGGACAGAGAGTTTTGTAAAACATGTTCACATTTCTATATTACAGTTTTGGAAGATTGGTATAATGAGAATCATCTGTCTAATTGCACACTGTATCTATTTTCATGAGAAAATGTACGACCCCTTACTCTACTAGGAGTCAAACTTGTTTTTGTAAAATTCCCTGTAATTGATTGCACAGAGAAAACACATTTACACTTTGCTTAAGAGTTGTTTTAGTAAAAGGAAAGGCTAATATAAGTTTTATGAGTTTACAAACAGGGTATCAGAAGATATTTTTAACCCCTCACAATCCTTGTCAATCTCTGATTTGATTCATTCTTGTCAAGTCAGAAAAGCATTTTTCACAGAATTGTAAGTTACCCAAGCTACATAATCCATCACAGGAACCATGAAGCTATAATTTAATTCTGTCAACATTTTTAGTTGTCGTTTTATTGCACTCGAGTTGAGCACTTCCTGCCAATCACCTGAGTTCCTAAAAATATAATAAAACGTTTCTGTAACATACAGGTTTTCTTACTTTGGATGTCTTTTATAGGCAAAAGGAAAATTCCCACTGCATCCAATATGCATAAAAAAAATGTATTTATAATTTATTTCCCTTTAAATCATTATCTCCTGATTTGCCAAGCCATTTATCCAGCTGTGCCATTCACACCTTCCCACCGGGTGGAACATTGACAAAGACCCATTCATTATCTGCAGATTCCTGATGCCAGATTTAAAAAAAACAAACATATGCTATCATAATGTAGTTGATTTTTATACCACACAGCAAGAATCAAAATTACAGCCATTTATCACAAGAAGAATTAGAAAAGGGGTCCGAAGGCAACTCTTGATTTAAACATAAATAACAAAGGGCTTCAGTTGGAAGACAAAATAAACCCAGAGCTCTTCACTGTGCTCAGGGATGTTTATTGAAGAATTAAGCCTCCTCTCTTATGTCCCAGTGGTTGACTGTGGAGAGAAAATTTGTCTGCAGTCTCACTGAGGAGAGCGCTTACTACTCTCAAAGGAGGCGGCGGACGAGTGCCATCAACGTGGCGCTCATCCTGTAAAGCCAGTTTTAACAGTACAGAGGAGGTGACTCATGAGCAACAGCAGCCGCTATAAAAAATTTGGGATACATTGAATTCTGATCAAAAGGCAGGTTGCATGTAAAAGCATGCAGAGAGAGGAACAAGCTGAGAGGGGGATGATTCAAGAGAGTGAAAAACATGCATGCAGGGAAGGAAGAAGTAGAAAGGGAATGTGCAAAGGTGCATTCATGGGGGAGGAAGCAGGGATGGGGCCAATCCGATAATCGGACATCGGTGTCTAATGAAGGCGACCTCACTGACACTAGAAGTGTCCCGTGTGCTTTGAGGCTAGTCTTGGCTTCCTTTTGGGCGTGCTGTGATGATATCCGTTTCTTATTTATCTTTCAGAGTTGGTTGTCTCTGATTTAGCCTTAATGGTGCCCAACTGAATCTAATTATAATCGTAATGATGATAATAATAAAGACAGCGAGTTGTCTAACAGCCGGTGGCATGCAGCCTGAGCCAGCAGAGGGCCACGCTGTGTAATTAGAAGCCGTGAGTAATTGCAAATATCAGGCCTGAGGCAGGGAGAGGCAGAATGAGAAGAGACAACCAAATCCATTATGTGTGTGTGTGTGTGTGTGTGTGTGTGCGTGCGTGTGTGTGTGCGTGCGTGCGTGGTTATTCTTTAAGACCTGTGACCTTAAGGTGCATTTAAAATTATTCTGACCTCGGAACTTTCTGATGGACAGCAAGTGCAGGGGAAATGTTAAGTAAAGTACCACATTAGCAGTAGTGCTGCAGATGAGTCTCTGCTTTCCAATTAAGAGCAACTTTACATCAGAGACTTTGTTCATTTATTGTATTGTGACAAGTATTAAAAATGGAATCCCAGGGGTTTTTACTTGCTTTTACAAAACCGAGATGTAGGCCTAAACCCAATCCGTTGGGTTAAAATGCAATTTAAGCTCCAAATAAAAACTGTGGGAAATGCTTAAACAAGCATCTGGTTGAGTGACAGACTGAGGGGACAGAGAGCATGTTGAACACATGTCTTACCAAGCCCCACTCCGACGATGAGCCTCCCCGCCAGGAGAACCTCCTTGCCAGGGGCGGTGCTCAGCACGATCCCCCCGACGGTGAAGAAGAAGCTGGCCAGCAGTATGCACACTCTGCGCCCGAAGAGCCCGTTGAGGAAGCCGCCCAGCAGGGCAGACAGGGCGGCCGCGGCAACAGTACTTGATATCAGCACCTCCTGCCACAGGGCGCTCAGGTCCATCTCCCTCTTCAGCAGGAGCATCGCCCCGGAGATAACCCCGGTGTCGTAGCCGAACAAGAAGCCCCCCAGGGCGGAGAACACCGCCAGGACGTAGACGAAGCCGGGCGTGACATCCTGCTGGAACTGCTTGCGGGCAGCCCTCTCCAGGTCCCCGGTGGAAGAGGGGGGCGCTGCTGGCGCGCCGGCGGTGGAAGCCGCGGCGGAGGCGCCCTGGCTGCTGATGCTGGCGCTGGACGGAGCCTTGATGAGACTCCGCTCTCCTCCGTCGCTCACTTTCTTCCACCGCTCGCCCATCAGGTTGCTCATACTACGGAGATTGTAGTCATGGTCGACCTGCTTTCGCGACATATGGGAAATACAACACAGGACAGTGCTGCTTAGTTGAATTTGATGCTTCCAAAAAAAAAAGAAAACAAAACAAAAACACACTCAACTAATGTACCCACCCCACCCCCCGCAGTTTGGAGTTACCACCGCGTTAGTTCTCCACAACCACTCCCAAATCTAACGTTGGCTGCAGAATAAAGTTGTTCTCCAGCCTTGTGTGTGTCAGCGCGTCATGTCCCCGTGGTCCTGGTGGGAGAGTTGAAGAAGAGTGGGGAAGAAAGGTAAGATAGGAGGAGTGTAGTGGAGCGGTTCGTCATTACGAGCGTCGGCATGACGCAGAGAAATGTTGTTTAGGAAGCATGATGCTGCTGGAGGGGATCGTTCGTGGCGAGGGTTTAGTTTGCTGCCATTAAATGCAATCATGGAAACGATGTGCTCAAAACAGAAAGCAATACTTCTGTTTACTGTCAGGTGATCGTGATGCTCTAAGAAAACAGTGACAATATTTCATGTTTGGGTACAAGCACAGTTCTAACAAGTTAGCATTGCGTACTTATAGATTTAGATGCATACACCGGTATTAATTTACAGTATGTCTGAATAAAGCCTAGATTCCTGATGATGGCACAGATGTGAAATCGGCTCATTTTGCCGTGTTTCACCTGTTACTATTCAACAGGCTGCCTCTGGCATTATAAGAATACGGCTACCCCCTGCAGGTTTGACTCTCGTATTACAGGTTGTCTTGCTCAACACACACAGTCACACACTGGCAGCCCCACGGAAGGTTTCACTTCAGTCGATCATTGATTGTTGGGTGAATGCAGGTGAGACACAGAATCACATAATCTCTTGATTTGTAGTCAAAGCTTCCTCGTCAGGCTATTTACTTTTACTGAACGAGCATTACTGAGAAAAAGCTGCACCCACACCATGTGCTGGGAAAGTAGGACAGCAATTTACAAATAATTTCACTAATGATTGATCTTGAAGTTGTTTTTTCTTGATTAATAGTTGGTGGAAAAATGTGGAATCACATTTTCCCAAAGCCTAAGATGTTGTTTTCCAATTGCTTGTTTTGTCAAACCAGTGGTCCACAGTTTATATATGTTCAGTTTATTCTCACAGAAGACAAAAGAAAGCTGCAAATCCTCACAGTTAAGAGGCTGGATCAAGGCAAGGTGTGTCGTTTTTTGCTTGAAAAATGTCTATTAAAAAAACCTCCCCTGTTTAAAGCTAAAGGCCTAATAAAAATGTCTCCTCGCCTCTCATGTTCAGAACTCCCTCCTTCACTCTTCAAACAATATCATTGTCTCCCTTCTCCATTATTGATCGGGCTTAAAGCACAGAAAAAGTCATCTGAGTGAACATGCTGCTTGGCTGCAGCCTGGAGAAATGACATGGTTGTAAATGCATTCATGTGTGGAGGGGATCGATATGTGGTGGTGCTGGTGTCACACAAAACGGAGAATGAGTACAGCCTGATAATGGCTCATGATTGACCCCATTAGAGAAGGAGGCCAATAATGGGACAAGCTTCCTGTATGCATAATGGTGTACAGGGTTTCATGGTGAGAACCTATAATGTCTCTTCTAGGGAAATTAACTGTGTGAGTCCAGCTGAGCAGCGAAGTGCGTCCAACACATGACAGTTGCTGGCCCGATTCTCTGAAGTTGATTATGGATCACAGCTAAGACTTTAGATACAGGATCTTGCACAGGCCACATACTCGTACACAGGCACTATCTAAGTTTCTTACTGTTTACCTCAAGGCACTTTCTACCTTTTTTAAAAATCGAAGCCAGGTTGGCCTATGCTGCGCACTAACTGACAAGTCTTTGTGTTTCTGTGAAAAAGGATAAACGGGCTGAACTGTTTTCGCCTCTCGAAACACAACCAGGTTTTTTTTGTTGTTTTTTTTTTTTTTTAAATGTATGCAAGATTTTTGCTGACAGAGCTGTCTCTGGCAGGTACAGTGAGTTATGACAAGTAGTTATACCTTATGCGAGTGAAATGTCAGCAGAGCACAATGATTTCCAACTGTATTCAGCTACTTATTCAGAAACACGACTTACATTTGAATTTGCTTTTACCTTCAACCAATACAAAATGACTGTAGTTGTAGTTATATTTATGGTTACAGTTTAATTATTTGCAGTGAAAGTACTCCTCAGTACTAATATCTACACGCCCTAAGCACTTTAATTGTAACATAATATAATAATAACATTTGACAGGTGGTGGGTTTAGGGTGATAGATATCAGCCTTAGCTTTAGATGTAGCCTGTGGATGTGTTGAAAAGCCCCTAAATTCATTTTCCCACCTCACTGATTTAACTTGAGAAGCATTTTTTTTTTTTTTTTTTTTAGTTTGCAGCTTTAAGTGTAATCTTTGCATGAAAAGAAATCTGAGAAGCTGCAGAACACGTCTTTAAACATTATGTGGTACTTTCCCTCAGCGCTAAAATTAAAAAAATAACTAACTACATCCTGGTTCATGTACCCTGCCAATTTACATAGCCTCATTTCTCAAATGATCATCATTGATCTTCTGTTAACCTGCAATGCATTGTCTGGTTTGACAGTATTTGCCAAAAGTAAGCATCCCTCTTTGTTCATAATGCAGGACTAAATATTTAACCCATTAGTTTTGACATGTCCTTCAACAGATATTAAGGAAGTGCTATCATTCCTTTCAGGAAGCATTCAGGTTTAAAGGAAGAAAAGAACAGACTCAAGTTTCAAATTGCCTTTGAGTCTTCCACACTGTGTTTGTGCATCCATCACAACCTTTTTGTAACCTCTTTCACGCGCATACTTTCCCATGGGGGTGTATATCATTGGGATTGTTGTTTTTACCTTGAAATGGATGTATTTAACTAATGCAACACGATTAGCAGGTTATGCTTAAATATAGTTTTCCACTGGTGTTTGGCAATTCAGGAGAAACATAGAAATGATCAATCAGTTTAATATTTAACCTGATTTCTGTTTTCTATTTCTAGTTTCCGGGTGAATGTGCATGTGCACGAGCACGGGATGGGTGGTTCCGAGTGTTTGGACACTGCATATAAAGCCATGTCCCGGGCAGTTTGTGCAGTTTGTGCAGTTTGTGCAGTTTGCGCAGTTCCTCCCGGTTTCACCTGCTCTCCTGCAGCGAGAGAGCCACAGGCAGTATGACCTCACAGCGATGGATGCTGGCACTCTGCTTTTCACTAGCCTCAGGTACCATGCACTTACTCATTTAATCATTTGAATGTGAATACATTTTTCTTAGCAGATTAAGGGACAAGAATATTGCTTATTGAAATTAATACAATATCTCCAAATTTCTTTAAAATTATTTTCGCGGCATAAACGGCAACATGATAAAGATGCAATATTTTAACATTTGCCTTATTCTATGAAAAATATTTGTTGTTTTTCATAGTTGTTTCCACTATTTTTTTAAATCACATTTGACAAACTGGAGTAGGGAAAGTAATGTGCATCAGTCTTACATTGTGTGGTGGAATAAAAAAGTATCTTTACTTTACTTAATTACAAATTTGAGGTACGTGAACATTATTAACAGTATTTCAATTTCATGCTACTTTATTTATATTTCTACTATACTGCAATTCAATTGTTGTTTTTACTCCACTACATTATTTCAACAGTTAAGTTACTAGTTACTTTACAAATAAAGTATTGACACACAAAACTTATGATAAGCTTATAAAATGTTATGCACTGTTTAAACCACTCAATAGTCAAATAATATAATTAGTTGATTAGTATAACACTGACAGGAGCTATCACTTATGAGTAGCTCTACTTTTGATAGTCTAAAGTAGAGGTAACTAAAAGTACCATTTTCAATGCAGGAAGTAATAAAGTATTTAATATTTCACTATTGTTTTACTTTTTTTGATTTGTATATCTAAATATTGTATCTGGTATAACAAACATTCCTGCTATATCCAAAGTATTTGTGTTATTTATCATTATTCATGATTTTTTAAAATTTGAATTCATGTTTACTTCCACCTTGACACTGTTTTTCTCTCCTAGTTTTAGGCACGGGGGAATCGGTCACAACAACAGAAACTCAGAAATGTGAGTATAAGTGTGTTATTGTTGGAACTTGAGCAGTAAATTATACAGATAACTTTGTATACATAATTGCATATGTAATATGTACCCGTTATATTGTTTTAATCTTTCTGAAAGTCATTCTCTTTCATTGTTTGATTAGATTTCTCTGAAACATACGGATATATTGTTTTATTGTTTCTTTTGAAAAATACACTTTTACAATTTTAACTATTTTATTTGATTATTTTATTCTATAGTATTTCATTAGATTTTTTTTTAAAGACTTGAAGTAATAGATCACGTGGCTTATTGATTTAAAAATGGTACTCTTAAAAATCTTATAATATACTGTTCTACAAAGAAAAGTGAACTCACATTGCTTTTCATGATTAGAAGGAAAGTAATGCAAAGTTATTAGATTTCATTATTGAGTTCTGAGTTGATTGTTGAAAGAATTGTTTTGCTGATTACACCTTTAGCAGGAAACACAGAATACATTTTCACCGTAACATTTTAAACTCTAACCATTACACAATTATTGAATGGACTTATTGCTTCATTATTGAGCTCAGTGGTCATTGTCCAGCATTAATCAGTAAATTGTGATCAGACACTTGCAGGACATTTGGCAGCGGGGTCGTGCAGCCTTTCAACGGTTCAAGTTTCTATGTTCGGTCCAACTGCCTGTTCGTCCTCACCCGCTTCACCCACAACCGGGTGGAATGTGATATCACCACACGGCGAGGCGACAACGGGCTGCTGGTCCGAGTCGAGATCATCATCAACAAAGTCAGGACTGTTGTGCAGAATGGAAGCATCCTGGTGGAGAAGAAAAGGTTCGAGCCCAACCCTAACTCACCCACAGAAACCAAATGATGACTCACGCAAAGTTCAATCTAATCATACATCGCCCGGGTCTGTTTGCTTAGATCAAAATGTATAGTCTCAAAAAAAAAAAAAAAAGCCACAGGTGAGTGTTCTGCCAAAATGCACAAATCATTCACTTAAATGGCATTCATAATGGGACATTTTTCTGCATTCCTAATATGATCATTGTTAGTTGATCATTAGCTTTGACTGTGGGACACTGGACTATTAATGGTTGGTCTTTCCGGGTGGGTTAATTGAAAATATATGGCCACTGTAATACTTAACTGATTTTATAATTTTTTTCCAAATCAAAGTTGAGGCAATGAGAAGACTTCAGAACCTGTTTTACGCCAGGTGCTGGTCTTAATTTTGCCTGACAAAGAGGAACCGTATATACAAACGGTTTATTAATTCAGTGATTGTGTATTTATTTGTCTTTAAAATCCACTGTGATAACCCCTGTTATCTGAATGTGTGCTGATATCTGTATGTTCATTTGTTGACAGTGCTTCCCTTCCATACGACCACACCTACCAGCATATCTTTCAGTACGGCATCTACACGAAGCTGAAGAGCTCGCTGCTTCCTCTGTGGGTCACCTGGCACAATGTACCGGGAGGAATAGACACTCTGTGGGTGAGTTAACAGCACACATAAACACAGGCGTGCACACATAATCCATATCCGAAGTTAACTGGAACACTTGCAGCTAGTTGCAGAGTGCTAGCCTCACCCAC
The DNA here is from genome assembly GCA_943590825.1 of Bovichtus diacanthus. Classification (NCBI taxonomy): domain Eukaryota; kingdom Metazoa; phylum Chordata; class Actinopteri; order Perciformes; family Bovichtidae; genus Bovichtus; species Bovichtus diacanthus. The sequence continues at coordinate 761,323 of CALSBV010010890.1, read as the reverse complement.
TGAAGCCTTTTAAAAAAAACGTGTTGTTAAGGTGGAGCTGGAGCAGGAGCTGAGCAGCGACATGACTGGACTGTGTGGAAATAACAACACCCCAGGTATGATGGTTAAGTGTCTGGAATTGATAGCACGTTTTTTTGTAACGTTTTTAGCAGCAATTATAATGTTAGTAGAGAAGAAGTTGTGCAGAACATTGTGGTTATAATGATAAATGATTTTTATATGCAATTACTAAGTTAAGTTGTACATACTCAATTTAAATAAAGAGAAAAGTACAAAAGTCAAGTGAAACCACAAGTGTAAGCGAAATGCTAATGTCAGTATTTCCAATCATTAGAATGTATCTGATTATACGAATGCGCAAATGTCGTTTTTTGTCAAACTTTGACATTTGTTTGCATTCAATTTGCTCTATGAATTTACAATCTTCATGAAATCAGGCCACATGCAGCAGTTGATAACGGAGAGCGTGCTTGCTGATGACACATGTCAAATCCGAGATCCCGTCTCTGCTATGAATCCAGTGAGTAAACTTTTGCAAGGTCTGACCGTTACCATTTAAAACAGAGTGCATGTGATAATACTAGGTGCCTGCTGTCGGTGCTGCTATTTTTTCACTCATTGGAAAGAAAAATACAGGGTTTGAATTAACTGAAGCTTCTAGCTGTTTAGTTAAAAAGTAGTGACTTTAAAGGACATCATGTTTAAAATGTTGATTCATAAATGTAAACACTTCATTTTTTAGTCAATCCATTCAGCTGTGTTTGAACATGAAATGAAGGTAAACGCAGCTCACACCATATAATATGACGTGGTTCCAAGTGTTCAGGTGGTTTTCTCTGATGATATTTGTAGGTATGCAGAGAGTTCTTGTCCTACACCCTGGATTGTCTGCAGGCCAGGGTGCCTCATTACATCCAACTCTGTGAAGAGAACATTAACGGCTATGAAACGAACGAATACATCAGCTGTGCCTTCTTCAAAGAAGTTGCCCAACAGTGCGGAGACAACAGCTATGTCAGGAGGATATGGAGAACTGTAACCAAATGTGGTAGGCGCTCTTTAAAGCTAGATTTTAAGGTTCTTCAAATTAGTTTGGCTCAAATTCACGTTTGCTTATTTGATTGCCACTTGATGTATTTGCCTGTTTCTGTGGGTTAATGCAGGGGAGCCGAGGTGTCCAGGGGATCTGGTTTATGTAGACCTGGGTGCGGCCTTTGTTCCCAGCTGCTCCAATCCAAACTCCACATTTTCCAACCAGGAACTCACCAGCTCCTGTGTCTGCCCAAAGGGTGAGCACTGTCTGACTTTATAATGTAGCTCTTCACTTGTCATTTCTTGTTTAGTCCACACGAGTCTGATAATAAATGGTACACTCGTTTGTGTTGTAGGTACGGTGCTGAATGATCGCGCAGATGGCTTCAACTGTGTGACTGTGTCCGGCTGCCCCTGTGTGTTTGCTGGCAGGAGCTACTCATCCGGAGACACGCGCAGCACCAAGTGTCAGTCATGGTAAGTGGGCGGAAATTGAATTGATATTCTTTGCGGAATATCCATTTCTATTTGGGATCAATAAAATGAAGTAGAAATTAAAAAGTTTTATAAAACAAACGTCAGCATTATACATGCAACATGTAAAGATATACAGAGACAACAAGTTGCAACACATTTTTAAAGCATGCCTCCATCTACCACTACTTTGATTCTTTTTTGTATCCTGTCTGGATTTTTCTGCCTGTAGAAGCTCTCCTATATCTCCACATTAAAAAAATTAATTAAAAAAACTATTATTCCTTTTTGCCTGCAATAAAGGAAAATCATTAACGGTATATTAGTTGGTTCTCAAATAGAGATCTGTTGCATACAAGTGTAGCAATATCCTCTTGGAGTCTAGTGGAAGTGAAGTTTCTAATTTGAGGTTCCACCTCATGTCTTTCCACAGTATGTGTGTCAATGGGAAATGGCGATGCTCTGAAAACCACTGCCCCCCCAGATGTGTCATCGAAGGGCAGTTTGTGACATCATTTGATGGCAAACAGTATGCCGTCCCTGGTAAATGTACATATGTGGCTTCACAGGTGAATTGTTCCCCACTAACGACAACATCTAACATTAACATTAATTGTTGTATTTTTATGATACTAACGACTCTTTTTTATTAAGGGTCTCAACTGGACAATAACAATAGAATTTTCCAAAGAGGGACCCTCTCTGAAAAAAGTTATTCTTCAGCTTTTTCAGGTACAAGCAGTCTTTGAGGGTTTGAATTTAAAATGATATAATCTGTCAAACAAATGTCAAGCAAGCGTAGTGGACAGTCACTGAATATAAACGTTCTTTTTTGGATTTGCAGGAAACGTATACATTCGCTCAAAACATAGCTAAATTCGGAGGGGAGGAGATCACTGAACTTCATCAGTCTGGTAAAAAATGAGAAGAATTATTGTCAATTGCATCTGCTTAGACGTCCTGCAATATGTCCTGTGGCCTAGTTATCCATCCATTATGGCTTGGTTAACCACCCAATCACTTACCAACCTCTGTCTCCTGTCAGATCATGCTCTGGTGTTCTGGCAGTCCTCCATGTACGTCCAGATCGACACAGCCTTTGGTATGAAGATCCAAATCCAGATGCTTCCTGAAATCCAGCTGTACATCACCCCACCCAGAAACCACGCTGGCATGATCTCAGGTTAGGATCTCAGTCTACCCAAAATATATTGGCATCGGCGTTCCCTTTGGGATTCACTTTTATTATGACTTCTAGTTTTTTTTGGAAGAACTCTCAACACCAACTCTCTACACCCTCTCTGGCAGGGTCCAGATTGATTTGTGATCATAGACGGTCTGTTTTTCAGGTCTTTGTGGCAACAACAACAATGACACCACAGATGACTTCTCCACCAGCAGCGGGATCATCGAGAACTCAGCCCAACCATTCGCTCTGTCCTGGAGTGTGGGTGCTTGTGCAGTGAACATACTGCACACCTGCATCAACACTGACAATGGTACCAATTAGAAATAACATGTTGGAACTGTGTGTACAAATTCATACAAAATGTTTTATTTGTCGGCCTGAATTCTGCATATCAGTGATGAGAAGTTATTAAAAAAAATAGACATAAAGTCATTACATTTTGAAATTTAAACACTGGAAATGTGATAGGATACATATACTTCAACTACAAGGGAAAACAAACTTAATTATCTTAATATGTATTTTTGCAGAAATATTTGCTGATGAAAAGTGCTCCGTGTTGAACAACCCAACTGGCATATTTGCTAAGTGCCATCATCATATCCCAACTAATCACTACCACATGGTAACAAGACTTTTGCACCTTTTGCATCCTTTTTATATCAATAACCAATCATTGACTCCTTAGCACGAAACTGATTTTTGTTCCAGGCTTGCATCCAAAGAACATGTAACTGTGGCAGCCGCTTGGCTCAGTGCTTGTGTGTTGCTTTGGGCAGCTATGCCAAAGCCTGTGCCAGTCTGGGTGTCGTGATTGGTGACTGGAGGAAAGCTACCAACTGCAGTGAGTTTTGAGTTCCAATTGTTCCAACAACTGGTCCAAAAAGTCAAATAAAAGAAAATCTTTTTTTGCGATAACAATTTAAAGGATGACTCAATTTACATTACTAAATGTAAAGGCTTTTTACAGATTATAGGTTGAATCAACTACCGTGTAATGTCAATGAAAATGTCACATTAGTACTAGTAGTATTATAAATCAGTGGTGTATTTAATGTTAATCACAATGTTGGGTCGCAGCTCTGAAGTGTCTGAAGAACCAAGAATTCTCCTACAACATGCAAGCCTGCAAACACACATGCCGTTCCCTGTCTGGCCCCGACCCTCGCTGCGGGCTGGACGACGCTCACGCGGAGGGCTGTGGCTGTCCGGAGGGAACTCACCTGAACCAAGGAGACGTCTGTACCCGGAAGGAAGAGTGCTATTGTCCCTACTACGGCGGTACAATGGCTCCGGGGGCTGCTGTTATTGACGGACGACAGTGGTGAGCTGAACATCTGAGTATTTACAGCCACTTAAAACTTAAATACCATTTATCTTAACATTTTACTGTAGTTTACTTCACTGTAGGCTGAGGCGATTACGATATATTGTGTCTATTGCAGCTTCTGTGTGAATGGACAACTGAACTGTTCTCAGGACTGTGGTAAATATATATTCTTCTTATATATCATCATCATATTAAAATCCATACTCATTTGTTATCTTTGCGTCATAGTTTCATCTTCATTCATTGGTTAAACGTGGAAATTCTCCTTGAATTTCAGCTATTTAAAAAACAATCCCTTTAACTCTAGTTTCTGAAGAGATAAACTTGACTATGTGTCAAACTGTCTGAATTATAATTAACACAGGCTGCAGGAACGGGAAGGTTTGTGTTCATTGCTCCGAGTACCCAGTTACGATGGCTCAGAAAACCTGTGACAGTCTCAGCAAACCAATGGTAGGTCAACGGATCATATGTTTATATACACGACTTGCTTATACATGGAGTGTGTTATTATTCATTCTTCATCTGAGAAGACTAATTACTTGTTAAAACAGTAGGATTAATAACATGGCTATTTATTATTATCACTATTAAGGGAACCTATTGAAGGAAGTGTGTGATTTAATGCTTTTCTTGTGGCGATGCAGAGCTTTTCCTGTGTCACAATTGAGCCGCTCCTGAAATCTGTAATGTTATCTTTGCACAAACTTCCTGCCAGTGAATTGGATCCCTAACATTTACATTTTGTCCAAAACCAGTTTTTCTAAGTGAAACTAGAGCTAAAGGCTTTTATTTTTCTGTGAGTTCCAGGTGGCCAATATGACCTGTGAGAGTGGCTGTTACTGCCCACGGGAACAGTATGAGGATCACCGTGGAAACTGTGTTTCTCTGGACAACTGCACCTGTGTGTACGGTGGCAAAGTGTTCAGTGCAGGACAGCACGTCAACAGCAGCTGTAAAACCTGGTAACTCCTGCATTAGTGTTGCTTTCCTACTCGTTCAGTCTGAAAATCTTATTCCTCCAGAAGCTAATGTAGCCGTGAGGCAGATGCTGACTAATAGGTTTACATCACTCTGTCTTACAGTGTCTGTGCTCAGGGTCAGTGGCACTGCAAAGACGAGCCTTGCTCTGCGAGATGTCAAGTTTACGGAAACGGACACTACCAGACCTTTGACTCCAATTGGTACCGCTTTGACGGACAATGCCAGTACACACTAGTAGAGGTGAGACCAAACATGAAGGAAAATCATCTATTCACGTGTTTCTTTGTTTAAGCTTTGTCGACCTCCAATGCACAGTATCCACCAAACACTATATGACATTTCTGCCATATTTTTCACAACCATATGTTCCATTTTTCTGAACTTCCTTTTCATTTATTTGTATTAAGTGTAATCATACAATACAGTCTTCTGTTCAAAGACACAACACAGGCATAAAGGTCTTGGGGGGCATCTTTTCAATGTCCATATTTAGTTCCCATTTTCAAAAAAAAAAAAGTAAATAGGGGTGAATAGTGACCTCTTCTGGTCATATTCCTAAAAATGGGGTTCTATATTGAAACATTTTTAAATAAAAATTTTTATGTTTTGCTAATATCTCAAAAGTTTTGGACAGCCCCAAAATATGTGTAGTCCTGAAAAATCTCAAACTTATCTTAAAATCTTAAAACTTTCCATTGGAATTCCTTCCGAATGAGGCTTTTTGGTATTTGATGTCTGGCTCTGCATGATAATTCCCTTTTTTTTTTTTTTTTTGGCATTATGGTGTATATCTCCAAATCACATTTTTCTATAACAACATGTTTGAACTGTGATCTTCTTACTTCAGGATGACTGTGGAAACAGAAACGGCTCTTTCTCCGTCAGAGTGGAGAGTGTCCCCTGCTGTGACGAGGAGCTCACCTGCTCACGCACCATCGTCCTCGACCTGCAGGTGGATGCCTGTTTCTGTGATCCCCACTTTTCTTCACTAAGATCGTCCACATGTTTAATATCTATCTTCATTATATTCATTAGGCTGTAATATTCATTCCTTTATTCACTTATTTTCACCCCATTGCTTCACACACTCCATCAATCTGAAACGACTGGAGGAATAACTGGGAAAGGGTTTTATTGCACGACTCGGAGGCAGATTCTTTATCATAAAAGTTCTTAACTTGTAAACGCTTGGGTACTCAGTCAAACAAATCCAGTAAGATGAAAGGTACAAAGCAGAGATCAAAGAAAACTAAACTCTAGAGAGAATGCTGGAGCACTTGGCTCAATGTGCAAAGACGAATTGGCTCTGAGAAAAAGGGAACACACTAGAGAGTGATAATGAGGGACAGGCGAAAATGATCAGGACGGGTCATGCAATCACAAAAGCAGGAAACGCACAAGGGAAGTGAAGTATCTGAGCTGAGAGGAGAGGCGAGTATTTCAAAATAAAACAGGAAACTATATATACATATTCTTATACCATGAATTGTACCTGTGCCGTCCTATAAGGGCAAAGTCACCCTGACACTGAGCGACATGAAGGTGACCAGACGCTACCACGAAGGCTGGACTCTGCAGGACTCTGCACTTTACTCCACACACACTGTAGGACTCTACATCGTAATCTCAGTGCCAAGCAGAGGGATAACCCTCATCTGGGACAAACACACCCGGGTCACCATAGAGCTGAATGCATACTGGAGGGTGAGTGATCAGCATTTTGAAATGTAATCATTAATATATCACTTGTCACATTTTGATCCTCAGCCAAAAGAAAAAAATATTATACACTGCTGAAGATGGTGTTAGATTTGAACATTTCCAACTCTGGAGTCATCAGAAAACACACTAACATGACATTAAAGCATTGATCTTCACTGATAGATCCATCCTTCCTAAGAGTCAGAAATTCCTTTAATTTTAAGTGTACTTTCTGAACTAAATACTTAAATACAAATTAAATGAAACGTTTAACCATCTCTACTGCAGAACCAAGTCTGTGGCCTGTGTGGGAATTTTGACTTCAATGAGATGAATGACCTACAGATAAGTGGCTCCGCAGGTAAACTGGCTTTATCTTTGCTTTATGAAGCACTTTTACTTTTTTGTCATTGTGGGCAAAATAAGATTAAAATAAATTCTGTTTTTAGTGGTGAGTAGTCCCTCGGCATTTGGCAACAGCTGGAAAGTCGCCACACCTCCTTGCTCTGATGTGACCACTGAGATATTTCCATGTGAACGCAATTCCTACTGCTCAGCCTGGGCCCAGCGGCGCTGTATGATCCTTACAGGAGACACATTCAGTGAATGCCACCTAAAAGTATACATTTTACATATTTAGCGTTATGGAGTTGGACTCCTGTGCATGTCTTTAATTGTTATAGATTTGGTATTTTCTTATTCAAATTTATTGCAATATGAAACCATATAACTATTTACAGTAATACAGGACTAGTTTATGAAAGCTCTATTCTGGATGCTCTACAATCCACAGGTGGATCCAAGTCCCTTCTACCACGCCTGTGTGCAGGAGTCCTGCTCTTGTGAGTTTGAAGGGAAGTTTCTGGGTTTCTGCACAGCTGTGGCAGCCTATGCAGAGGCCTGCAGCGAGCAGCATGTGTGTGTAAAATGGAGAACACCTGATTTGTGTCGTAAGTTAAAACTCTTTTTCCCCTACCAACATACGTACATTTGAACTAACCCTTAACGCCATCCTTTTCAGATGGAAACAGCAATGTGTCTCTTGTTTATGTTTAATTTCTTGCTATAGAATTGGATAATATAGCACAAACAGTACATTACAGACATTTTAAAAGTAAATATCCATGTTTAATTTCACTGCATTTCACACAGTGTACAATTATACACAATTTTGTCAGTATTTAGATTTCTTTGCAGAGGACTAACAATGTGTTGGACACATGAGTAAAGAAATATATATATAGCCAACAATCCTGATGAAAAGTGTGTTCACTATTATTGTAAATATGCTAAACATAAACTATAACTCCATAAGTCTGTAACAATATAACCTGTAATAATTGAAACCTCAGCGGTCTACTGTGACTACTACAACGAGCAGGGCCAGTGTAGCTGGCACTATGAAGCTTGTGGAAAGATGCAAACCTGCGGCAAAGACAACTACATCACCCACAAGCTGGAAGGTAACCAGACTTCCTCAGTTGTTTTCAAATATAGCAGCTAAACGTATTTCTTAATCATGTGATGATAATGTAAGAATGTTACTTAGTTTGTCTAATTCTGTGAGTATCGCAAGCAAACCTGGCCTCAGAATACAATCCTGACAATTTAGATATCTATTTAATGCTTTTTCTTGTCAAGGTTTTTGCCTAGATAATGCTAACAAAAGCCATACAAAATAAAAATAAAATGATGTGTATTCTTCAAAAAGGCTGCTACCCCAGATGTTCAAAGGAAGAGCCATACTTTGATGAAAATACTGGTGAATGCACTAAATTGAGAAACTGCACCTGCTATTTTAATGACACTGTCATTCAGCCTGAAGCAGTGGTGAGGATTCAGTCTATTCAGTGGTAAGTTGGACCATTCTTAATATAAATATATATGTATATTTTATATATGTATATTTTATATATATATATATATGTATATTTTATATATATATATATATATATATATATGTATATTTTATATATATATATATATAAATGTATGTATGTATGTATGTATGTGTATATATATATACAGTATGTCTAAATATGTAAATGTTCAGGGTAACCATAATATGAAAATTTTCTCTTATATTATAATTTTCAGCTGGTGTGAAAATGGAATAGTGAACTGCCGTAAGTATCAATTATATGCATGTACCATTACATTTACTATTTCATGTGTTTATTACCTGTTATACAAAAATACGATATATATTTGTGGCATTCAGTTTTTTTAAAGTTCACAGAACCTGATTTCAAAACATCAGACCACAATTCCACCTTTTCTCCAACAGCACCTCCACCCACCACCAAACCTGCCACCACTCCTACATCAAGCACTCCCACCTCAACTGCCTCAACTACCTCTGAAACAACTGTGCTTTCCACCACCACTACACCAACAACTGTATTAACTACGGCTGAAACATCAGCAGCACCTCCCCCCACCACTTCTACATCAATGAC
>CALSBV010010890.1:721481-752144 GCA_943590825.1 Bovichtus diacanthus | reverse complement strand
CTACACCAACAACCACAACTGCCTTAACTACAACTGAAACATCAGCAACACCTCCCCGCACCACCTCTACACCAATGACGACCATTACCAATGTCTCAACTACTACTGAAGGTTTGTCAACTGTGCTTTCCACCACCACTAGACTATGTACGTGCCATGTATTTGTTCTGCATATTACTCAGTTTTTATCAGTTATCCTAGCAGTCCGTTCCTTAAATTACCTAAACAATGTTTTATTCGTGTCTATGTTCACTGTCCACTGTTTTGTGTTTATCAAACCACCAGTTTGTGAGTGTAAAGACCTGAAAAGGAAAAAAAGCTGGAATTGCGGTGAGACGTGGACAGAGGACTGCTTCCATAAGATCTGTACAGGTGGAAGGATAGAGTTGACTGCAGTGGTTTGTCCAGTATCTACAATTCTAAACTGCCCCAGAGACCAGGTCACAAAAGTCTCAGATGGATGCTGTGAAACATGGAAGTGTGACTGTAAGTTTATCCTTGCATGTCTCTGCCACTGCTCTCGTTAGCCCTCATTTATGCCTCCTGTTTTCATTGCTTTTGTGTTCAATATTTGCCTTTACATATCTGTCTCTGATTGTCTTTGTGTGTGGTTAGACAGGATAATTTAGTGTTGCTCTTTAGAACAGCATCAAGTAATCTTGCTCCCAATTCCTTTGAATCAATCTGCATTGATTTATCTGTCCTTGTAAGGCCATGCTCTCTGAGGCTGTACAGTATTTAGGGACATTGGTGCTTTGACCTAAATGCTAACATCAGCATGCTAACATGCTCACAATTATAAAGTTGACATGCTAACAATTTGCAGGTAATGTTAACCATGGTTACCATCGTTGTTTAGAGTGCTAACCTTTGCTCATCAGCACTAAACACAAAGTACAGTTAATGCTGATGGAAATGTTTTGCAGGTATTTAGTAATGATGTAAAGTATTGGACAAATGTATCATTTGACCAGATGATGGTACTAGAGGTAAAGGTAAGGGACCACCAAGATTATTACAATGAACCCTGTAGGGAGTTGAGATATTTTAGTCTGAACGAAGTGGTGAATTGTGAAATAGATTTCTGGTTTTCTGTCTCTGGTTTCTATCTACTAAAATCATCTCTTATCCTCCCTAGGTCGCTGTGAGCTCTATGGGGATCCCCACTACATCTCATTCCAAGGTGTAACCTTTGATTTCCTGGACGAATGCACCTACGTCCTGGTGGAGGAGCGGTCACCACTTTATAATCTGACCATTGCTGTGGATAACTTCAACTGTGTGAAGGGCCTCCAAGGCTCCTGTGCTAAAGGCATCATCATGAAATATCAGAACAGTATAGCTACACTCAATATCCTTCCACATTTGTTTGAAGTACAGGTAGGATATAACTCTATTTATTTATAGTATGTCATGTCACCAATACATTGGCAATTTGGCTACAAGGATGCTGATAATCATTTTCTGTGATTAAGGAACTCTTTACTTAAACGCTCTACTATTTAAGTATACTTATTCAAAGAATGAGACAGTTGGTTTGATGCTGATCTTATCTGCCCTAGGCCACTCTGAACAACATGACCATTAAGCCGCCATATGAGGAGCATGGGTGGAGGTTTGAGACCACGGGGTACATAGTGTCAATCTACCTCCCAGAGCTCCGCTCTTATGTCTCCCTCAGTCCGTCTTATACCCTGGTGGTCAGTCTGGCCATGGAGTTCTTCCTCAACAACACCCAGGGACAATGTGGTGGGTGATGGATTGAAGTGCATATTGTGTATCCATTTTAAACCTGCAGTGCTGATTTTTTTTGTCTCTCACCTCTGGCAGTGAGATAAATTACACAAACACTGTCAACACATGCTTATGACGCATGCCTGCAGGTAAACTCGCAGCATCTCCCAGGAGCGCTAAACACTCATAGCTCCTCTTCAGAAATAGTTATAAAATACAGATTTCCACAGTTCCTACAGCTTACCCTAAATATTTTCTCTATTTAACTCTCTCTTTTTTCCATCCTGTGAATGCACGATTCTGCACTCCAGAAAGCTTTCTTAGATACTTCTTAGTGTACTTCTAGTTGCTCTGTTGCTATGGCCCCCAATTTACTTGTTCACATTTTACACCTACTTTTTTCACCAGCCACTTTCTGTTTTTTAGAAAGCCTGAATGCTGCTTGTTTAAGGTTGTTTGGTGGAATGTCTTCATACAGTTTATATGTGGGGGGAGGTGGGTCTACGTGTGTGCCAGAGAACCATAGAAATGTGCTCAAAGCGTCTGAAAGCTATACATAAAGTGTTTATGTCAATGTGTACCTCTTTATCTTCTCTCCAGGAGTATGTGGTGGTGGATCATGTATCCGTAAAGGAGGGCAGATCGAGGACGACAGCTGCTGTAGTAAGACGGCCAATGACTGGGTGTACGACGACCCGCTGAAGCCAGCCTGTGCTTTTGCACCAAGGAACGTACCTTGTTTCTCACCCACTACCACTACCACTATACTACCCAATATCTCAACCACCATCTGCGTTGATAGCCGTGCATGTGAGCTGCTACACCACCCGTAAGTTCCACACTCTAACACACACACACACCTCGTCAGGGAATTGGTGTCACACAGTATGTCATAAAAGCGAGGGGCAAAGCTTTTCCTTTAAGAATTATCTTTGTGACTAATCCAGACACATAGTAGCAACCCCCCAGTACGCCCTTGCTACTAATGCCCTAGCATTCACCCAAAACACCTTAACAACCTCCAAGCAACCACCTAGTAGTGACCTAGCAACCACATAGTAACATCATGTACTAGTTTTCTCTCTGTGTATGTTTTTGAGTCGCTGTATATAAGAATATTCTTCAACTGTTGACTAAAAATCTAATCTATTCTGTTTCCTCAGAGTTTTTTCAAATTGCAGCAGGTATGTGGATCTGAACATTAAAAAAAAGAACTGCGAGTTTGATTCATGTCGGTATGGTCCTTGCTCTTCACTAGAGCAAGCTGCGGAGGAATGCAAGAAGGCTGGCTTCTGCATTGACTGGAGACGCCTGACTAATGGGAGCTGTAGTATGTATCTTTTATCCTTATTCTTATACCCTGTAAAGCAAAGCCAGGCAGACTAGGGGCTTAATGTATTTGCACACATATATGTGTTTTATGGGCCTGACTGTTATAACGTTTTGATGAAAAATGTCAATGATAAATTCCTCTTTAATGTGATACTTCCGTTAGTCACTTCCTCAACCTTGTTCATGTTTCAGATGTGACCTGTCCAAAAGAATTGGTTTACAGAGAATGTCAGAACAAGCTGGATGACTTCTGCTCTGGAGGGTTTGTAAAGTTTACTTTTACCAAATAACGTCCTTACAATTGTTGTGACATTGATTTCTTGCTTTATTAAATCCAAAATGGTTACCCTGTCAAGCTTCATTTATATTTCTCTCTTCTGGTTTGGCTGTACAGAGTACATTATCGAGGCAACTCCCTGGAGAACAACATGGCAGGTTGTTTTTGTCCCAGAGGCCAATTCAGGGCAGGAAATCACTCACTCCACTGTGTGTCTGTCTGTCCCTGTGAGTAACATGGCCTATAGGCTGACACTCACACCTAGACATACTTATGTGGTCATAACTGGTGTTAATGTAGAGTTTGTGTCTCTTCCATCAGATTGTAAAGGACCACTCGGTGAGGCCATGCTGGTGAGTATCTTTGTCTCATCGCCGCGAAAATAGTAATATCTCTGACTCCAGATCGGATTCTAGATTTAAAAAGTATTTCTCTACCTGTCTTCCAGCCTGGTGAGGTGTGGCTGTCCGGCTGTAACCTGTGTACATGTAACAACCAGACTCGCACAGAGGAGTGTGTTCCAAACCCTCCTGGGCCATCGCCCCTCTGTGGCCCCAGTGCTGTACTGGTAAACAGCTCCTGCTGTGGTCGTCAGGTTTGTGGTAAGCACTCCCACGTCATAATATTTTAAAATGATGGTGATGACTTTCCTGTCCTCACATGAATACGAATACAAATAACACATTATTACTTCATTTTTTCAGTTAACAAGACGTGCCGCTATCGTGAACAAACATACAAGGTAAGTTGTGTCTAATCTCATAACAGTCTCTGTATATAACAAAGAAAAGTGTTTTACATCTCCCTCAGAGGACAAAAGAATTTTACATTTGAATTCCTCATTGCACTGTATAGCGTTGTGATATCTGTCTTTGTGTGTGTAGATGGGCGACAGCTGGAAGGATGCCGCCCATCCCTGCACGTCTTATAGTTGCAGCAAAGAGGGTATTCAGACAGCGACTAGAGTCTGTCCCACAGAGGAGTGTAAGGAGGTACTGCACACCCCCTTCTCTGTTCCCTAAACTCATACCTATAACATTTTACAAGCCTTATTCTACAGTAGTAACTTGGGTATCACTGCGAGCTAACCCATTGGTAAGTCCCGCGAGCTAACCCATTGTTTTATAATTAAGAAAAGAAAAGTTTTTCATTCACATTTATTGGTTGTGCAAAGAAAGCATTTCTTTCCTACAGGGAGTAAATGAAAAAGGGTCAGGGCAGTGACGGGTGGACAGGGGGGCTGGGTGGCCCGCCGACCTTTTTCCTATTTCACAGTGAAAATAAATTGGTTCACAATAGGAATTTTCTTCGTCCTTTTAATGTAAGTAAGGAGTTAGAGTTTTTTTTATAGGACTTTAAAGATGAGTTATGGGACTTTAAATGTTTAATCATTTGATCTGATAAAAATGATTAATGTTTGTTTATTAACTGGACTCTGGCCCCCGGGCAACCCTGGGTTAGGGGTTAGCTCACCAAGTGACAAGAGATTTTGGAATACAAAAGCTGATACAATACTTAAGTGATTTAAAAATAAGTAGAACAGCAAACATTTAATCTTGGGCTGTTGTGATTTATTCACCAGGAGGACAGAATTTGGGATGACCAACACTGCTGCTTCACATGTAAGTTTAGTCAAATCAATAAAATACTGAAGACATTTACGACGTTACTTTCTTTCAGTGTGTAGACATATCAGTTCCAAAAATGTTACCGTCGAAAAGTTAGATAATGTGCGACTTTCCTGCATTCCAACTTGAGAAAGAGGAGAATATCTTCACTTATTGTAGGTGTTTTACACCCACTCATCAGTCACACATATTCATTTCCTCTGACTTCAGGTAACCAGAGCTGTGCTCCGAAGGTGACCAATATCACCTTTACAGTAGACAACTGTACTACCATGGTGCAGATGCCTGTGTGTCAGGGCCATTGCCTGTCTCAGCCCAGGTGAGAACAAACATACTCATCACTGATTAGTAGCACCAGTTACGACACAGGCAATTCAAACTTTTTGAGGTTTTTAGTGTTCATTCCTTGAGTCCCTTGTGAACTTTACAGACGTCTCCCCTCAATCTTCCTTCCCTCCTCCCCGTCCTCCCCATGCTCCCACCTGCCCTTTTTGTGCCTCGGCTCACAGGGTGCTGTTACGCCATGACCTGCAGGTGGAGCAGAAGAGCAGATGCTGTCTGGAGCGCAGCTCAGAGAGGAGATCAGTGACCCTGCAGTGCTTTGACCTGACATCCAGAAACTACACCTACAAACATGTCACCAGCTGTGAGTTCATAGCCTGTAGCAGTAGTGGACAGTAACTAAGTACATTTACACTAATGCTATACTAAAGTAAAACATTTGAGGTTACTTGAGGATTTCCATTCCCTGCTACTTTATAATTTTACTCCACTACAATTCAGAGACAAATTTTGTACTTTTTCTACATTTATTTGATGACTTTAATTACGTTTAAGATTAATAATACAAAATATAATAAACTAATAATGTATCAGGTATTATTATAGGTTAAGATAAACTTTATTGATCCCTTGGTGAAATTCACAAGTTATCCAACAGTATATATAGTTAGAAAAAACAACTCCTGCTTTCCTAGCTGCAATATTAAAGTGATGAACACATTAATGCATCAATAATTATAATACAATAATATAAAAAATATAGTGTTTTTATATGAGCCATTGTGCAGTATGAGTACTTTTACTTTAAGTATATTTTGATGCAAATACTTGTATTTTTACTGAAGAAAGATTGTGAATGCTGTGGTATTGCTACTTTTACTAAGTAACATTTTTTGTTATATGTCCTTTATATTTTCCAAATCAAAATATAATGTATTCAAATTTAGTGGTTTATTCATAAAATATCCTTCAATCCTTTTTAAAGCAATTACTGTATCAGTTTTCTATCAAATAAACTGAATCACTGATCACGAAAGTTTGTAGTATGTATTTTCTGATTGCGCAGTAATCAGTGAACTTTTATATTATATAATAGAATTTCACATAACATTAAACACATTTTTGGGGCACCACTTAGTTTTGGAAAAAACTGGGAAAACTTAGCAAAATTAATTAATTTAGTCTATAATTTGAAGACTGCTACAGAGCTTGGTTTACAGAGACCTAAAATTCACTTCGTACAGACACAGATCAGTTTGGGTGGACTTGCCCTTTAAGATTTACCTGTAAGTTTGCTAAAATCTCTATGGCATTGCTGCAATAAAAAATACACCAATGAAACACAGCTGTCGAAGAATGCCATGTTCTGGGTATTTTGGGTACTCTGATATACTTTATCTAACACATCTGATCAGGTGATGTGATACTCAGCCATTAGGACCCAGAGAGAAAGCCATTGTTAGGAGGTATCAATAGGACAGGAAGACTTTCATCTGGCTGAGGAAACACCCAGCACTACAAAAGCTGAATTTCTCCAGGCGAGGAAAGCATTTCAGTCTTTGAAAACAGCAGGCTTGTAAAATAAGCTTTGGGCAGCTTCACGCTGATGCTGTTTGTTGTGCGTACAAAAGGATGGATACTTGGAAGGCTTATGATGTTCACAGAGGAGGATGTGCGAGTATGCGCCGCACGTGAATGTGTTTGTGTGTTTCCATTCGGTGAACCTCTGAACCTTCCGGTGCTGGTCAGACACACATCCCAGTGGACCTTACCTGCCCAGAGCAGTCACGATTGGGTTTGTGTTGTTCGTGACTGTCTAGAGTCTCTTTATTGACATGATCAACAAGTGCACATGAGTAGCTGGGTTACTGATTACAGGCAATGTCATAGTCTGTTTGTGATAAGACTCTTGCTTCAAGCACAAAGTCCTGCCAGGTACATCGAGCCTTCAACCACTTCACCACATCCTTCCCATCCCTCATTGGACCACTGCCGCCCCTCAGGTAAATACTTTTTCTTCTAATTCTTTACGAAGGTCTTCTTTAAGATGCAGTGAGGAAATATGTACCATTTGCTGTTTTGTTTTTTTTGTGTACAAATTACTGAAATAGTGTCTGCACTGTGGTCAGAAAAGTGACTAACAATGTGAATTTGGTAATGCATTTCAAATTCTAAGCTTTTTCTTGAAATGTCTATATACTACTATGTATGACAGGTCGGTGACTCTTTTCTTTTAAAATATCCCTGCTACACGCGCTGACAATGGACTCTTTATTGTTGACCAGTTACTTTATTTGACACAAAATAGAAGAAATTGGTAAGAAGGATATTTAGACAAAATCAATTTGATAAAATTCGATGAAATTAACATGATTTGCCCCAAAACTCTGCTGTGCTCATAATCTTTGTGTCTTTCTGCAGATCCTTGTGTGTTTCTGCGCCCTTACATCTGTTGACCACGCAGCAGCATCATGAGTGTAGAGTCTCAAAAAACACGACAGGCATGCTGCTCCAACCTTAAGGTCGGTGAAATGCTTCCCTTTCCTATTAGACGAATGTCAGGGAATAATCATGTCCGCTCTTAATCATTCAAATTGGCTTGTGATAGGGCCAGGTTGTGAAATCTCATTGTAAAACTGCTTTTCTTTAACCTTATCTTCACGTAGTTGTTTTGGTTTTTGGTTTCTGTGTCAGTATTATTTTTGTCCTACAAATGCTGCACCTGACGAGGCAATAAAAGGCGAAGCCAGATCAAATTTGAGACTTTGACACCAAATGAGATGTTGAGTCCATTAAAATTGTGTTTTCTTGCTCGTGGGAATATGAACAGAGCTGTGTATGAGTGTAAAGTGTTAACAGTGCTTGAATGCATGTTAGTCACAGACATGCATAGCAATATAAGGCTTATAGTCAGTAAAGTGCTCACCTGTATTCATACCATCTGACAGTTTTTTATCAGTTCACTTTGTCAATATGTCACAGTTTACCATGCTTTATAGGTCAATAGCAATTCATATTGGTTGATAATTGGTTATTAATGGGAGGAAATGTCATTTTGTTAACCTGTGGAGCTTTATCTGTTCTC
Source organism: Bovichtus diacanthus (assembly GCA_943590825.1). Lineage (NCBI taxonomy): Eukaryota > Metazoa > Chordata > Actinopteri > Perciformes > Bovichtidae > Bovichtus > Bovichtus diacanthus. The sequence goes on along the minus strand of CALSBV010010890.1, from coordinate 743,806 downwards.
TAAACTTGCTCACAGTAGTTTATGATCTACAGCCCAGGGTGAATCCATTTTAATTGTTAACTACCATTGTGGCAAGGATATGGCTGCACACAAGATTTATTGGTAAAGAAAACACACTCCCAAAGACTGAACATTTCGCTCAACATTCTTCCATTTAATCTCCAGAACCCAAACTTTGCGTGAATTTCATTTGACAAAATATGGCGTGAGAACTTGTATGCCGTCATTCCTCTTTCTGTGCCTATCACACACGTGATGTGCTAATGAAGATACGATTCCAACAGTGTTACATTTAAACCAATCTAATCTAAGTAAAAGTTGATCCAATCATCAGAGTTAAAAGCAGGTGTGAAGCACTGCAGGTCTTTAATAGTGTGTGAAACTAATCCATCATGGGGTGTGTCGATGTGTTGATGCCGTCACTCACCCTTTCCCTTAATATTCATGCAAGGTGCAATTACGTCATTTAATGCTTTGTATTTATTGCATCACTGGAACTGCAAAAAAGCTGATTAATCCTCTCACTCTGAAGTCTTTGAGGAGAGATTATTACAAATACAATCATCTTCCAACAGGCTACAACAACCCTCATCAGTCTGAGGTGTAAACCCTTTTCACTAAACCTGATCAAATCAAAACAAACGTTCTACTGACGGTTCTTGTTTTAGAGAAGAACCGTCCGATTCATCATGCTTGCTGTGTGTGTTTGTGTGTTTCCAGCTCTTCCTGGCCTCTCTGGCATTTGTATACTTTGCCAAAGCCTTTGGTGGAGCATATATGAAAAGCTCCATCACCCAGATTGAGAGGCGCTTTGATGTCCCCAGCTCCCTCATTGGGGTTATAGATGGCAGCTTCGAAATGGGTATGTGCAGCTTTTTTATTTATTTTTTGGATGATAAAGTGAAAAAACAAATCAGCTATATCCTCTTAAATAATGTAAAAAAAATTGAAATAGATATTGTATTTATTTAGTAGATGGAGGCACCAATCCTCCCTCTTAAAAGAAAACATTTACATTTTGGGAATTACGCTGTTGATGATGAAATAATACCATTCTTATATCTGTATGGAGACATTTAGTTTAGGACAAAGATTAGAAACAGGCGTAAACATCTAGCCTGGCTCTGTCCAAAGATAACTAAATCTGCCTAAAGATCCCTAAGTAACACATTAAATCTTGTTTGTTTAATCCAAACTTTAAACGTTACCAGGAAGCTTTTACACTTGAGTTTCTGTATAGATTAAACAAACGAAGGGGAAGATGTTGATCAGTGAGCTTTAGAGGAGCTGGTTAGTGGACAGAGCCAGACTAGCTGTGTAGCTTCCAGTGGTAGACAGTAACTAAATACGTTTGTACTTCTACAAAAGTACAATGTTGAATGCAGGTCTTGTAACAGAGTAACTCTACACCGTAGTATTACTATTTTGACTTCAGTACAGACATGAGAGCGGTGAAAGAAAGTAAATATGCATAACTTCCAAAATGTCAAACTATTCCTTTAAGCCAATGATGAATTGATTAAGACGTTTTGTAATTCTTCTCCCTCCCAGGTAACCTGTTGGTAATAGCCTTTGTGAGCTACTTTGGTGCGAAGCTGCATCGTCCCCGGCTGATTGGTATCGGCTGTGTGATCATGTCTGCTGGATCCTTCCTCATAGCCCTGCCTCACTTCTTACAGGGATTGTCAGTACACTGCTTCCTTCTTAATAATCCAATGTTGTATATGTAATACTGTGGTCCTGCAGTCATGCTACACATCATTAATTAGAAAGAAATTATATGGTTCTTGGAGGAAGAGCTGCTGTGGATGCAGAGACAGTATTAGCATTTATTTGGAGCACAATGGGAAGAGTCTAAGAACTTCAGGGTACAATATATTTGACTGAAGCCTCTCCTTGCAACATGCAAGAGGTATATAATGCCATAAAATAGCAGCTATTTTTTACTTATTTTAATGTGCATGTGGTGGGATTAGCCTGTTTTGGGTGTCAGGGAAAATATTTCCAACCTGTGTATGTAGCTCGTCACCTACAGGTTCAGTGCACACAGCAGACTATCTACCAGGACATATCTAAAGTACTTAATTAGTTTAAGTATTAAATCTACATTTTGACACAAGGCCCCGCTACAAGACGGGGTCAGGAGATTAAGAAATAATGCATGATTATTATTGCGGGTTAGTTGATCTTTTGCTTTATCGTGGGAAAACTTTCAGTTAATTAAGTTCCAAAAAATCAGCAGACACACAGTAACATGCCGAGTCTGCGGCTGTGAGGCAGTTACCTGCTTTGCCCGTTTGGTAGTCATGTGTGTGCATCTCACAAGCAATTTTTAAAGTTAAAGTATAAAATACAGAACCTGTATGAGCAGCACAGCACGTTACATATAATATATACATATAACACTTATTATTTCACTTAAATTTAACATTTTATTTATAATTATTTGCCCTGTAACTTTCAGAGAATCTATTCAAAATGTGTCATTTTGAAACAGACAGTCGTGTAACCATTATCAATATTTTCCAGGTATAAATATGAGACGAGTCTGTCTCACAATACAGATGCCAACAGCACTGGGAGCATCCTGCCGTGTCTGTCCAACCACAGCCTGGCTGAAGCAGATAAGATGCCCGATTTAGAGACCAGAACAGGTATATGGCAAACATGTGATACCAAATCAATTAATAAATAGAAGCAGAAGCAGAGCTATGCTCTAGAAATAATATTATGTCCAGTTTCATTTCACATTCACACCCAGTTTTCCTCCCTCAGCTTGTGAAAAGGCGGCTGGCTCGTACCTGTGGATCTATGTGTTCCTGGGAAACATGCTGCGTGGAATTGGAGAGACTCCCATCATGCCTCTGGGTGTGTCCTACCTGGATGACTTCTCCAAAGAAGAGAACACTCCTTTTTATTTGGGTTAGTTACGTTTGACCTCCTTTTATGACATTTTACACACTTTACACTAATATACACTCCATCCACCTTTTTTTTCCTGCACATTTTCAGCTTCAGGGCTTAGCAACATTATTTTTCACATTTTACTTTTACAATCAGCCCGCTGCGAGCCTATCCTCTATACATACATAACCTTTCTTTCTCTGTTTTCCACATTCCCCAGCCTGCATCCATACAGTGGGAATCTTAGGACCTATGTTTGGGTTCATGCTCGGGTCCTTCCTTGCCAAGATCTACGTGGACATTGGATCTGTGGATTTAGGTATGGGACTCCTCTATATCAGGGTAAAAAGATGAAGGGTTAAATATGTGTTAATGTGGCACAACATGCAAACTGTGTTCTTGGTAGTTCTTACCCATTCAGTCGATGTTAACCTTGAATAATAAGACAAATATTGAGTAATTGACTGTGTGCAGACCAACTATACATAACCCCGCTATCAAAATCTGGTTTTAAAGTGTCCTTCAGTTAACCCTTCCTCCCTTTGAACCTACATGGCAAAGTCGTACTTAGGTTTCATTCTCTTGCCATAGTAGTTCACTATTTACTGCACGTTGACTGTACCTGAACATCCTCCTGCTAATGTCTAAGCTGTTGCAATGACAATTGTTCAAGGTTACCAATGAAAGTCGTAAACGCACTTAATAATCTGCCGTCTTTGCTCCTCTTCCTTTCCCAGACACCATCACCATCAGCCATAAGGACTCCCGCTGGGTGGGGGCCTGGTGGCTGGGCTTCATAGTGACTGGCACCGTGATCCTGCTGTCCAGTATCCCATTCTGGTTCTTGCCCAAGTCTTTGCCCAAGCAGGGGCAAGAGGAGAGCCGGAGCAAAGGCACAGAGCTCGCCACAGTGGCAGAGCAGGAGAATTTCCTGCCCGACGAAAACCAGGATCATGAGGAGAAGCCAGTTACATTCCAGGAACTTGCTAAAGGTACCTTCCAAGCTTTTGCATCAGTACTAAACGCTATAAAGCACTATGTTGTTTTCCCGGCCTATGGATTTGTTGACATACAAAAATCTACTTTAAAAGTCAGCACATAAGACTTGAAAGAAAAATCTCTTACTGTTAAAATATTCTTTCAGTATGTTCTGTGCTCTTATTTCATGTCCCACCACTCTATCCAGTAGTTTTAGGGTTGATGTGTTTAATCATTAACCAAGTATAGCCTGGACAACCCAGAGCCCAGTCCAGTAACCCTGAATCCTGGACAGGCAGTAACTAACCACATAAGCAATCTGGGCAAGAGTTGAATGACACTTCATTCCTTAGAAACATGTGGAAAGAGTTATCTAGGGGCCGTCATGCCATAATACGTTACACAACATAATATATTAACAGTACTTTTGTGAATTGTTATTTGAACGTGAACTTCCAAAAAAGCAGCAAAAGAGAAATAAAACATGTGAACATTTTTTTACAAGAGCTGAGAAGAATAGACAAGACTAGAATATGAACAATATAGAGATTATGTGATAACCTAGGAGGACGTCGAATTGAATTAGAAGAGGAATGTTCATTTAGGTAATATAGGTAGATATAAATGTATATAAGCATGCCTTACTAAATATACATATTTGTATAAACATTTGTGCTGTGAATGGGAATAGATGCATACATATATAAAATAAAACTAATTTCAACAATGCCATTTCAAATATACAGATAATTAATTCTTAAAACAAAGAGTTTTAAGGCAAAGATTTCAGCACAATGAATAATTTTGACTCGATACATTTTCACGATTACTCTGGCAACAAATAAGGAAGCCATTGTGCCTCTCATTAAAACAACTTCACTGTAATGATGTCATCTCTTTTGTTCTTCACCAGATTTCCTTCCCTCTCTGAGGCGACTCTTCAAGAACAGCATCTTCACCCTGATGGTTCTGACGTACCTGGTGGTTGTCAACGGCTTCATTGGCATGATCACCTTCAAGCCAAAGTTCTTGGAGCAGGTCTACGGCCAATCAGCTTCCAAAGCCATTTTCCTCATAGGTACAGACCAGAGAAATGAATGCACTCTGTGGCCCGAGGGCAGTGAAACAATGATGTTATTGAAGGGAAGTGTGATTGTGAGAGATAAAGTTTAAATGTAACAACTACTGTAAGTAGTCCACGATGTTCTCTCCTTTTGTGTATGCCTGTAAAGTAGCACCCTGAGCTATGATTAGCTTTTTATGACTGTTTACGACAGTGTTATTGTTGCAATATTGATATTTTAAAGTGATTGTTCTAGAATCACCTACGATTATGAAAGGACAACAATTGGCTGCTGAACAGAACCATTTAAATGCGTTTAACCCGTTGAGATCAACAATCTGTTTTACAAGCGCGACCTGGAGACGGCAGCGAGAAAAGTCGCTGACAACAACGACCAATGAAAACATAGAAGAAATACGTTAACATGTCGAAATATTAAAATACCGATTTGTTCACCCTCACACTTTTAAGAGCTTTAAAATCAGGCAGAGAGACCAATTCATTTGGTTTCAAGTCCTTTGGCAGGAAATGAAGAAACTGCTGAAATAGTTAGCTATAAGAAATGGATAAATGTTTAGAATATTTAGCTAAAGGTAATGGATAAATTGTTGAGATAATATCCGATAAATGGCTGAAGCATGCAGCAGAAATATGAAAACTTGAACAAACTAACAATATCCACTTCCATATAATTTATAGTGTTAAAACTTTTTTTTAAATGAACACATCTGGAGCGTGACGGGTGTTGATGAAGAAGTGCTGGAGTTTATCCGTCAGGGCTGTTAGGGATCTAAGCTAATTTAACTGTTGCCATGACATTATCTCACAATTCCCTTTTTATATTTGTACTCTTCGACATGATTGTGTGTTACCCAATGTTTATGACACATGTTTTTTTTTTTTTACATTATTGCATGAAATTGTGATGATTATTGGACGTTTTAATTTTTATAGTATTGATCATCCATTCATTCATCCATTCATTCATCCATCCAGGTATAATGAACCTGCCAGCAGTAGCTTTGGGTATCATCACCGGAGGTTTTGTGCTAAAGCGTTTCAAGCTGGGTGTCATCGGAGCTGCCAGGGTGTCAATCGCTGCCTCCATCGGGTCCTTTTGTCTGCTTTGCGTTCAGGTCTTCATCAGCTGTGATAAGGCAGAGGTGGCAGGTCTTACCGTCACATATCAGGGGTGAGTGGCATGCAAACCATCCAAACAGGAAAGTTAGTGGAGTTAGTGAAAGGGTGGGTGCATTGCAAAGTTTCCTTTCACTCAGTCTTTTGAGTGTTTTTTTTTATTATATATTGTGGGATCAAGACATGAAAAACGTGAGAAACACAGCTGCTAACTAGGCCTCTCATTCATGTCTGTTCATGTTGTGTGGACCAGGGCTTCTCAAGTGTCCTACAACCCACAGACCTTGCTGTCACAGTGCAACTTGGGCTGTTCCTGCTCAATGAAGCGCTGGGACCCAGTATGCGCCTACAACGGAGTGACGTATGCCTCGCCCTGCCTGGCTGGCTGCCGAACCGCCACCGGCACCGGCAAGGAAACAGTAAGACAGCAACTTATATTTTCTCATAAAAATAGATAAGACTCAAGGTGAGGCAAACAGACACATAGCACAATATAGACAAACAACACCTCTTCTTACATGATATTTTAATAAACAACTTGAGGAAGATTAAACAGAAAGTCAGAAAAAAAGAAAGTATTTCTAAGTTACATTTTTCTGGATAGTAGAATAGATAAAAGCTAAGGTTGGCGGATTTATCGTTCTGTTTCTCAGCCCACAGTCAAAGGTAATTATACACATCTCTGTCATGTTCTTTAGATGTTTCATAACTGTACCTGCGCGGGGGAGATGATGACTCCAGGCATGAACATGTCCGCAGTGCTGGGCCAGTGCCACAGGAGGAGCAACTGCGATCACATATTCAAAGTTTACATGGCTTTGTCCGCCTTGGGGTCTTTCATTTCCGCCTGTGGGGGCACGCCGGGATACATCGTACTGCTCAGGTCAGAGACACTAAAGCTTGAATAACTTAATATCTTTTACAGCGGGGTTTAATGATGCCTTGCAGTGTCTTATTGATTTTTAGAATATGTACTGAGTTTGTGTGAACTGCCTTTGTAACACTATTGTATGAAATATATTGCATGTTGTGTTTTCTTCAAGCTAAAATGTTGCTATCAAGGTCTAATATAATAACCTTTGGGCTAATATTCCAGGTCCATACAGCCAGACCTGAAGGCACTGGCTTTGGGTATGCAGACACTGATCGTAAGAACTCTGGGTGAGTATCGAAAACACATGTGGGTTTTGTAAAAGAATCATGTTAAAGGTGTCATTTAGGCTTTTACTGAGAGCAATGATGAGTGAAATTGTCTCTTGTTGTGTGTCACATGTGACTTTGTGTGTTTTTCAGGTGGGATACCTCCTCCTATATATTTCGGAGCACTGATTGACCAAACCTGTTTGAAGTGGGGGACCAAGCAGTGTGGAGGCCGTGGAGCATGTAGAATCTATGACGCTGATGCTTTTAGGTACAGTGGAAACGGACTCTTATTTTAATGCTAGAATATCCTACCTATAATATTCCTGAGGACATGTGTGTTAATCATTTCAGAAGGATTTTTAGATTCAAAAGATAGCTGTTTTTACCTAATAATTCTTTTTTTTGTTTAATTGTTATGTGCGGTTCGAATTACATTTAATATTGACTAACGCACCATAGTAGAATGCATAGAGTAATTTAACATTGAATGCTTTAATGTTAGTTAAAGGTCAAAGCAATATTTCGATATTTTGAGAAATATGCTTACTCTCATGTTTTTACCCTGAATATGAAGCTACATCGAGCAGTTGATTAGCTTAGCTTAGCATAAAGACTGAACAGAAGGAAGGTTAAAAAACAAATCTGCCACCAGAACTTCTAAAGCTCATGAATTATAGAGTTACAAGTTGTGATTTTTACAAAGGTTTATGTGTGGGACTATTTCCAGGAAGTCACTGCGTACTGCACACATATCCAACTGAATTTCTACACTTTTTAGACAATCAAGTTTCACTTTTTTGTGAAGAACTCAGACAAAAAATTCCAAATGAATGCACTTGAATGAAGTAAAAAGACGAACCATAACCTGTTACAATATACTTTACTTTCAGAATTACATTCTTAGGGTTGATTACTGGACTCTACTTCCTGTCCAACTTGCTCTGGGGAGGCCTCTACTTCAAAATTGTCAAGAGACAGAAGAAGTTAGCACTGAGGAATCAGGCCAAAGAAAATGGACTGGAGGGTAACATATTGGGCAATGGACACGCCAACATCAGCATTGCCAAAAACAAAGAAGATGCGGACAATGAGAGCACTATTTAAGATGTTTGAGGAAGGCGACACCATTGTTTAATGCAGGTGAACCACACAGATTTTCCACTGCCGAAGTACTGTGACGCATCCATACTGGACCCAATGCAGTCATGGTACAGTGTCAGCACTCTTTGGTCTCCGAGCAGTACACTTCTTTTGTACACAGATATAGTGCAGAAAACATCTAGTGCTGTTTGCTCGCTTCAAAGGTCAAGGAGCCTCACGAGAGCTTCGTTTTACTATGAACAACAATCAAAAGACATTAACTGATATGCAATCTGCATCTGCACAAAAACGCATAAACCTAGAGGTCCTTTTTAGCTCTATTTCAAAACATAATGGGAACACATGCTGTTCCCTTATTATGATGCTCATTTATGAAACATTTTTAGCATGATTTCAGAGGCCAAATGTTCTTCAAAATATTTAAAGAACATTCCACCATTTTTACTTGAATAGTATTAGTTCAGGTCCTCATACACCTTTATATTCAAAGTGATTTATGTGTACAGTATATTTACAATATACAGTATATATAGTGTATAGTTTTAAATACTAGTACAAGACAACTGTTTAAACTGCTAAAGTGTGTGGCCAAAGATGCTGTAGCATCACTTAGTAACATTCCTTTCATGTTTCTCAGTGCAAGGGAGAGTTTGTGAGAGTATATTTTACCTCAATGGCACAAGTTGCCTGTGAAGGATAAAAGTAGTTGTGTATAGATTGGCCAAACCAATAATATTTGACAGCGCGTATGTGTCTTTTCACACTATATTCATGCAAAAGCCAAGCTGTTGGCGGTGGAGACCCAGGCACAAGGCCACTTTTGTCAGGTGCATGTCAATGTTTTCGTAATTTGCAGCTCCAAGCAAACTTGCTTGCGCAAGTCAAAATATGAGTAACCTGAAGGTATACTTTTGCAAATGTGCTTTTTTTTGTCCAGACTTAGATGAGAAGATCAAAATCACTCTCATGTCTGTTTGGTAATTATATTTGGAAAATCGCCAGCAGCAGATTTTTTTTGTTTTAATTAACAGACTCACATCTCACAAAAACTTCTCAGACTGTTGAGCTTTATTCTGACTGTTGCCCCAGTGACATTTGACATGCCTCGAAATCTCACCTGCCAGACTTTACACACACATGTTGTTACATCACATCTTTATACACAAACATCAAAGGTCATGAATGTTCATATAGGCTAATCCTCTGACTCACTAGTGTTTAGTGACTGGAAAAGTTCAGTATCGTTTGGACAGTGGCGTGTAACTCAAACTTGATTGTACTTTGTTTTCCTCTGTTATACACTGTAGTTGTGATTGAAAAGGTAACATCGGCGAACATATATAATCGCTGTTAATTATGAGAAATTATATATAGAGTTAGATATGTTTTTATTGTTTCCATGTATTTAGTTTTATTATCATCTCTGCATTTTTCCCCCCTTTTTTTTACACTTTTGTTGATCGTTCCTTAGCATATCTGTAAGCAATAAAGACACATTTTCCCAATTTGTTTTTAACCCTGAGTCTTTATTAATTATTATTATTATTATTTTTTTTGAACATGCTCTGCTAAAAGGCTTGTTGTCAAATACAATAAAAATATAGTGATAGTTAACACATGGTCATCAGAAGGATTTATGGCTCCATAAACAAAAGGCTCATTAATTTTAATGATGGCAGTGCAGGCTGCAGTTCTGCACCTGCTGGCTTGACAGACTGGGGGAATTCATTTAAAATTTCTTCTGAAAGAAAAGAAACGGCAGGGCCGGGCTATGTTCCCTCATAACCTTATTTCATTTGATTTCACACATGATTTCTCCAAGCCTTTTGAATTGAAGATTTCCTTTTAAAAGCACCCGTGCATCGACATATCAGTCTGGAGAGCTTAATATTGTATGTTGTTATTACACAACCTTTGACTCCTGTTTACTGTGTGACTCACCAAATACATTTACTCTTTTATTGGACAAAAAGTAGTGTAACGTGTGTTTGCTTTTTTCTTTTAACCCTTAACCATGTTATATAATATAACCAGTGATAACAATAATGTGTGATCTTTTATTAGTATACCAATATACTTGAAATGCTTTTAACTTTTCAATTTTTTAGCTTTAAATTGAAAATATATAACCTGTTCTGTATTTATACCCTTTTTTGCCACCTTTTATTGTTGTGTGCAATGTCTGGTTTTACCAGCAGGCTGCACTCTATACAACTAAATATCCACTGTAAGGTCCTTTTAATGCCACTGAGGGTGTTTCTGTTAATACAAACCAAAGCGGAGCAGAGAGGAAATTGACTAATGAAGAATTAAAAAACAATGTTAATATCAAATTTTAAAAACAGTATGCATCTACTAACTTGCATCAGGTAGAGAAGCTGATGGTCTGAGGGAACCTGATGCAGTAACAAACTGCATTCCTGTCCAAATGCACCTGAAACCAGATCCAGTGACAAATGACATGTAAAACACTCGCGCCAAATGCAAAATTCTAGAGGCAAGTATAATTTTTCAGAAAGGGAAAGTGGTAAACACTTCCTTCACTGTTGCTGTGCAGGAATGTGAAGGCTCTTAATCTTAATCTTTGGAATTTGTGAGGGGCCAAAGCTGATTGAGTGACCTGCTGCCTGGCTGCCTGAACCTCCCACCGGTCAACACAGCCTCCCCTGACATGTTTACACGAGACTCGCTCTTAACACTGAGAGACACAAAGCCAGCATGCACATCTTAAGAATGAGCGTTTTTGATTTTAGGTTAAAGTGTCAGTAGATCGATGAAAGGCAATTTGGAACTTCCTCTTTTTAAATTTCCCGTTTAAAGCTACAACCTTCTGACATTTTACCTTGTGAGAAGAATAATCCAAAGGACCTGGTTTGGAGTTACTAATCTGCCTCCCCTCCACCTCCCCCTGTTCTCTTGTTGCTGTCCCCCTCCTGGACTGGCTGGCATGTGTGTGGAATGAAAATGTGAGAGGCCTTTTGTCCCACTGGTCCCTAGTTGCTGCTCTGCCCTCACACAGGAGAATAGGAGTTTTGGGAGACACATGGCTTCTTAAAGAGGATTAGAAGACGAAGAAGAGAGAACCCCAGTCCCCTCGTCCTGGACATCCACTAGGTATTTTTATCAACCATCATTGCTAGTTGCTTTGCAGTCACTAGTGTTTTTTTGTAAAATGACAAAATTTGAATTCTTGCTGACCAAGAATGCATCCGGCGGGCTGCACTTTGGGTGGGAGTATTATGAACCAGGCTAAACCTGAGGGGGATTATTGGAGTTATGAAATGAAAAAAACATTCTAACTGGTTAATTGTCTTACTTTATGTCAGGTTTCCCGCTTCCTCAAGTTTTCCAGAGGACAAACGAGTGTCCATTTTTCTCTCTGATATGGATTGAAGCTGCAGCTCCTGACGTTTACTGAGCTGGGAGGATTGTGAGGAGCAGAAGACGCCGGTGGAGTTCACACAGGTACAGTTCAGCTGCTCCGCTTTCACCCACAAATGTAGACATGCACTTACCATAAAACTCTGAATGAGTTGATAGTGATTCTTAAAATGTATCTTTCTTTAAACATTACAATGGTCATTTTTTATGCTGATAAAAAATGACTGAGAATCTGAGCGCCTTGAAACTGCTGGATATTGTAAGCTTTGATACATTATTATGCAGTAGAATTTAAAGCTTGGTAAACTATTATGTCAATGCAAAGATAATTATTACTGTAAATAAACAACTGCCAATTTTTGTAAAAATCGCCTACATTTTAAGAAAATAATCATTTGTTTGATACCATTTAATATGACGTGTACCATAAATACATCTAAATGTACAAAATGTAATTATCAGTTATATGAAATAAGTGTGTAAACCAAGTTTAAAGGAATAGTTTGACCTTTTGGGAAACATTCTTATTCCCGTTGAAGAATAGGATAAGAAGATTGACATCGATCTCAGCAACAAAGGGAATTAGCTTAATCCTCAAAATGTCGAACTATTCCTTTAAGTAGGTTTCCCCTTCACTTCACTACTGGATGTAATATAAGCTCTTACAACATGTAGGAATCAACACATTATATCTTATTCTCTCTTTAGCCTGACCTTCATTTTTAAATGTTTTATTGTCTGTTTGTTGTCTGCTTCTCTTGCAGGAAGACAGACCGGCAGACAAAGTTAAGTTCAGGATGGAGGAAGCAGCAGACGGAGACAAGATGACCAGCCAGCAGGCTCTGTGTGACCCTGAGCAGGAGACCAGAAAACGCCCTGGCATCTCCACTCTCAAAGTACTGAATCTGTAATCAACACAGCCAGTTAAAACATAGAACACACAGAGACGTAGGCATGTGGACCCACGTATAACAAAACGTAATAAAATACATAAATACATCAAGTGACAACAGGAAACCAAGAGTATGCCTTCGCTAAAACCATCATCATCAGCCCCTAGAAGTTAAACGGAAATCTAATCATCAGCTGGGTCATCGTTGTGAGCATTTAAACTTCAGTTAAAGTTTGATAAGCGTGTATAGATAATGGACAGATGGATGGATAAATGCTCAGTTTTGGCCAGTTGAACATCTTCAGAGATCTGCTTTCCCCCAAAGCAGCAAGAATCATGCCGAGAACTGATCTTAATGATGTTTTCGAAAATCTTGGCAGACCACGTTTCTACTCTGGATCAGCATATTAACACTTCAGTCTCAGTCCTGAGCTCAGCTTTGGCTGATTGCAGCACTACATCAGCATGTGCAAAGTGAATGAAGCGCTTCTCCCAAAACACATCGACAACAATTCCATCCAATACCTTTTTTTTCTCCTCATGGAGCCTTTGCTCAGTCTGTAAAGCACATTTTCACAATCCTCACCAAATAAACCCAAACAGTAAAATAAAATAGAAACGCGGTTTGCGAGAGAATTCACAGCGCAAAGTGTCCCATACCTGACAGACTGAGTCCAGCCCAATCAAGATTAAGCTGAAAATTAAAAACTCTGTAGCAATACAGCATAATACATGAAATGCTGTACATAGCAGAACATGCAGGAGAATTGCAATAATCCCAGAAGGGAATTAACTTAGTAATAAAGGGACTCCAGGGTGCCCACACAGAGTAAAAACTGAAGGCGGTGGAGGATAAAATGGAGGAGGCAGAAACCGTTAAGCTTTATTAGTTTGAGGATTATTGTTAACGTTTCATTCACAGTGTGTAGTACTTGCCTTAAAATATATGAATTAATAGCCTATTTTGATGACTTATGTTTCCCCTTGCTTTCTAGTGGTTTATTGTGGCGCTGTCCTTCGCCTCCTTCTCCAAGGCTCTGACAGGAACCTACATGAAGAGCTCCATCACTCAGATCGAGAGACGTTTCGACCTCTCCAGCACGCACATCGGACTCATAGATGGCAGTTTTGAGATGGGTACCATCCATCTTTTGATTTGACCCTTTATCTTGTGCGCATCTGAACAATTCTCACTTTTGTTTCTGTCACTTCTTTTAGTCCTCCTGCTCTCTTTGTTTCTCTTTCTTGGGGGTAGGCAACTTGTTGTTTCTTGCAGTGGTCAGCTATTTTGGGGCCAAGCTACATCGGCCCAGACTCATAGCTGTGGGCTGTTTCCTCATGGCTGTCGGGGCATTTCTCACCGGCCTGACACACTTCTTCATGGGACGGTAAACGTCAACAAGCACCCAATTTTAGAAATTTTTGCAAAACTGAAACTTCCAAATGATCTTGTTTAATGTCTCATTATGGTTTTCACAGCTACAAATACAACACAGTCATTCAGGTTTTCCAGAATGACAGTGTGAACATCGCCGCCTGTGCGGATCCACTGAAAACAGAAGTCCCTGAAATTCAGATACAACCTTCTGTGGAAGACAACAAAGGTAAGACTGTGAGCTTCGCGCAGGGATAAATAAATGATTTACACTGGCTTCATTATGTTTGTCAGGTTTGAGCCTGGAGTGCTTGTCCGCACCTAATCTCACATAATATTGGACTATCAGCCTAATACTCTCGTGGTTGTGGTGATTCACAACTTTTGAAAAAACTATTTCATTGACTGTTGTGTATAAAACTTGTACAGTCGTAGTCACATGGGTGGAAGTCAGAGTTAAGATTAAACTGTACTGGATGCCTTCAATGTTCTGTACACACGTCACCTATTGCACGTCTGTCCGTCCTGGGAGAGGGATCCCTCCTCAGTCTCTCCCTGAGGTTTCTTCCATATTTCCCCCACTAATTGTGGGGTTTCTTTTAGGGAGTTTTTCCTTGTGCGATGTGAGGGTCTTAGGACAGAGGGTGTCGTACCTTGTACAGGCTGTAAAGCCCACTGAGACAAATGTATAATTTGTGATATTGGGCTACATAAATAAACTTGATTTGATTTGATTTGAATGAACAAGAAACCCAAACAGTAGCATACACAAAGAATCAGCCTTAACATGAACCCTGGTTCAAAAGCTTTAACAACTGACTTCTTTCAACCATCCCTGGAATGCACTGATCCTAGTCTGACCTTCAAAGCCGCTCGCTTCCTGTGCTGACTACAAACTGCACATAGCCCCAGTGAAGTTATCCAGTGCCAACGTCTCTCTGTGGACTGCATGCTAGCAAGAGCTGAATATGACGCCGTATTAGGGCCATCGTATGTAAAAAATAATAATATTTATAGAGCCGGGGGAGGGGGGTAATATTTAGGGAAAAACTAGATTTTTAGGCTAGATTGAATTAGTAAATTTGTGACTTTATGTCCACTTTTACCACCAGAATATTACAAAATGGAATTTTTTTTCACCTACAGTCGCCCTAATACATCATCACAGATGAAAGCTGGAAAAAAGAGTCAAAAAATAATATATGGGTCCGTCAGGTCACTCAGAAGGCAGACATCTGTAATATTTATGGTAATAAATTCATCTTGGACACACGTTTGTTTATTGTATTTTGTTGTATTTTTTTGAGGAGCCGTTCTTGTTCCTGTCAGTTCGGCTATCCTGAGGTGGGCTTCAGTTGAAATGTTGCTTCAGTCCTTCTATTGTTGAAAGATAATTCATTCTTCTTTATACAGAAACACATCATAGGAAGGAATGTATTGATCCTGTTCAGGTGTATTTAGAAAGAAACACAACATGGACGTCACATGCGGTGCAGTGGTATGCGAGCTTAAAGCCACATCCTATTACACTGATATCAGATCACATTGTATTCATACATCTGGATTGAGATTATATTTTCTATTTCTCAATGACGAGAGAGCTTTTGATACACATACA
This sequence comes from Bovichtus diacanthus, assembly GCA_943590825.1. NCBI lineage: Eukaryota > Metazoa > Chordata > Actinopteri > Perciformes > Bovichtidae > Bovichtus > Bovichtus diacanthus. Next base: position 728,214 of record CALSBV010010890.1, on the reverse strand, counting down.
CCAAAGACTTTTATTAGAAACAAAATGATCATAAGAATCTGTGAACGGTGCAGTCAACACACGCACACACACACACACACAAACACGCACACACACACACACACGCGCACACACACACGCATGCACTGCAGTGGTGGTTTGAACGACTTGTAAAACTAAGGGATTTTCTAGAGTTAAAGAATTGTACTGACCTTTGGTGATTTTCAACATTTAAATTATAATGTTTAACAATACATCGGAGATAGTAATAAGCAGTGTCCATGTAATGTTTATCAGATCTTTCCAACAAAATCAATACCATGCTTTCCTATTGTGTGTGTCTTTATGGAGCCTGTGTGAGAGAGTCTGGTTCCAACATGTGGATCTATGTGTTCCTGGGGAACGCTCTGCGCGGGATCGGAGAAACCCCGGTCACACCTCTAGGAATCTCTTACATCGACGACTTCGCTAAAGCGGAAAACTCGCCCTTCTACATCGGTAAGAAAACATTGCTCATTTTGGCTTTCAAGTGGGATTTTCAAAGGGTTCAAATGTCATAAACTGTGTTAACCAACAGACACATTTCTTAAAACGTACACATAGATTGAAGGTATTTTCTGGTCATGTGTATCCTTTACACAGCTTGTCTCCAGACCATCACTCTTCTGGGCCCCATGTTTGGTTTCCTGCTGGGCTCCTACTGTGCCAAACTGTATGTTGACATTGGATATGTTGATATTGGTAAGTGTAATGCATTTAATCTGCAAGAAGAAGAATGTATCATCACTTATGATCAGTCTTGACTGTAAAAGCTGACGCTGCCGTAATTGGCTCGCTACGTCTGTGTTAACGCATCACTTCTCACATGACCAGCATATGATGCATATTTTTCTCAAAATAGGATCATGTTAAGCCTCAATGCTGGTCCTCCAGTTACCTGACCTTAGTTAAACCTAAGGAAGCTTTTTGGCTAGAATTGAATCTTTTGACTCAAGACACACGGTGACTCTGGTTGGATCTTTGGTTCAGACTGAGTTTGACTGCTGCTCACGTTGCAAAGGTTTGATATGATCCCATAAAAGTAGTCTCACACCTGTCAGAACAGCTTAGTGAGGACTCTGTGTGTCCCTGTGAGGAACTGTCTAAACTCTCATGGTTAGCTCAGGTAAAATCTATCATTTATTCGTCAAAACAAACTCAATTAGTCCACCCAAAGTGTGCCATGTCGCTACGAGAGCGTTCCATCCCTGATAATTAAGACACGATTGTTGCCTGTTTTTCCCAAATAAAATCTGGTTTCCAAAATGGTCACTTCACACAACGTAAGTGACCGATTGAAATTCAACACACATCAGGCTTCCTGCTGTGCACTCACTGGAATGCTCTTTTCTGGCGTCCAGAAAGTGTGACCATCACTCCTAAAGATGCCCGCTGGGTGGGCGCATGGTGGCTGGGCTTCATGGTGTCCTCCGGCCTCCTGCTCATCTCCAGCATTCCCTTCTGGTTCCTGCCCCGCTTGCTGCCAAAGCAGGGGGGAGATGACGGCAAGCCAACTTCCGCACGTGAGATACTAGATGGGACAGAGGACGCCTCCAACAACCGTCACAACTTTAAGCTGACTGACATCGCTAAAGGTTGAGACAATCCTCTTCCCATAACAGAACACCGATGACGCTCCAGTTCAAACCGCCGCAATATGGAACGATTTGATATTTGACAAAATGATTAAATGTGTGCTCGTTTATGGTCATTGCTTGTATTTCTTACCAGATGTCCTTCCACAGGGTTTCTTCCCTCGCTGAAGCGCCTGTTGGGAACTCCTGTCTACTTCCTGCTCCTTTGTGGGAGCATCCTGAAGTTCAACTCTTTCATTGGCCTGTTCACCTTCAAAGCCAAATACATGGAACAACAGTTTGGACAGTCTGCCTCCAGAGCCAACTTCCTCATAGGTAAAATAAATAAATAAATTGGATTAATGTAGTTGCTATGTGTAGAAAAACTCTCACATTTATATCTGCGCTCTTACCATGGTGAAGCTGAATAGCAATAAAAGTGAGATTTATGGGATAAAGCTAAATTCTAAATGTAGTGTAACAGTAGGTCATTTTGTCAGCTTACAAAGCTAACACCAGTTGTGTTATAGGCACTTAAAGAAAGTGTGAACACCTCTCCCTTGGGAGCCAAAAACTCACAAATTCCCTCAAGGCTGAATGTTTTATTACATTTAAATAGATAAAGAGTGTGCGCACATTCTGTAAGAAAGTAAGAGGTTGCTACAGAGTGAAAACACAAACGAAAAATCTAGAAATATCCCCCAAAAAATATACTTGGCTGAGGTGGAAAGGTTTGTGTACCGATAAAAGCAAAATGGGACAAAGTGTATTGGAACAAGCATAGGCGAGTAAATTATGACGTACATTAAGCATGTGACTTCAACGTCCACCGAAGCTTCTGCTCATCCAGATTTCTACATTGTTTTTCACCGCTCGAGATCAAACTGACGCTCTTTTAAATAATGATGTCGCACCCTCTTCTTCTGCAATGTTTTCCGACTGGACAAATGACGCCACCTACTGCTCACCTCGATGAACATCTCCTAATAGTCGCATACTGGTAGTGGATGTAAACAAGAATGAATTAGCCTCATCTTGATGATTAGGCAGAAGGCTACTCGTACTTTAGATAAAGGTCAAAAGCCAAAGAAAACATAGGAAAACCAAATATGTTCAGGTGTCTGATAGTGAGACACCTGCGACTATAAGAGGCGCCTCTCAGAGTCCAGACCCCTCGTGTTTTGCTTCCAGGTGTGTTGAACCTGCCAGCGGTGGCACTAGGGATCTTCCTCGGAGGACTGCTGATGAAGAGGTATAAACTGAGTTTGGTGTCGGGAGCTCAGCTCTCCTTTGCCACTTCCTTCATGGCGTACCTCCTCCTGCTGCTGCAGTTTGGCACCAAGTGTGACAACATCCCCATGGCTGGGCTCACCATCTCATACAACGGGTCAGTGCTGAGGGTCTATGATTAAAGATGACCACAAACCCAAATCATGTGCCAGAGGAACTATTTTTACAGCCTCAAATTACAATTCAGATTTGTTTTAGAGGCACAACCTGCAGCTGATATAAAACATAAGCCCTCTTTGCCCAGCAGGACGCAGAGTATATCATCCGACAGGGATTTGCTCTTCTCAGAGTGTAACAGAGACTGCTCGTGTTCCGCAGAGGAGTGGGACCCCGTGTGCTCAGACAGCGGCATCACCTACATCTCTCCATGTATGGCTGGCTGCCTCAGCTCCAGTGGATACGGCAAGAACACCGTAGGGCTGCACACAAAGAAATGCTCCTTTTAAGAATTTCCAAATGATCCCCCTTAAAAGCATTTGAGCAGCATCACCATAAACTGGTGCAATGTGTTTTTTAGGACCATGCAGCACTCAAAGAAGAATCTGAATATTAATTCATTCACTTCCTCTCCCTGTTCATCGACTCTCTACACCCCCCACTCTCTCTGTGAAATAGTTAATAAATACATAAATTCATGTTCTTTTCTCTGGAACCAATACTTCATTCAAAGCCCTTTCAAGGTTGCAAGGTTCATTTATTTGTCATTTTACAACACAGGGTTAGTTGTTGCCGCTTCACACTACACACACATATATACAAATTAGGGGTTACGTGAAGTACCAGTATTGACGATAACTGTGATATAAAAAATAATAATAATAATGTTAATAATGCCAATTTGATAATATTGTGTAATTACTCCAGCCCCTCTTAAATAATTTCCGTTTCTTTCCGCTCTCACTTTGTCTCTCTCGCCCAGCTAAGTTATGGTTACAGACTCTCTCTCCAGCTCCCTTCACTCGTATTTTGAGTATAATTCATTTTCCAAAAAAGAGACAAAACACACAACAAACATAGATGAATTTGACCGATAGCATTTTTATTTAACTTTTTCAAATATTCTATAGATTTTGTGACTGCCGTAAGACAAATATAAAAAATATTTTAATTAGAACAGAATATATATATATATATATATATATATATATATAGTTTACCTGCATTAGTTAATAATTTATTATTGCATTGAATTAATAGTGTTAGACAATAATACAAGGTCCCACATGTCAGAATTATGGACATAATCAAAATATTCACCCAACTGAATGATAACAACAATTATTATTTTCTGAAGGTTTATTAGATTTCTTTTTACATGAACTGCTCTTCATTCAGTGACTAAAGTTCACTATACATTTTACTTTCCTCAATTCGTTCCCATTTTTTTTATCTCCAAATCCTCATGACGTTCACTTGATTCCCATTAAGTCCGCTACACTGCAGTTTCTCTCTCTTTACCAGGTCTTTCACAACTGCAGCTGTGTATCCGCCTCCTTCCCAGCAGGCAGCAGCATGTCCGTGAGGCTGGGCCAGTGTCCTCATGCCAAGGACTGCAGCCGTAGTTTCACCTCCTACATGGCTGTATCTGTTCTCAGCTCCTTCATCAACTCTCTGGGAGCCACACCTGGCTACATGGTCATCATACGGTCTGTGCACCCATTCCTGGCAAGGAGAAAATAAAGATAACTGGGAATATTATTGCATCTGTAGATCATTCTTAGAATTTGAGCCTAGGTGAGCCGCGAGTGACATCATGAACATCATCGTTCAAGAAAGCAAATAAGCGTATTACCCAAAATATATAACTACTTCTTTAAAGACACTGATTGGCGTCGCAACTTTCTACAAAAATGGTTCATATAAGTGACTTGGTGTTGTTTTGTAATTGCAGATGCATCTCCCCAGATCTCAAATCCCTTGCGCTGGGTATCCAGACGTTGGTAACTAGGACTCTTGGTAAGCTTCATTACTTTCAGTTGCATTGTTAGTACAGTTTCTGATAGGTCCCAAAAGTAAAGCCCCATCCTGTGATTAAAAAAATTTAAAAAAAGTTTGTTGTAGTTTGAGTGCATATTTTAAAATAAGACAATATCAGAAATATGATTGAGGGTCACAATATTTCTCTGAATTGCATTAATGTCACTACATATGTGGCCGATACCTTGTCTGTAGGTGGACTTCCTGCACCGGTGTATTTCGGAGCCCTGATTGATTCAACTTGCCTGAAGTGGTCGGTCAAAAAGTGCGGGGGCAGGGGAGCATGTCGCATTTATGACTCTGATATGTACAGGTACGCCATGGACTACAAGACGTGATCGCTAATATGAATTAGGGTTGAGTGTTTCTCCAACACTTGAGACACCATAGCAAAACAACGTGTGCCCTTTATTGCCTTCTGTCTATCTTTTCTCATTATTCTCAGGATCATCTTCCTCGGTCTGATTACTTGTCTCAGTGGTTCCTCGTATTTCTTCATCATCGCCGTCATCGTCCTCCTCAGACGACAGTTTCAGAAACCCGAGCGAGAAACACAGACGCAGAATACAAAAGCTTTAAAGGAAAAGGGAATTGAACTTCAAGCCCCATCAAATACCACTGAGGACATGCTTGATGCTCCAAAACCGCAGGAGGCTCCCAAAGTTTTGGTAAGATTTGCAACAGAACTGGAGGACGGAGGGGAGGTTCACAGAAAAGAGCAGCTACATGATGGCGGACTCAGCTCCACAAATAGCACCCAGGAGAGGCAACAGCTTACATCCCTGACAGAGAACACTGTTGAGTCCACTCCTCTTCCAAGTGTGGCAGCAACGATAGAGATGCACGGGCTAAAGTCAGAGGACGTGAGAGAGGGAAAAGACAATGGCGAGGAGAGAAATGAGGACCATCTCATAGAGGACAAGGAGTTAGAGAAAGAAACAAGCAACAAGAGTGACGGCCCACAAAACTGAGGTGTTCACCAATGTGGTCTGAAACAAGGCAAACTGGGACCGTTCTAGAAATGTTACTGAGTTTGGACAAAAGTCACATTTACTTAGTTTGTGTAGAGGGATTGCTTTTTTTCCCAGGGTTACAGCATGCTCTATGCTGACAGTGTTTAGTTTCCATTTTTTTATTACAGTATAAAGCTGTTATATAACACTTAGTCCTGCAAAGGAAATGGTCTACCAGTGATCCCATTTTCACAGCTGTGGAAACATAGTACAGTACTTGGTATAAAAATGGAAAAGCACTGGACGTGCACGCTGACCAACAATTCAAAAATATTGACTCGTGTATGCACATGATTACACAGCAGCCCTGCAAAGCCTAGACTGAAAAACATTATAGAGTAATCATATTGGCCAAAATGTATGTTTTTCTCTTAATGTTAATAAATGAATTCTTGAATTTGTGATATTATTGTCACATTAAGTTTTGCAGAACAGTCTGAACAACCTACATTAAACCAACACAATATCAATATCATGCTTGTGGACACAAACAATGTGAAAATTATGTTCCGACCTCACAAGTGGCTTACCGTCATTTCTGGACTATTCAGCGCATCTGAATATAAGCCGCACCCACTGAATTTTTTAAAAATATGTATTTTGTACATAAATAAGCCGCACATGTCTATAAGCCGCAGGTGCCTAGCGGTACATTGAAACAAATGAACTTTACACAGGCTTTAACGAAACACGGCTTGGAACAAAAATAAATAGGCCTTTAAACGCCTTCAACTTGAAAGCTGCATCATATGCCTTTCTCCGTGTCTTTGCCATGATGAGGGTGACAACATGACCGTAATCAGAATCATGACCATTCATAATGTCCGCTGTTCATAATGTCCGCTGTTCATAATGTCCGCT
>CALSBV010010890.1:703842-721471 GCA_943590825.1 Bovichtus diacanthus | reverse complement strand
CTGTTCATAATGTCCGCTGTTCATAATGTCCGCTGTTCATAATGTCCACTGTTCATAATGTCCGCTGTTCATAATGTCCGCTGCTGAAGACATTCCAAGAACTAATAATGCAATTGAAGGTTGGCGTAATGTTTTTAGAGGTTCATTTGGTACACTGAATGAAACACCGAGAAATTTCGTAAAAAAGTTAATTACCGTAATGAATGGGAAGTTTGAGCGCGCTCGATTTACGTCACATTATGTGACGGTGCTCAGTTTTTTGGCGACATGAAGCTTGTGAAAGCGGGAAAAATCCATAAATTAGCCGCGTCATTGTATAAACCGCGAGGTTCAAAGTGTGGGAAAAAAGTAGCGGCTTATAGTCCGGAAATTACGGTATCTGCTAAAAATGCAAATTGAAACGTACGGTCTGTCAGTGTTAATTAAAATCAAAAACAAATAGTTAGAAGATGCTATAAAGCTCTGTGGAGCGGAGAGGAACTGCAGAGTGAGGTGGTAATTATCTGTAGGTTTGTAAATGTGAGCTTTATCCCATTACGCACGCTTCTTTGATCCAATATGGATATACAAATATTGATTATAGTTTTAAGTTTGCATAAAAGTTAAGATTTGTTTGTCTGGACTCAGGCACGAGTCTCACATTTTAGCAAATTTTAGCGATATTAGTCAGACAAAACACAAACCACTAGCATTCTTCACCAAGGAGTCATTCATTTGTTAGGTGTCGATGACGTTAACTGTAGCTCTGTCACACACACACACACACACACACACACATACACACACACACACACACACGCACATGACAAATGTGTGTAGGCTCCTCTCTTTTATTCCACCAAAATCTAAGGACTTCCTGAGGGTTAGTTGTAGCATCAGTGGCTTTATTTCTGTGACGGGAGCACAAAATTGAGCTGCCACCCATGTCTCCTCACAATACCAAAGTAATTCAAGAGACAAGAAAAGACAAGGGGAAACATGACAAGAGACATGTTTCCCCAGACTATAGCTTATAAAAATAGACCTAAAATCCTACACATTCCACCCACTTTCTTAGTTATCTCCCTTTCTCTGCTTCCATCCACCCTGTCCTTTCATTCAAGATTGTGCACATTAACCTTTCTAAACACCCTGCGCATATTCACTAGAGTAGTTAAATATTTAATAGGTTAATTATATATTCAATCAATTTATTATTATTTTATCAACCGGCGTTTGCCAATGACACGTGATACAATTGCATTAACAGGCATTGACAAAAATCTGTTGTACAATACATGGCCGGAGTTTCATCTTGAAGCATTGTTTGTTATATGTGCTGCAAATATAAGAGTCAGGGAAGGGTGGATTAAATCAAGTCACGACTTTGACTATACTGTACATGCAAACTATATAATACATGTACAAGTAGAGAAATCTAAAATATCTTGCCACTATATCTTTGTCTGCCGTTACTGCAGGTTTTCTTGTGAAGCTTACAGGAACACAAGGAGGTGTTCATTGGACCTTGATGGGTTTGGGGGTGTTAAATGTCCATTAGGACTGCACTATATCTCTCTGTTAGCTCAAAGCTGCGGTGATAACCACCAGCACTTACCAGCAGCCTGCAGCCTGTGGTAGCATTTCCCCACTGAGACCGTGGGATGAACATCAGAAACATAGTCAACGTTGTCCTTTTACATTTAATGTTTAATTTCTTTTCTTGCATTTTCTGATAATTGCATTTTTATGACTGCTCCTACAGTATATCTTAAATTCACTTCTATTTAATCCAAACAAAGCCCTGTTTCAGCTGAAAACACATCAGTTCTCGTGCACCTAAACATCTACCAGAAAGTGGGAGTCTTGTCAGTAGAGCAGTCCTGTACGAACACACTATTCTCTGCTAAAGCTTGAACAAATTTGGTTATTTCACATGAGAAATTAACATTTGTGTTTTTTTTTCTTTGCATGTTTTTTAAATCACTGATTTGGAGTGGGCGTGGCTAAACTGCAAAACATTTATGTCATACTGTATATTCCCATGCACCAATCAGAGTTTAGTAACATTTGAATCAAAGTCTGATTGGCAGTTGTGGGGTTGTTTTTTCTAGTCAAAACTTTTTATAAATAAATAAAAATGTTGGCTACATAAGGGCAGCAGTCATAAGCTGCAAGCATAAACAGTGGCATCATCTTTTAAGTTGATATGGCTAACATTACACATCCAGAACACTGTTAAATGCTGCGCTAACTTTACCCAAGCGGCAACATCCGGGTCTGAAAAGTGAAGCTAATGTGAAAATGCCTTTAACCTACATTCTCTCTAATAGCCAGCATAGAAGTAGTATGATTGTATAGAAGTCTATGCAAAAATGACCCTACTTCTCACTTTATTTATTACTAAAGTAAACATTTCCCTGACAAGTTGTTGGTCTCAAAAGCTAGCTTCAATACAGCATGATGTTCATTTTGTAAATTATGTTCCCATGTAGAGTAAAATAGACGATAAAGCAGGGTGTGCTTTAAGCAAGATGGCTACGTTAAAATGCCAAACTTGAGGCTTGTAAACCATAGTCCACAAAGCAATGAGTGATGGTGACGTCCACTTCCTTATATACAGTCTATGAGTTCACCAGACAGTCGCTAACCTGAAGGTAGCATGAACTCAGTTTTCTCACTAAAAAACAGTTGCCTGCCTTGGCCGAAAATGACAATGTGACAGCGGTGAGAGTCAACCAAAACAGTGAAGTAGTACACCGTGAAATCAAAACAATGAGCTGAAAGATGCTAAAATGCTCTGTAGAGCTGAGGGGAACTGCAAAGTCTGGTGATAATTATCTGTGGTTTGTCACTACGAGCAACACCTTTCATATTACATATTATTATCTGATCCATTGTTGATATAAAAATATTGATTATAGCACCTTTACGGTTACAGAAGTTACTGAACAAAACGTAATATTTCAAACCAAGTTTGCAAGAAAGTATTGCGAAGAAAAGTGATTGCTAATTGCTAACTGTTCAGATTCCCAGGTCACGTGCGTCAAGTGCTACTCGCAGCTTTTACCGTCACTTCATTAATTAGTACTTTCTCTGTTGTTTGTGACGTGTCCCGTCAAAATAATGAGATGCCATTCATTATTAACGATAATTCATCTTCACATTCATTATTCAGCGCCGATGAAGCCCAGGGGGAGGCAGAAGGAGGGCCAGAGTTTGGTGACCTAAAACTTCATTACGTGTCTCAAGGTAAATAGGAAGACAACTTTCCTCTCCCTGGTGTGGGTTTATGGTGGGTCAATCCCATCATGGAGGCTGAAGACAAAGGTGATGATGAGGATATTGACGTACGAAGATGTGTCTGTGCGTGTGCACTGTGAAAATTAGCATTGTTCTGCGTGCGCACAGGTAGAGTGTACATTACAGTACAGCTGAGTGTGCTTATGGCATGTATAAGACCCTCTTGGTCTTCCTTTCCTCCCCCCTCGTCATCCCCATTCTGTGTAAATGAAAATGCATGGCTATATTTGGACAGAGCTGATGTCACAAGTGGTTTGAGCGATGAGCCTATAACTGTTGGAGTCGGTTTGTGTGACAGTCCGACAAACCCTGGACTGCTACAGTGACAGACTGGGATCTGCTGGTTACTGGCTTACACAACAGAAAGTAAGTACTCTGTCTTACTTCAGGGCTTAGCTTGTCTTTTATACAGGACCTGTGTCTAAGTGGAATCTTATTTAGAAATGGGGTGCTAGGGTGATTAGGATATTTTGTTAAATTTTATACCTCACTTCAGATTTTTTTTTCCCTTTCTTTAAACGTGTGTGTCAAATGAGCAGAAGTGTACATTTTTAATTCAAGATTCAAATTGTTTCCAAGGACATGTCTTGTTGCATCACAGGAATATTTGTGCATAAAATGATGCAGAAGAAATTAAGGATTTTCTATTTAATCTAAGGAAGCATGAACAAAAGCCATCAAATATATATAAAGATAAATATGTTATACTCCGTAGTCGACAGGAAAAAAAAACGGCAATTATTTTAATCATCAGTGTGTCATTTTAAAAAGAAAATGTTAATCTCACCTGAACAACTTGCTTCTTTTCTTTTGTTGTTGTGTTTCTGCTGCTATGTTTTATTGTGCAAACAAATACAATCTAAAAAAATAAATAACTCTCAAATTAGACTATAGGTGAATTATAGATTATATAGAATTATAGAAAACTATTTTTTCTTTTCTTTTTTCTCATAATGTTGACTCATAATTTTGAAATTCAGGATTTCCTTAGAAATAACACACATTTATGTATGTCAAATTCTGACATTATGTACTGATGCTGCTGACCTTTGGCCAGGTTATTGTAATTAAAGGTTCATTAAAACAAATATGCATTCACTGGTCTCTCTGTAACAATAAATCAAACTCTGTTGTATCTGTGATGATCCAGGTAATCCCCCTACACCATGTATCACTTGAGGGTGCCTGTGCTTCTCCTCATGCTGCTTGTGTTGCTGCGCTGCGTTACCGCTGCCCCAAGCTACAGGTAAGTGTATACTACACAAGCTTTTTGGTGTGACTGTGCAAAGACTTGTAAAACATAGGAAACATTTAGTGGTCTAAGATCAGAGGCAGAGTTTAAATGGTTTCACTTTGCAGAAATGTTGTTGATATCTGATCTGAGGTCGGCATACAAGCAGCTGAATATCACGGAAATTGTGTGATAAGTAGCACTGTAATGTTCTGTGTGAGGAGCAGCAGGGCATTGATAACTCTGGAGGTGGACGGCAATTGTGCTCGTGTGTGGGAAAGTGCTTCATTGTGCAACTCGTGGGGAGCTAAGTGCCCACTTTTTCTGCTTGCTCTCGGGACTAGTGGATGTTTTGAAGAGGGTATAATTAGATATCAGTGTGAAACAGTTTGGCCCTTTTTCCTTCTGTGATGCAGGTACTTCAGTCCCAGCTCACCCAGCGAGCAGGAAAGTGCTCTCTCAGACAGTGACGGCTGGTTAGGTCCTGGGCTTATCTCCAACCCATTCCTCGACCTCGTGAGTACGCGGCCGCAGAGGGGGCTCACAGCTATGAACAGGTAACAGCACATATGGAAACCAGCAGCTGTACTAAATCCTTACGTGACAAACATTCTAGCTATGAGTGTAATTGTGATGTCAGTAAGTGCATCTCTTAGTTTCTGTACTTTCTCTCATCCCAGCCACCACATAGAGAAGAGGAAATGCAACACAGCCACCTGCGTCACCCAAAGGCTAGCAGACTTCCTGGTCCGCTCCAGTAACACTATTGGTACCGTCTACGCACCGACCAACGTGGGATCTGCCACCTACGGCAAGAGGGACCTACTGCAGCCTCCCAGCTACCTGCCTCTCTAGTAGCGACTGAGGAAACTCCACCAGCGCTCCCAGTGCTCTGATGATATAACCAGACATCTTATGTGACAATGATTGTGATAATTACGTTACTAGCGATGACACTGATGGTGATGAAGATGATGATGATGATTATGATTATGAACAGAGTTGTCTCCTTTGTTTTATAAACTTTAAGAAACAGTGCCTTTAATTTAAACCATCACTGTCAACATGTTATTTTTTTCTTCTTCTGGCTTTGTGTGTGTTGTGGCTCTGTTAATGCTGTTTCACAATGGCATGATGTGAATATAACAATACATCAAAGTAATTGATAAAACAATAAATAAAAGAAAACATATGTAAAGCCATATAAAATAAATGTTGATTTTGATAATAAAGTTGTGAACATATATTTTAAAAAATCTTCCCGCGTTCTAAGCTGCTTTATTACATATTATGACAACTGCATGCAGGAGCTGTAATCATACATGTATTACATTTTGGTAAACGGCTCCCAACTTGCTTCTCCGTGTCTCAAACAAACTCCAGATGATCTTGCAAACAAAAGGGGGTTCATCATGTTTCTCTGTAGGTAATGGAGACATCCAGATTAGATTAGATTAGCTACATAATGAAGGGCTGGGAGTTGCCACAGGTAACTAAGAGCAATGCCTTACTGCCTTTAAGATACGTGTGTTTAGTGTTGGCATGGTTGAGTAATTGCCTGGTAACATGGAGGCCTACATTTTAGACAGTGTATACCAAAGGCCTGTGTGTCTTAGCCTAAATTTACTGAATCCAACTGTTCAGTCTGTTCGTCTTGGTCCAAATGTACACATCGAGCACAGAGCGGTTTTACCGGTGATCATGTGAAGGCATCAGGATGACTCTTTATGCTTCATTCACTCACGATTATCTCTCTTTCTCTCAATCCGCAGACTGCTTCTTAAATAGCAGATTTTGGGCGTTCACTCTTTTAGTCAACCTACTAGATTTTGCCACTTTGTCCATCAGCCAATCACGTCGCTGCTGTCAGCTGTCCTTTTAGACGATATCGTTGCGGCCCCCCTCCACCCCAGTCACCTCCAGTCATCATACATTGCCCAGGTTGAGATCACCAGTCAACTCCTCATCAAATCCAGATCTTCAGCAATCTCTTCATCATCAACAATGTCTAGAGTTTCCTATTGTACTTATGTCTTCACCACCCCCTTAATATATATGTTGTCACAATGGGGTCTAATCACCAGACTATTCTCATTTCTCATCCTTTTGTGCTTGTCAATAAAAAATATTTGTTCACTCAGAATGAAGTCTCTCCTGATTGAAATGTAGCTGGAGGCAGCAGCCAGTTAGCTTAGTTTAGGATAAGGACTGGATATAGCGGTGAAACAGCAGCTAGTCACGGGTCCGAGCCACAAGACCAGCACATAACTGCCCTAAAACAGCAAATTGTCATTTTTACACTTCAGTTTTTGTACAGATTAGAAACGTCAAATATAATCTATTAATTTAGTGTGATTTTTAATGTGTTGATTATTAGATTGTGTTCCCTTTGGACGGAGCCAGGCTAGCTGTTTCCCCGATTGCAGTCGTTGTGCTAAGCTAAGCTAACGTTCAGAATCAGAATCAGAAATCCTTTATTAGTCTTTACATGGTCACAGCAGAAAGGTAAAAAGAAAGCAATAAAATAAGTGGACAATAAAATTTGCTGCTGGCAGTAGAAGAGAGACAAGAAAGCAAGAAAGCCAAATGTCAAACTATTGCTCTGTGCGCCCAGATAGCTCACCTGGCAGAGCAGACGGCCCATGTACCAAGGCTGAGTCCTTACTGTGGCCCTTTGCTGCTGCAAAAACCAACAACTATTGCTCTGAGTTAATATTGAGAAAACTTTTAATTTTCCTGCATGAAATATTTCCTAAATTACTTTTATGTTTTTTTCAATAACAACTGGAACTCTGTTAATCAGATTGATTCAGATAAAACAGTTTAGATGTAGTTCACATAGAGTTATGAGTTGATAACTCTCCGTTGGTGGAGAGTAACCCATGATTTAGATATTACTGGATACTTCCAGTAATAATGTTGTTTTACGTGTTGTTTTTTTCTTATATCCTTTGTCTTAATGTTGCATTTTGCAAAGGTGTAGTTAAAGACACATTTCCTCTATGGTGGAATAAAGTCTGCATTGTATTGTGGCTAATGTTCATTTTGACAGCAGCCTTTTCAGAGAAATTATTTATTTAGTTGACATATGTAACAAGTGTGTGTGTGTGGGTGTGTGTTTGTATTTCTTAATTAAAACCCTGAGCATTTACAGTCCAGTAAATATGGTCAGGTTAATTACCTGTGATCCTATAATGTGATCAATAATGGAGGCTGTCAACCTCCATTTTCCAGGGCTCTCCCTTAAAAATCTCAATGGTTACGTGTATTGTACACTGCAAGCATCTAATCTGTGTGTCTGAGTGTTTTGTGGCATATGGTGTAAAAGTCGCTTGATTAATTTCAGAAGCAGCTTGTTTTCAATAATTTGGTCAAGGCCCCTTCAGTTTATTGAAATGTATCCACCAAAACATCCGAGAGCACTTTTTTTTATCAATGACAAAATAAAAATGATGTTGCAGACATTTAATAAACCGTTTATTTCATAAACAAACGACAAACATTTATCCAAATTCCTTTATATTTGTGATCACAGTACTGTATTGCATGTAGTCCTGTGTTGTCTTCCTGTAGGAGTTATTCAGGGTAACGTAATGAAAATCAAGAGGGGAGGTATGACGCACAGCATTAACCTGTGTTTGATTACCAGTGACCCAATCATCTCAGACACTGACATCAATACTCCCATGCATGGTTAACACCGGCCTAAAAGGTTTTTCAAAAATAGAACAAGTGCCGGCTTTTGCTGATGAATCCAAAAAACAATGCAGCCATTATCCGCCAAACACCCTGACAGAGAATGGGGATCGTGTCAAGATCTGTCGATTACTTCATGTAAAATCACAAATGTCACTGTGCTCCGACTGTTATCCGGTGGTGAGTTGTTTATCACTGCAGTAATGACGGCAGATAAATGTTTTGATGGAATTTTAGATCTGATTTGTGACCCGGCGACCACATTAATCTCTGACATTAAAGATACAATTGTGATCCAGATATAAACAACACAAAGGACTGTAACCTGCTCCCACTGCAACATTGATTTACAGTTCTTTTAATGTATGGACGAGAACTAGACACTAAAGAAATCAACATAAGTTGATAATATTTTCTGATGCTCGCAATAACATAATATCCTGTTATTGTCAAATGTTCCTCTGACAGATATATATACTGCACACACTGTATATAGAGACATTTATTAAATTATGCATTAAGTATTATTACAAAATTCTTTGTTCCTGGGCTCTTGCTCAACTTAGTAGAACACACTACCAAACAGAAGTTATATTTGTCCTTGACACTGTGTATAGGAGAGGTAATGAAAGCAGTTAAATTCCTGTCATGTTTATTCCTACTTGGCCATTAAATATTATTCTAATTCTAATACAGCACACAATTGGCCCATATGTTAATAATTGGTTTATTTTAATATTTTGAAATGGTGATTTTATTATTATGCCAATTATGACCAGGTGAATTTAGCTTTGGGTAAAACAGAGGAAATAACGTACTGTGATTTAGCACTGCTGAAATGTGGGATTCTGTTTTATTCTCCACAAAAAAAGCCAGGGTGACAGAGCCTTCTCCATTGCTGCCCCCTCCCTCTGGAACTCACTCCCCAAACACATCCGTGATTGTACCGATCTCTCCATGTTCGAATCTCAAATCAAAACTCACCTTTTCAGATCTGCTTTTAATGTATAATCATTTCTATGTATTTTTAAATGTTGTTGTCTTGTTTTATAATGTATTTATCAATAATATGTATCTGTAAAGCGTCTTTGAGTACCTTTTAAAAGCGCTTGATAAATAAAATGTATTGTTATTATTATTATTATTATTATTATTATTATTAAGTATCATGGGACCCCACAGCCCTGCTAGCTAGAAGGGAGGTTCTGTTTGTCTTCGGTGAAGAAGTTTACATTTTCCAACCTTATGCCTTTCATATGATTTTCTATAGATTTGCCTTTATTTGATAGGAAAAGCACAGGTGTTACTAGTTTCATTAACAGCTTCATTTTATTTAAGTGTCCAAGTAAGCCAAATACAGAACTAGCTGCATGGAATTGAGCCATTATTAATTTTGTCAGACTATTTATGTTTAAACTGTATGCATTTATGTATGTGTATGCTTTATGATGTGATTGTGGTCTTCATATTAAATCTTTCCATTTTCCACTACATCTTGTAGTCAATCATACCTGCTGGTGTCTTCAACAGATGTGTGTATTGCAAAAACTCCAATATATAATATAATATTGAGATACAAACATAGATATGTGTTATAGTTACTATGAGATATTCTTGCTTCCATAGACATACATTGTCACAAACGCATGTCACAATACCTATTCAGCGCGTCCATTAGTGCGTGCGCTTGGAAAACGTGTCCTGCTGCTTGCCGTAGTTACTTGTAAACACGGAAGTTACGTTGCTTCATCGTTCTGTTGTCATGTGCTGAAGGAAGTTTTGGTCAGCTAGCTATCACAAGAACTTTCTAAGAGCATTTTAACACTCTTACCAATTGCCAATTGGTTCTTACATGTTTATTAACGTGTACATGCAGAGAGAGAAAAAGAACATAGCAACCATTTTCACTTAAAATGCAGACGAGCTAGTGTTAGCTAGATAGTGTTAGCTTAGCAATTTTAGAAAAGGAATGGCTTATAGAAAAGAGAAAACATTTCGGTTTGTGATCGTGGGAGGTGGCATTGCGGGTGTCACATGTGTTGAGCAGGTGAAAATGAATTAATAAGTAATAGGTTAGCTCTACACAGCATACATCTATTAACCAGAGTATGTAGTACTGTAATGCATGTCATGTAGCTAACAAACATTAACCCTAATCTTCATTGACAGCTGTCATCCCAGATTCCGTCAGCTGACTTGGCTCTGATTACAGCAGGCCCACATATCAAGGCAGTGACCAACTATAAACAGGTCAGGGTGGTGATGATGATGATGATGATGATGATGAAGAACATTATTCCATATGCACATTTTGTATATGTACACTAACGGCTGACATGGTTTGCTTCCTTGGTGTCCCATACAATCAATGTATTACCAGACTAAAAAACTATTTTAGTTTTAATTGAACATATCCTCATTTGTATTCATTTGTCAATCACCTCGCATTCTACTTAATGTGCACTCAATAACCTGTACCCATTCCTTTTATTCTCCTTGGCTAAGGTGTCCAAGACACTGGAAGAGTTTGATGTGGAGGAGCAACCATCCAGTGTTTTGGAGGAGAAGTTTCCCAACCTGACTGTCATCCACTCTGCTGTCAAATCACTCCACACACAATCACATGTAAGTAGGTGTTTTGCAGAGTATGATAAAGTGTAACCGTGTGTATAAATGCAATCATTTTGTATTTTATGTTATGTTGTGTTTCCATGAGATGTCTTTTTCTGGTTTGGTTTGCTATATTTGATAAGAAGAAGAAACATGTGTATGCCACTAAGAACTGTAACATAAGCCACACATTCTGTAATTTCCCATTCGTTGTTCATCACTGATTATAATGTTATAATCGCAATAAAATTCAGACAGTGATTTCATGCAACACATCTCAACAAAGGCTTTTTTGGTGACTATTATCTGTGTACTATCGCCACCTTGTGGAGATGTCGTTCCAGCATATGATCTAAGTGCAGTGTGATAGGACTGTGATTAGACTAAAGATGTCCAAAGTCCAACCTCTGTTTGTAAAGAGAAACATTACTTTCTCAAAGGGAGAAACAAAACGCAAAGCTTGATGTGAAAATTATTCACTATTTTCTTCTTTCTTTTCTCAGTCTTTGGAAACTGCAGATGGCCGGGTTTTTGGTTATGAGAAGCTGTGTATCTGTGGCGGGGGCAGACCCAAGCTCCTAACCCAGGACAACCCTTATGTCCTGGGGATACGGGACACAGACAGCGCCCAGGTACAATCCCATCACTCTAGGTGTTTGTATTGTCATTGACATGCAGGTCTGAAATTCCTCAATGCACTGAACTAAGACCTTCTTACAGGAGCAAGAAGCAGTTTGAAAAAGAACATCCTACATTTGTTTGTGTTTTATACTGCATGCCATATTCTTCCATCCCTTTATTCCTGTGAATGTGAGGTTTTCAGTAAATTCTACAGTACTGGGCCTTGCTTCCGTGTATAAAAGTACATCCAGTAACATCTTAACTGCAGCTGCTACAATATCGTTGCTACATTTCTCTCATTTTAAAATACAAGTTGTCTCGACATTGTAATTCACCCTTCATGATTCCTTCAACGCTTCAGCTGTTAAACCCTGTTACGCTTTATCACAAATTACACATTTTGTACTCATCATTGTTCTTTGTATTAAACATTTGGATGGACCTCATTCAGATAAATAGCCATCTCATGTTATTCATTCATAAAGCTCTACTGTTGAAGCTTCCAAACTACCTCACATCTCTTCTCTCCTTCCAATCTAGCAAAAACGCTTCACAAACCAGTAGCTTCTTAACCTTAGGTATCCCTCAAGTTGCACCTTTTAAATGGAATGAACTGCAAAACTGCTCTCAAACTAGAGTCTTGCAATCCCCTGGGAGATATTAAAGCTAGTTCTTTTTCGGTTTCTTGTAATTGTTTTTAATTCCTTGTTTATTGTTCATTCTGTTTTGCTGATTGTGTTGTTGTGAAAGGTTCTTGTCCTCAAGTCTCTTGGAAGCGAGATCTTGATCTCAACAAGCCTGACTGATTAAATAAAGATTGAATTAAATTATATTAATCTACAAACAGTCAAAACAATTGGATTGAAAACACAAGTCAGAGGTTAAAAAAACAACAACAGAAAACGTGTGATGCTCAACAGTTTTCCCTGTTTTTGTGTTTCAGGAGTTTCAAAAGCGGTTATCCAAAGCAAAGAGAATCATTGTCGTTGGCAACGGAGGGATTGCTCTGGAATTAGTGTAAGAAAACTATAACCAAAATACTGAAAGAATAGTGTTAGTGATTATCTCTTTGTCATTTTCATCTAAGTTAAAATGTGTACATTTTTCCGACTGAAGAGCACTGAGCCTGCATGAAACCCCGTCTCATAATGTTACCACCATGTTCAGAGATTATTCACACTGTCCAGTCATTCAGTGTTGCTGAACATGTTCTGTCCAGGTATGAAGTGGATGGCTGTGAGGTGATCTGGGCTGTGAAGGACAAGGCCATAGGAAACACCTTCTTTGACGCGGGGGCGGCACAGTTCCTCATCCCATCGCTGGAGGCTGACAAACCAGAAAGGGCTGCTCCCTGTAAGAGAACTCGCTACACCACGGAGGAACCAGCACCTGGAGGATCCCAGACCTTCACAGCAGGTCTTCATCTTATGTTTATTCCTGACACGCAGATTTCTCTTCTTCTCTTATGAAACAGTTGAATCTGTCCCAAGATCATCATATTCTTGTTTATGTGTGAATTTCCAGATAGAAACGCGCGAAGGCAAGGGTCTGGTCCTACAGAGGCTGGCAGTGCCCTCGGTCCAGACTGGCATGAAGGAATAGTTCTACGAGGAGCAGAGCAGGTGAGATAGTGTGTGCATCTTTGTTATCGAGAGCCTCTGTGACAATCCTAAAGGAAGGAGGTGAGCTTGGGAAGTCTAATTGTGTAGATATGATCTTCTGTATATGTCTCGTTGTTATGTGATCCCTTTTTTCTCTTCTCCTCGGTCTCTTTTCTCTGCCGGCGTGTGCTCAGGGGACCCGCAGAGTTTCATTGGAATACCAGTGTGAGGTGGAAAAGATCTTCACTTCTGAGGAGCTCCTCAAATCCCCTCAGCAAACACTCAGACCTGAGACTGGTGAGAACTAGACCTGCTGCTCCTCGGATATGAACTCTGACTTATTCTTTGCTCGTTGCACTTTTCAAGCTTATCTCTCCTCTCAGTAGGGTCCTGGCCCGTTTACATCAAGCTGACCAATGGCAAAACATTTGGCTGTGATTTTGTTGTCAGTGCCACCGGTGTTGTGCCAAACACTGAGCCATTTCTCCATGGCAACAATGTAAGTAAACACCCGTATGAAAAATAAATGATATTTGCTTTGGGGATCTGAGATTTAAGTAATTCCTACTGTTTGTTCAATGACCATTATGTCTGCCATTGTACCAATGACGTCTTGGAAAGAATTGCAAGGGCGGGCATCTATATTAAGGAGAAATGAGCTCTTCTGTGCTCCCAAGTCTTTTAATAGGGCCAACACTGCAAGTCTGCATCTTCTAGTACACAAAGGTTGACGTTATGTAATGCAGGTGGGTATTAAGGCCTCTAGATGTCACTAAAGGACAGATTAGCTTTTATCACTCTGGTTTTAAAAGGGACAGTTCACCCCAAAATCAAAAATACATATTTCTCCTCTTACCACTCGTGTTATTTATCAATCTAGATAGTGTTGGAGTGGTGGGCTGAGTGTCAGAGATAACTAGCAACCACTTAGCTATCTAAGAATACAGGTCAGCCGAGGAGGATGCCATTAATGTGTACATCTCGCTCTGTCAGCCTCCTGTCCATGAGTAGATGCACGCTTCCTTCTGTACAGTGATATGGTTGGTGGGTGTAACCAGGTAAGGATTTCCTTGAAAGAGACATTGCTGTAGAGTTGTTTTCATGTATTGTTGGCGCTTTGAGCTCCACAAGCCGAGTGTCATCGAGGTTTCAAATCTACTGGAGAGAAGGCAGACATCTCTACATCCCCGACACTCGGCAACTCACACCAAAACTATCTAGATTGATAAATAGCGCTACAGGTAAGAGGAGAAAAAAAGTATTTAGTATACCTCATCCAAATGAATGTGCGATTTACAGCAAAGACTTTGCATTTTACTTTGTGTCACCTCTTTGTGAACATAAAGTATTAATCAAATATCATATATATTATATTAATATTTCGGTTTTACGTTTTTAGTTTGCACTGGCAGATGATGGCGGCCTGCAGGTAGATGACCACATGATGACATCAGAGCCAGATGTGTATGCTGCTGGAGACGTGTGCACTGCATGCTGGGAACACAGCCCAATGTGGCAGCAGGTGAACTAACTGACAAATCCTTGCACCAACCCGTGTTTATCCTCAAACTCTGCATCATTAGAAACTGCAGTACACAGCATAGTGCCTGATTATTTGTCTTATGTCATGAACACCTACTAGAGGTGTAAAGATGCTATCTGAACATGATTTAGATACATTTCGAAGATCCTATGCATCATCAGTTCTCACATTATACCCACAATTCAGCTCTACCAATGTAAATGAAAAGCAACTGGGGAAAAAACAGTGGCAGATATAGATGTGTGCAATCAGCACCACTATAATTCACCTGATAGTTTGTCCTTAAATGAGTCAATGTAGGTTATCAAGAAACAGGCTTGGTTCAGTTCCCCTGGCATTGGCAGGAGAGCTAAAACAGTATGTTTCATCAGGATGTTCTAAGAGTCCATACAGAAGACAAAAAGCATCTATGAATTTGAAAGTCATACTGTGTGTGTGCTGTGTGCAGATGCGTTTGTGGACGCAGGCCCGTCAGATGGGCTGGTACACCGGACGCTGCATGGCGGCACACGTCCTGTCAGAGCCAATAGAACTGGACTTCTGCTTCGAACTCTTCTCACACATTACCAAATTCTTCAACTACAAGGTGGGTGACATTTTCCTGCCGGGGAGTGCATTTGTTTAAATAATAACTTATATGTTAATCATACAACCATACAAATTATAACCATTACTTTGAAGACTCTTCAAGGTGACTTTACAGTGCTGCTTAGGCTGGGTTCACACTGCAAGCCTTAGTGCTCAATTCGGAAGCTCGGATCCGAATTAAATCCGAAATAGGACTCTTCAGACTGAGATTGCATTGCAAAAGATCGGACCTGCATATGATTTAGGACCACATATGAAAGTGGCCTGAATGTGGTTTCCTCTTGCTCTTCTAGGTTTATTTACACTGCATTTAACCGACTTCCTCTCTGCTGGTCATTCCACAGGTGGTCCTTCTGGGGAAGTTTAATGGGCAGGGGCTGGGGCCCGACCATGAGCTGCTTCTACGCTGTACCAAAGGCCAGGAGTATGTCAAGGTGATACTAAAGAGAATAACAACGCGCTAATGCTCTTGTGTGTTGTTATGTGTATGTATCTAGTGTTTTTTAACAGCGGCAGTCTATTTACGTATGCGTAACTCACTTATTATTGATTCACTCCCATAAAAAAAAAATATTTAAGCGGTTGTTATGTTAGCAGTAATCTGTATAAACAGATATCTGTATATACTGTATATGTAGAGTTTGGACAGGATTTTGGTTTCGTAAGTGTTCTGGCTGCCGTCTGTAGTCTGTTTGTAGACCGAATAGTATTGACCAATCACGTTTGAGCCGGATTTGGTTGCATGCAGGCATTGTCCAACATGCAATCTCGGAATCCATCGGGCATCGTCTGACGATGATTTATCTTAAAATTAGCTTGTAAACTTGCTACTTGTGAGTCAATCCGGTCGAGGACGCTTTCCAACTCCAACTCCATTCTAGTGTCTCGAGTTGCTAATCGGACTCTAAATAATCATGTGCATGGAAGAGGAAGTCTGTTATCCGGATATCAGCTGACTACACAGGAAACCCTGAAATATTGGCCCTTTCCCCCAGAAGCTTATCATCGTCAGACCCTAGAGCTGATGGGTTCAGTGATTATCAACATCACAAGCTGTTTGGATGCTGTTAGACATTCTTGTGGTGCCAATGGCATCGGGAAAATCTTCCATTTGAACTTGTGTCGCTGTGTGAAAGGAACCAGTTTTTCTGTGGGTGTGGTCTAATACTGCTTTTGAGCCAGAGGCAAAACTGGATCAGCTGTTTTTTGTTAAAATTGTAGATATAGATGTCTTTCCTCACGTTATCAAAATAATTTCACCCACTACTGGAGAAATCATCACGTCTGGCCTTATTTTCACAGAATGTACCCCTGTATTTCTGTTCCAGGTCGTTCTCAGTGGAGGTCGGATGGTGGGAGCGGTGCTGATCGGGGAAACAGACCTGGAGGAGACCTTTGAGAACCTGATCCTCAACCAGATGGATCTGACCCCATACGGAGAGGAGCTGCTCAATCCCAACATTGATATAGAGGACTTTTTCGATTGAGCACGAGGGGTGTGATTCATGAATGTGTTGAGCCTGAAGGCTTGAGATGAAATGTTTTTATTGCCAATGAGAAGTAGCTTTCTGATGAAGTAGCGGTGATCTTGGTTCTTATTAAGACACTTGTAAATGTAAGAATATATTTTTGCTTTAAAATAAATTATTTTCCAAAACCAAGTGTAATAAATTAGCACTTGATTGATTAGAAAAGGCTTTTTCATTTAGTCGTAACATGAACGCAAATCCATCCCTTCATAAACTAAAATGAGACAGTTGCTGTGTTGAGACACTGACGTAAGAAAGATAATCTTTTTGTTGCTATGTTGTCTTAGTGACTCTTGATCGAATATCAACCTAAACAGCAACCACGGCTCCTCCTGTGCCTCAGCAGGCATTATAACAATAGACATTATCAGGCTCACATAATGCTGTGTATTGTTCCTTGGCTATGTTGCTCTTGGAGACGTAGCTATTTGAAAATCCCCTGAAAATCCCCTTTTAAGAAGACAAGAAACAGTAGAAGTGAAGCGAAAAGAGTCATCTCCACAAAGAAAACTTAAATGATTAAAATAAGTCAAACACTTATTTCCACTTGTTGGTTTGCCTGTAGGTTTGTGTTTTATAGATGTGTGTTTTCTGGGTCAGTAGTTCACAGACAGGAACCTGTCCACGTTGATTTATTTGCTCCCATTGGCTGATAAAGGTTGATGTGGCAAACTTGTGTTTTTACTGAGCATTATGTGAATAAGCCTACTCGTAGTTAGGGGGAAATGGGGACGTGTTCCCTTATTTAAAACTGTCAAGACTCCAAAAGAGAGGCAAGCCAATAAACATGAGTAAAAAGCACCCCTTTACTAAAGAGCCACTAACAAGGTATCCCTGGGCAGGATGACACCCTCCACTAAACTCAACTGGAGCTCTCCCAAGTGTGTGTGTGTGTGTGTGTGTGTGTGTGTGTGTGTGTGTGTGTGTG
>CALSBV010010890.1:678725-703832 GCA_943590825.1 Bovichtus diacanthus | reverse complement strand
GTGTGTGTGTGTGTGTGTGTGTGTGTGTGTGTGTGTGTGTGTGTGTGGAGAGCAGGGGATTGTTTACAAGGTGTGTCAACACCGGCCCATAGTGGCATATGTATCAAGATAAAATTCCAATCTGATGGATATTGAGGGTGGGACAATTGATGCAAAGAGATCCCTTGTAATGTTTCTCACAGTATGTTACTAAGCAACCAACCTTGCATGAATTATATGCCAGCATGAAACGGATACTACATGGCCAAACTGGCTAAAGGTCAAGATGGAAATATGCCACCATTGTTATAAAGTATATTTAGAATTGTATATTGAGGCGGGATAAGCCTCTGATATTTTTGAACAGGTAGGGTTGCAAGTTACATGCAAGTTGCAATGAACCTAAAACCTTGTTGCAAAGAATATTGGTTTTAATTGTTCATGACATGCAGTAACTATATCTCCTTTTAATGAATAATGTATATGAAATTATAAACTGCAGAAACAAGATACAGTAGTAATGATGACGAGCCCACAGAAACAAACAGCTTGATTTATCTGTTCTTACACTGTCTGTCATTCAGTTCATATCTTTAAAATAAAATATTAGGTTTTTGTTGTGCAATGCAATGAGTTATACGACAATTGGGTAACGTTAGAGCTTCCCTCAGACGACTTTTATGAGGCCAAGAATCACTAATAGAAACAGAAATACATTATGAGTTCACAAAAACATTTATTTTCTAATTTTCCCTTCACCGCTAACATATCAGGTGTGTGTGTGTGTCAGACTAGAACTGGATTCATCTGAGTTCAAATGGATTCACACTGTTTGACATTTAAAATGTTCAGACGGACAGAGATTTCGTGACACAAAGCTCATTTAAGTAGATCACGGATGTGACGTCAGAAGCACAGTGCGTTACGTGTGTACGCTTGTATGTATCTACCAACGACTGGCGACTTGAATAACCACAGAGAAGAAGGTTGAGTCATATCTTTGATTTATAATCGTATATGTCTTATGACTTTATGTATTTTATTTGTCCTTGGTGTTAAGCATTACATGAGCATTACTTTGCAGATGTACTTGTTTTTAATAATTAAACTCCGCCGGCGGTGCCCGCTGACGCATTGATCACGCGCTTCTAGTGAGTCATTCGACTACCGGCATGCATCAGGAGAAATCTTTTTTTCTTGTGGGTGGGATTTTTTGAGAGGCGTTGCCGCACACACCGACTACTACAGGAATATATACCCAGCCTTCGTCGCATATGTTCATACATTGCGCATTTAGCCTCTGCGTAAAGCACAGTAATAGTCAGAGTTTACGATATTGCAAGAAATAAAGATTAGCAATGGCCAACTACATTCACGTACCCGACGAGGCTCCCGCTGTGCCCAAAATAGATGTGACAGTTGACGAAAGCGACTACAGGTCCGGTGCACTGAGGCTGATCAAGGAGCTGAGACCGAGTTGGAAGCCATCTGAGGTCAAACTGAAGGTGCCGTTTAATTTTTACTGTAGCATTTTACTGTAACGTTACTGTGCTTTGTATGATATGTCCACATCCTCCCGTAGCTTGTGTATATATATATATATAAATATATACCTATCTTTGTGATTAACGTCCTTTTTTTTTTTAAATCACTAAAACCGATGTTAGCTAGCAACCTCGTCTCATGAAAAACTCAAGTTAGCTAACACTAACGTCACCCTACGACACCATATATGTATGTTAATGTCCCTATTAGACAGCTGTTTGCACCCACGGACAGATGGGAGATAATTTCCTTGGTATATTACAGCGGTAATCTCTCCACGTTTGCAAATCGCATCTGAAACACTTCAGGATACGAGCAGACAGTGGGAGTATCTCGCCGCTTTTGACGCAGTTACAAAACCAGCCATACCTGTTAACCTGAGTAACGTATAACAACTAATACAACGACGTTATATTAAAGTTAACTCAAATATTTAATTAAAAAAAGGCACGATTTAGCACATTTGTATGGAGGTGGGTGTATAGATAGAGGAGAGGTGTCTCTGTCGGCTTCATAGCACGCACTGATCATCAGGCTGCTCCCTGTGACAGTCTGGCATCCCTGAGATTGGTCGGGAGGCTGAGCCTCGGTATGAGATCTACATATTCTAGTCTTGTAAACTTCTGGAAGAGACACAGCAGACAAATGGCGCATGACTACTTTACTGAATGTAATCCTACAAGTGTCCTCCTCGAGCTGCAGACGGGAACATTATGTCCCAGCATTACATTACAATAGGCTAAAGAAGCGTGAGACATAAGTGCAACATTACAGCCCAGGCAGAAATATTTTTCCCTTTCCAGCAGCAGACTGGGGGTGTGGTTCCACTTGGTAAACATGGTGAGGATGGGAGCTGGTCACATGCTCCACCACCCTTTGCCTATATTCATCAATGAGAGCGAAATGGAAACTCAGCAAATGCCTGTCATAGCTTCCTCATGCAAAATAAAATTCCTGACCGTTCTGTTTTTCTCAGTCACTCCCTTATAGAGTGAACAATTAGGGCTGGTATGTGGGCATACCCCCCCACCTCTCCCCATAAATGTTCCCAGCTTCACAAGAGACAGTTCAGCTTAAATCAACCCAGACGAGCCCTAATTTTCTAATGCTACATTCATTCCTCCTCTCTCTATTGTGTAGCTTGCCAGATTCTGACTCCCCTCAGAACTTCTGTAATACGCAAAACAATGTAGGTTTTCATGCACAGTACTTAAATAGTATAATGTGGAGGATGGCCCCACTGTTATCTAACTGTAGGCCTCAAACTAGATTGTTAAAGTACTGGACAAATAAGGATTTTTTTCCCCCCCCTTGATTCACCTGTTCTCCACTCTTTGTCTCCGCAGTTTTTCACAGACGGGATAACCAATAAGCTGCTGGGATGCTACGTGGGTGCATTCATGCAGGATGTGGTTCTGGTCCGTATTTATGGCAACAAAACAGAATTGTTGGTTGACCGGGAAAATGAAGTGAAAAGTTTCAGAGTACTACATGCAAACCGCTGTGCCCCACACCTATACTGCACCTTCAACAATGGCCTTTGTTATGAATTTTTGCAAGGAACTGCCCTGGAGCCTGAGCACATTCGCAGCCAACCTGTGTTCAGGTAAATACAATATATTGCTTTGTCATGCAGCCAAGAGGCGTGAGGTGTTTTTCAACGTAGTCATCTGACTGTCACCTATCCCTAAAATTCGAGGCTCCTCGTGCAAGCTTAATATACAGACACACAACCGCACCCACACGCTCCTTCATAACATGTACACAGTTGCATAGCTGTCAGTCATTGCCTTAAAGGTTTCACCAAAAATGTCAGCCCAGCTAAGGAGAATCATTCATGAACTGCAACCTGATGGAAATTAAAGTATAAAACTAATTATTAAAACATTCAACTGTTTTACAGTTTCACCAAAATAGTAATTTACCTGCTAAAGTTACTCTTGTAAAAAGTTTGACATCTGTAAATGTTAAAAGGTATTTGATAAACAGGAGATATTTGATATATGAGCTGTAGTAAATTATCTTAAATGTGAATTTTGGTAGACTTTAGAAATTGTATCTGATTTTACAATAAACAACAGCTTGAGTTGCTTTAAAACATTGTTATTAGGTCTAAGTGTATCCTACTAACACTCTTTTTTTATTTTTTATTTAATATCCTGAATCTTGTTCCACTTGTTTTTTTACTTTTTAACAATATTGTAATATAATAATACCACACATTGCTGCTTGCTGCTCTAATTTAAATTGTCTTTTTTTTGCCTGTCTTTTTATACCTTGCAGCCTAATTGCCAAGCAGCTGGCCAAGTACCATGTCATCCATGCTCACAATGGCTGGGTGCCCCAGTCTGACCTGTGGTTGAAGATGGGCAAGTACTTTGCTCTCATCCCCAAGTACCTCAAGGACCCTGAGCAGAACGCCAGGTAAGGTCATGTAGAATATTGTGCTTACTGACCCTTGAAGGCTCTGACACACCGAGCTGTCGGTGAGTGTTTGTCACCCAAGTTGTCACCGCTAGCACTAGTCGGCCCTTGTCGTCAGCTTTTCTGCCAATTCAGCATGTTGTATCGGCGGCAGAGTCCGTCGGTGAGAGAAATCGCTCTGGTTGGCTGTTCCGCTTAAGCAAATCAGTGCACAAGAAGAGAAACGGACGTGAGGAGAATGGGCAAACAAAGAGGGCACACACAGGCTCTGTATTTCAGCCATAACAAAACACGCAATAAAGTGCAAAACATATCATTTAATTATTACATATATAATGTAAATGTAATTATTCCATTTTATATTATGCCCTTTATTTATATTATTATTACATCGTAATATATATATATATATATATATATATATATATATAATATAATACATAAAATGGAGCACTGGGTCTAACCTGTGTGACCGCAGCAACAGAAAGTTTGACGTTCCGGCAGAGAGTCGGCTAAAGCAGTGCTAACTGCTGAATGCTAACGGAGAATCTGTCCGTCTCTCTCGCACACTCTGCTCCTGGCGGAGCGGCCTCCTGGCAGCGGTTGGGACACTGCGAGTCGTTTTCCCGTGTCTGCCTCTTTGGATTTAATCAAAACAAACTATCAAAGCGTGCAGGGATCATGGATGTAATGTTGGCCCTGAGTCCGGAGCTGTACTTCTTCTCCCTCTGGTCTGAGGGCAGACTGGCAGATTATCTCTGCAACACAACACATAGATGTCTCTGACATAATGTCAACACTGCTACCTCTTCACATTCTGTTGATAATGTTAGTTCACTGATTTAATGTTTTAAATTTAAATTTTTTTAATTCTGGCATGTCTTACATTGAACCTCGAAGACATTTTGAGAGGACTGACTAGTACTAATTCCACTGCTTGGAAACATGGCTTTGCCTGTTGTATATTTCTGTTCTCAGTTATCTCCACGTGGAACTATGACTCCCTGCCTCTAGTTTCCATTATCAGTTGTAGATGTCTCACCTGTCTCAGGAAGTTTGTGAAATGTGGAATTCCTTTCATAATCTCAGTAGTGTGTCAGTATTTACACAAAGAATTACAGGTGTGCTACACCACAGACAAATTAATTCTTGATTGTTTGAACATTGCGTTTGCATAACAACTACCTTCGTATATGTTGGCAACCAAAATGAATCCAAAACAAAC
Organism: Bovichtus diacanthus; assembly: GCA_943590825.1. NCBI lineage: Eukaryota > Metazoa > Chordata > Actinopteri > Perciformes > Bovichtidae > Bovichtus > Bovichtus diacanthus. Next base: position 698,659 of record CALSBV010010890.1, on the reverse strand, counting down.
ATTGGCATGGCTTTTAAATTTCCAAACAGGCTTCCAAATGTTAAAACTGTAAGAGAAACGCTGATAAAGACTCTGACACCCGCAGCATCTTAGGGATTCATGTATGTTGAACAAAAACAATGAAATAGGTGGAGCACTCCTCACGACCACGAGGATTGAAGCGGGCCCTTTCCATTTTGTATTGCCCAATGTTTTGTTTCGTCGTCTCCTGATCATCTCCTAACAATGTTAGTATTGCATAGTCTGACAAATAAACCGAGCAGCCAGGCAAAGCCAATTTACTTATTTGCAAAAAATAAAGAGCATTTTCTAGAAAATGGGAATAGACAAAAAATAGTATAATAGAAAAATAGTATACTGCTATATGTATGCATGTATCACTGCTTGAGCAGCTTGTGTCATTAAGGGTGAAATTAATGTAATAATATATCCTAATCTAACAGGCAGGAAATGTAGTTGTAAAGAAGCTAGAGTGAGAGTTTAAGTCAGAAATAATTTTATTCTAGTAGTAACATCGGGAGAATTTGAGTTTACTTTAAAAAAAAATATTAAATAAAAATCTTTTTAAGAAGCTTATCATTATTTCTTAGAAATGGTCCCTTTTTGCTAAAATAAGGTGAGACAGCTGTTGTCAGGCTTAATTGATTAAATGTTATATCATAATTTAATAACTTTTTATTCCCCCCCCACTTCAGAAATTGTATTGCAAATTCTGTTTTGTAAAATTAGAATGTTATTTGTTTCCCTTTATGTGTTTTTTATTTTCTGTTCCCTATTCCTATCCTCACCTTTTTTATTTCTAAGTCTACTTTCAGGTTCCCTTTACTGACGCAACCTCCATCTGTCTTTTTATTGATACTGTTAATTCTCCTACTGCTTTTCAATACACAATAATCACCCTCTTTGACTCTCTGCCCCTTCCAGGTTGAGTATGGAGGTACCCAGCCCACGGTACCTCCGAGAAGAGCTGGTGTGGCTCCAGCAAAGCTTGTCTGTGCTGGGCTCTCCCGTAGTTCTCTGCCACAATGACCTTCTCTGCAAAAACATAATATATAATGAGGAGGAAGGTGAGTATTAACTGCACAAGTGTAGTCATAGACATTACTGTGTGACTGAATTGTGTTGTAGTGTGAACTGCATTGGTCTCTGCGCTCAGGTAGGACTGCATTAACTGCACTTCCTCAACCCTAGTCACATGCTTCACTCATTGTCAGTGTTTGCATTGGGCTGCAGGTGTAGAATTAGAACGATCAGAAAAGACTAGTCCTGTTATTTGGATGCTCTGTTTGGCTCTAGATGGAATCCTCTTTTGAAATAGGACACACGCAAACTAAAGTTGTGTGTTGATTGATTTGGATTGGAGGGTGGGGCAACGTTTTGTGTATCTGCCTCCAATACATTCGGCAAATGTGTATTAAAGAAAAACTCACCTGTCACTGATTTGACTTCATCTTCCCAATTTTAATTTCCCAAACCTGTCTTTAAATCCCGGGGAGCCCCTGTAATAAGGCCTTGTAAGAAGTGTAAAGGGAAGCCTTTTCTGACATGGATTTCATTCTCTTTTCAAAAATCTTGTCTGATCTGTCCTTCTAATTCTGTGCTTAAAACCTAGAACGTGAACCACTGTTATCAGCCTGAACAAACAATGCCATTACATCATACCACATACCAAGTCTGAGTTGTATTGACAGCACATGTTTTTGGTGCTTTAGAAATGTTTTTTTGATGAAGGTCAAGCAACCTGTCCTCAGGCAAACGTATAAGCAGGGGGGAAAGACGAGAGTTCAGGTTCTTTTTTATGCATGTGGGAGGTGGGGTGGGGGTGTTTGAGAGCTGTCAGCCCCCTCGTCGGTTCGCGACGAGGGGCGGGGCCCTTCTCACAGCTCCTTGTGTCTAGCCTTTCTCCCATAGGAATGACAGCCGAGGCTGTGGCTGCCCTGCGCCGCCCTACCCTGGGGAGGCAATGGAGAGAGACAAACCTCACGCACAGTCGGCTTTGAGGGCCCTCGCGTAGTCTGCCCACTGCTCAGGCTAATCGGGATGAGTTCATGGCAGCAGTAGGAGCCACGTACCTACCTATTACCCTCCAATGCTACTCGCCCACCAGTTTTCCCTCTGACAGTAGTGAGGCCACGTACAATGCTGGTTATTACACAAATGTTTTTATGGTTTGCACTTGCTTTAAGTCACTCTGAGCACCAGCCAAATGCCTAAAGTGTAAAGCTACTTTCCGTCACTGCTCCTTACTCCGCAATTTCCATTTCATAGCATCAATATTGATCACTGGGCAGACCATATTAGTGGAACGATATGTCTGGCGATATTCTTTATTTTTCTTATTAACAACAAATCCCATCGAAACAATCAAAACCAACATTGAATTGATTAGACTAAAGAAGAAGAAAAATATATACACACGTGTATATATATATATATACACACGTGTATATATATATATATATATATATATATATATATATATAATTTTTATTTATTTATTATTATTATTATTTTTTATATATATATATTGTCCAGAAACTATTAAACACACAGTGAGCTTCACATGATGAACACAAACAATGTAGTTTATTTTGAGTCAATACATCATACACCATCCTGCTGCTATAAATACTCATTAGTGCACCAAATGTGTATTAATCTGCAGCTGAAAATGGTCTATAAATTCACTGATTACTCATGTTTGAGAAACTACTAAGCCTTTGTTCTTTGTGACCTTTGTGAAGGGATGAATGGGGCTGGGAATGAGAACCACTGGAAGTTTGGAAAGTATTGAGAGATGGACTAATGCATTGTTGGTTTTGGTCTTTTCATGGGATTTGTTGACATTAACAATATTATAGAATATCATCAGCTTTATCCTTTGAAGCTAAAACATGCTTCTGCAAAAATGCCGGAAAAAGAGTTTCTGGGTAACCGTAGCTCACAGAGAAGTAGACCTGCACACCTGCAGAATCTTATTTGAATTTTGGTTTTGCATATGAAAGAAGTGCTGACTTGTTCAGCAAAGAAAGATTCCCAGTTTCACTGGGATTGTGTCGACACCCAGAGTGGAACTCCCTAAATTCTTGGAAATTCAGTTTGGACAAATACAACTTACTGCTAATATAATGTAAATGAATAGTATAAATCTCTTGTACAGACATGTAAAAGTCTATGCAAAACGTCAATGCATACTTTGAAGACTTGCAGAATCATGTTTCAGGCTTCATCATGTTAGGCTACAATTATCAGTACTTTTAAGATCCAGAATCAAAAAGAATGTTCCCTTATCTCAGTACCTCTAGTTCAATCACATTATGTCACAACACTGCAACTGGACCACGCCTACCGATGACAACCACAATGGGATGGACGCCACAATAGAGTCAGGGGACTTCAGCTTCAAGCAATAATTTACTGAATTTGTGGCCGCGCCCAACTCGAGCTGTCGAAACCGTCGGTGTATACTCAAGCCTCATTCCGTTAGTTGAATTGAAAAACAGTAGGCATGAAGAGACTGAACAGCTATCACGCTGCTTCACTTCTTCTCAGCTGTAGTTGAAACCACTTGTCTGCCAAACGCGACAGAAGAAAGTTACCACTTCCTGTATTGATAAAACCATAAACAGAAGTGGTGGAAGCTTCGTTATTTTTCTCAGTTTTCCAAAGACACTGTTAAATGTCCAATGTACTCTCAACAAGTGCTTTATTACTTTTCTTCTCTATTTTTGTCTCACTTTACTGTGTCTCCAACACAGGCTGCTTTAGTTTCCCTGCCCCTCTCACTTTTCTCAGCTGTTTGCATAGAAAAGAAATCTGCGCACATTTTACTAGGACCCAAGGGGCCACAAAATCTGCAGCTCAGCAGCCAACAGGAAGCCTCTCAAAGATTCTGTCATTTGCAGAAGCTGCAGAGGTGTCACGCTATTGGGTTCACAACGGACCAATGGGAAGGGAGCATTGGAGGGGTGTGTTGTGAGAAGGGGAAGTGAGGTTGTATGTGTGAGGGGGGAGGGTTGGCAGCAGGGCCTGATGTTTTTCGACACTGTGCGTGGGTGAAGGAATGGATAAAAGACAAATATGTCCGTGTGTGAGTGAGCATGTGTGAAAGATGTGTTTGCCCCAACCTTTTCATCTGCTGCACAGGGGGGCTATAGCCACTGCCTGGAGGTGTTCAGTTGTGTCCCGCTAGGACCTACACGCCGGCTGGTAACCCACCTCAAAGTGTCTTTCTCTGTAGTCCAGCACCACCTCAAAAACTAATGTTCCATATGTTAAGCCAAAGTAATTAGCCAAAAGCCAAAACAAACCAAAACATTTAAGAGTGGAGACATTTGATTTAATTGTATTGTTCTTTTAAAATTATACTTTTTATTTGTTAATATCTCTGTAACAACCGGGCTTGTAAAAGTAAGGGTTTGTATTTTGAGATCAACCGCCTCCATTTTGAGAGCAATGCTTCCCTCTTTGTCCATTGTTGATGCCGACACCTCATATTCTCACTGGTCTACAAATGCAATCAACAACACATTCTTTGACCCTTTCCTCTCCATGCACGAACATTGGATTTAAAAGTTTAAAGAGACACCTTTTGCAGATGCTGAGAATGTATTTTAAGCATTCAAGCAATTTTAGTAGAACTCTTGGGTTGTCTTCAAGATGTATGGGACCCTCATAAAAAATTGGAAGACGATTTTAAAAAAAAAAAAAAAAAAAACTTTTAAATTGGCGCGTCTCAAAGGTTTAGTGTGTATCTAAGAGCTATTACTCCAGTTGGCTCTCAGTTACAGACAAGTTTATTGTCTGCTGTAGGTCGACAAAGTTCTGAGAGAGAGTGTGGATCAAACAAACAGTGTGTTGCTTTACATTTGCTTTGGCAGCTCACTGTACTTTTCTACAGACTACTTTAGTGTCTCTTTGTATTTTACTATCTTCCCCCCTTTGTCCCTCTGCTTTCTTTGCCCCTTTTACCCCCTTCTCTTCAAAACATAACTTTGACTTGGCCATTTTCCCTTTTTTCTTTGCATGTATCCAAAAAAAACATTCTTTGGAAAGCCAGATGTACTCCCTTTTCCCCCCTAGATTTTTCGTATGCATTTCATGTGTTGCATCAGTATTTGCATATTTTCATCACTGCTAATGTATCCCGGCTGCTTAATTTGTGGTCTTGTGGGGAAAAAAGGCTAACGAGTTGGTTACTAGTACATCTAATCTGTTTAAGATATCATTGGAGATTGAATGCTCAACCTCCATGAAGATATGCAAGATGTCTATATGTTCTTGTTTGGTTTGCTTCCCTTGTAGTCCTAAAATTCCCCACACTTACTTAAAAATATATTTTATTCTTAATATATAGGTTGACTCCAACTTCCCTAATTCTTAACAGCATGATTGTGTCTGTCCCTAACAGCATTATAGTGCACGTGTAGAAGTGTTTGTCAGAAGTTATTTTCCAGAAGAATGGTTAAGTTTATTCCATTTCCTGCCGAAGTCTCCCTCTACAGTCTACTTTCCTCAAAATGCAAGCTCTTACTCCTTGCCCCACATCTGCTAACTAGCCATCCAGACCAGTCTGACAGGAAGAAAGTTACAGTATACAATGAAAAGCATCTGAGTTATTTAAAGGGAAAACCCATCATAATCATTTCTTGTCTGCTTCCTGTGTCTCTTGTCTAAACAACACTGCTTCTTTTTCCAGGCAATGTAAAGTTCATTGACTACGAGTATGCTGGGTACAATTACCAAGCCTATGACATTGGGAACCATTTCAACGAGTTTGCTGGTGAGAATAACTTGTTAATATGTCAAACAAACAAAAAAGATGTGTGTATGCAATGTTAACTTGGTGTCTTAACTTGTGTTTGTATGTGTTGCAGGGCTGAATGAGGTGGATTATAGTCACTACCCTCAGCGGGCCTTTCAGCTGCAGTGGCTCCGCTCCTACCTGGAGGCCTATAAGGAGAACAAAGGCCAGGGCAGTGAAGTGACCGACAGAGAGGTGGAGATTCTCTATGTCCAAGTCAACCGCTTTGCCCTGGTAAGCATTTGTATTGTATATATTATATAATATTGTAATATTATGAACCACATAAGATTACAGTAGAGCAATTCTGCACCTGTCTCGAGTTTTAATGACCAAGATGGTGACGGGAAATCGATTCATGTAAGAAATGCTTATCTTCTCAGTTTCTGGATCGATACAGATGATTTATAAAAAAAAAATTAAAAAAAGGCATACTGATGGATATTTTGTGTACAATTTATTTGCAAGTCACTGGGAATTGAGAAATACTAAAAACCTTTCAGAATAAATGTTACCTTTTGTCTTAGGTTTGCCTTACATTATTGCAATAAGTTGATGTAACTTTTTCAAATATTAAAACTCCATAATCTTATACACACTGTACTTTGATTTTCACATGAACAAGAAGTTCATTTGTCATTAGCAACATGGCTACCGCTAGCAGCCTGGCAAAGCAAGAAACAACCGAAGAATTCCAAAGAACTACAAACCCCGATCTCAGTGCTATAATAAAGGCAGTATTAATACGTAGGCAGGGTTTGTTACTTACTACTCTAATTTAATAGACATAACTTTTTTTTTTTAATCAATCTCCCTCTTCGCCTTCTTTGCCTCCTCTGTCAACAGGCTCTTTTGCCGGGTAGCGTTTCCACAGTTAACTTTACTCCGGTTGTTCTGTTATCTGAGGATAGCTACTTTTTTGAGTTGTAAGCTGTTTTGTTGTGTTGCCTCTTGACAAAATGCTCTCTGGTAGGCAGTTAGTTACTAATTATGGTCATGGAAATTGTTAAAAGAATTGAAATTGAACACTTGTAGAGCTCTGAGTGGATTTGCTCAGCAAACATGGATCATAATTTGATGTTGTAAACAGTGATGTGGGCTATAACCTGCACAACCTGCTCTGCTTATGAGAGATGGGTGTTCGTGATGTGTGGCCAGCATATGAGAGGCACTCTTAGTGACTTGTTACCCTTCTGAGGCTCAGCCCTCTCCCCTGAGCCACACTCTGCTTGTTTACTGTCGAGAGGAAAAGAGGGCAGTGTGGAGGATGGGCAAGTGAAGCATTTGGGTTTCTGTGTCAGCTATTTGGTGTTGTTGCCATAGGGCTTCTGCTGGCTTTGTACATGCTTGAGTGTACTGTGTTGGGTAATTAGAAACGACATTTACTTTTAGACCGTGAGTACATGCTAATCCTTTGTGTCTCTGTGTTCTTCCTCTATGTCTAGGCATCTCATTTCTTCTGGGGTCTCTGGGCTCTGATTCAGGCCAAGGTCTCCACCATCGACTTTGATTTCTTGGGGTATGTTGCGATCCTAAAATAAACCATCAAGCACATTTTATGAGCAGCCATTTTATTTTGCTCTGCCAAGCAGATCTAGTCATTTAATCATATCATATGTGTAAGAACAAAATGTGAAGCATCCAAGTTGATATAATTTGTGTCATCTCGGTGCACAGTGTGTTTGCACTAGTATCCACATTTTTTTATCTTATGGCTGACGCGGCTCTTCTCCGTGTGTCTCAGATATGCAGTCCTGCGCTTCAACCAGTACTTCAAGATGAAACTGGAGGTGGCTGCGCTGAACTTACCCGAATAAAAGCCCCCACCCACTCATCTTCTTCTCCTCCTGCTCTTCCTCCCTTCCAATCTGCTCTGAGCTTCACATGACGACTGCAGAGCGCCCTGTGGGAGTCTAAGTAGAGAAGAGCCAGACTGAGAGTCTGTCCTGCTCAGTGCCTACAGGTCCCCTCTACATGTCCTTATCTCTAAAGATTGAATGGACCACAAGCTTTTCCATCCTTTGCTGTCACACCTTTGTTATCCAGTAGCCCAAATCATTTTTAATGTGGGCGTGTGTGAAGTACAGATTTAAGACCTGCTACAATGTGAAGCCCGCATGGCCTAAATTTGTGGTTGTGGTCATTTCAATTATTCTAATATAAATTAGGATATCAACGTGATGTATATCATTTATATGTAAGCAGCTATCCTTGTAGCTCAACTCACCACGAATAAGACAGAGGTGGAACGTCGCGTTATTCACAACCAACACATTGTAACCACCTACATGACTGACAGGTGGCCCAAACACTAACCTGATTGCCTGGAGACACCTTCCTCATATGCACATTCATGGGGGAAAAACGCTCGAGGGACAGCCCAGCTAACGACCAAATTTACAACAACGTGAAAGCAATACAAAGCCTGCTTTGTTTGCTGAAGCGCCAAGATGAAAGAAAAAAAGAAAAGCCAACTTGGAAAGGCCAGTGCTGTCCCTTAAGCCCATGTGAGACGAGCCAAATCATTTAAAAAGAAAGAAAAAAAAAGTTGCGGCCTGCCTTGTGACTCTTGTTTTCACCCTTATTTTCCTCAGCATACTGTGGGCATGGGTGGTAGGCCGGAAAATAGCTGTGTAGTCATTGTTGCTGTGTAGTTTGGTGAGGGCTCGTGTGTTTTGACTTTCTAGGCTGAAGGTAGAAACATTGAGTTGTAGGAGAGCATCTTGTGTTTACATCTAACCTCTCCCTTGAGTTAAATAGTTGCACTGTATGTCAGTGAGCAGTCTTTTGACTTGAGGGAGATTTTCACTGTAATGTATGTTTCGACACTTAGCTTTTGTCTAAATCTGAACCGGGGACAAGCTTGCATCTCACTGTAATTTGAACATTCCATGTTCATAATTCTAGATAGGAAATTTGGTTGTCGTTCACATGGTAAGTTAGCAGTGTTGGGGACTTTATTCGCTCTGACATCGACTGTAAGACATGCTGTACTAAACAAGACCAAACCATTATATTGTCTGCTCTGTGTCAAGGAACGTTTGGGAATCATTAATATTATAAAACACTGCTGTTCAGTCCCAGTGAAGTAAGGACATTGTATACACTTGTAGACCAGTTTTTTTATTCAAGTATGTATTAAGATAAGTGTGATACGGTCGGATTGCTGAGCCACTGTTGGAAAAATCATCATTTTAGGTGCCCAATGTTGAAGGTCTGTTGAAAAGTGGGATTTTGGCGAAAAAAAGAAAGTGGAGTTGGTTGGTTACATACATCTGTGCTAAGTTAAAAACAATAATGAAAGTCAGCTGTTAGTGGGACCTGAGGGGCAAGAGCACCATCTGTTGGAGAAAAACAATTATGGCTGCTGTCAGTAACTGTTCTTGATTATTAACTTTAACCTTCATGTTAAGGTTTTTAGATGAGCTTCAGGAGGCCCTAAAAAACTCTTGGTTACTTTAACAAGACTACACCAAAGAGCTGTCATCTGTTTTTTGCTTGTACATAATGCACACTGTATCATTTTCAATGTAGCACAAAGAGAACTAGAATAACAGTTATATAGATTTTTTTATACTTGTTGTTGAGGCCGAGGTCTTTGAAAGTGTGTGGATGTTTGCTGATGCGGCAGCAGATGACTCTTGGGACAAATATAGCATATGAAAAAAAAAAAGAATTACAAAATTGAAAGTGCCAGACGAGCGCCTACATTTCAGCTTCCTGAGCCATTTAAACTTAATGTCACAAGTAGAATGTGGTGAAACAAGTTTTCTTGTTTACTCCAAAACAGTTGCCCAGGTGCTCTCTGCTGTAACATCTTTGCAAAGCTTCGTGAAGAGACGATAACTGACGAGACTGGATTGTCCAAGTCTCATGTTCACACTAGTCTGCCGGTGTGCCTGTGAAAGCTCTTATTTTTTGTACTAAAGTTGGAAGGTTAGGCGCATTTCTTTTCTTCTGTCTTTAATTTAGTGTTGTGTTTTTTCATGCAGGAATTAAGAAGTTGTTTGAGTTAGGCCTAAAGTATGTTGGCTTCTAAGATGTGCGATGGTAAATGAGTTGGATAAGTTATCGGTTTAACTTGTGTTGGAGGATAATGTTAAGGGTCTGTGAAAGATTGGTTTCAGTTGGTTAGTACCTTGTCAGACCACATTTACAAATAACACGCATAAATGAATGCAGTGTGTCAAATTTGACTGCCACATAATCATACAGCTGAAATATATATCCTGAAACAAATGAATGCATTTTCATTGTACATCATACATAGGTCATCTTAGTACTGCCAATAATATGAGCCTCCACTACTATTAAACATTGTACAAAGGTCTGTTCTTAAATATCTCTGGCCACTTTAGCATTTGTTTATATGTACAGTAAACCCATGTAATAATATCTTTGCTTGTTCTCAAATGTGAATGAATGTACATAGAGGGAGTTCTTTTTTTTCTAAAAGTTGCATTAAAGTGAATAGTTGCCTGGGGTAAGAGGTGAAATAAAAACATGACATTTTCAATACTGTAAACATGCTTTGAAAATAAAGTCTATTTACCCTTATCTGTGTCTTCTTTTAATGTCGTGTCTCTGGGAGTTCTGTCTTGGTTTACTAGTTCAGATAACAAAATTCTTGGTGGTCTTTCTTTTGGCAGAGAGGCAATTTTATTACAACATAAATAACAATCGGTCAAATATTTTTAGGATTAGTGACCAGTCTCTTTAATTTTATAATGTTAAAATGTCACTTTTTTTTGTTGGTATTGCACTTTTTCTGACTTCCCCATTTTGTCTTTTTATAGTAGGAAAAGCAAAGGGGTAATTGATGACATTAAAAAACGACCAATTCTATTTAGGTTAGCTCGTGCATGCTGGCTCACTGTCATGGCTTACTGGGTCACGTGACGGATAATTAACAAACTCAGGCTCACCTGTGTGGTTTATGTTTCGCTAGTTGGTTAGCAGCAATGGAAAAAAGCGATTTGTTCCGTCAACAAACACTAAAACATTTAGTTGGATATTATATCACATGGACGCTTCGAGAAAGAAATATAATATATATTTAAGAAAACAACTGTCATGATACTGTATGTACGTTGTTTTCATGTAATGTGAGCATACATCTCTTGCCTAAAAAAAACAAAAAAAACAAACATATTTACTAAATTGTCATTTCATATAGTTTCTTGTGTGACACCACAATAGTGATAACACAAATAATGATTTCACTTTGTTGGTAAACTGACATATTATCTTATCATGTTATGCTCATTTCTATAAAGTTGCTTTGTATCTTGAGGTCAGAATCAGCTGGCCTTGGACTCAGAGAGCATGCTGGGTATATGTAGAGATGCATGCGTTTTGCTGAGTTTGTATCAAAGATGACCACAAGATGGCAGCACATCCCATAGAAAGAAATGTGTACAGGTCCCCAAACCTGGCATAAAGCTCACCACAGGGTACAAAAATAATCCTTTTCGACATTTATTATTTTTGATATGCTTGTGATAATGCTTATTAACAGATTTCTATATTTAAAATAAAGGCAGCTCATTAATATGCCTTCTATTCAACCTCTCTATTCAAAGCAAAAAGGAAAATACTGAATTCAGTGAAGAAAACATCACATTGAAACAGGCTTAGATTGCTTTGCGACATTGAGCCCTGGGCCAGTTTTCCTTTTTTGTGGAAGACCAAATTTCGTTATACAGCCTGGATGTAAGAAATAAGTCTAAATAAAGGCAATGTGGAATGAATTCAAAAAGTAAGCTCTAGGGGGCTCAAGCCTAATGTCAGACATAACATTCGTTTGGCCTGTTAGTCATTAAACTACTATAAAATGAAAAAGTGTAATGCGTTAGTTTGTCTATGTTCTGCGAAAGTGCTGTAAGTAAATAAGAAGTGCATAGACGGGCTTTAGTGGTACACATGTTTACAGTTTGCCCTCCCAAGGGTTAAATTAGAAACTCATTCATGCCTCACACCCCAAAACCAAACGAGTAATTTCTTACCATTCTCTAGAAGCAAATCAGGCCTGCCTTTCGTCTCCCTAATGTGAGCACTGTCTTATACAGTCCAACAATTACAACAGTGCATTATCCAACTCACTGACTGTAATTCAATTAACTTCCTCCCCCCGGCTTCATCCACCCGGATAATACACACATTAATTAGCAACAGAATCCAATATCGGCTGTTCTGAGCCTCCACTTATTTTCATTTCCCATAAAAAAGGTCATAGCAGCCACTTTCAGCTGAAGACAATTGGTGTAAGTGTGTAGTAATGGATTACAAAGTTGTATATCACCAGGGCTCCGAGTGTGTGTGATGGGGATCGGGGAAGTAGTCAGAGGCGGAGGCCTGGGAGAAGTGCTGACACAGCTGTGATGCACATCCATCACAGTTGTCATTTCACCAAACTCATAAGGCTAAGTCCCTGTGCAGCGGAGTTTTAGCAACAAACATTTCAGGCAGAACAATCTCAATGGTCTCATTTCTCTGCAGGCAGAACAATCTCTGGCTGAGTCTTTGGGTTTAAAACGATTACCATGAAGCCAGTAAACAGTGGCTAGGCAATTGTAAAACAAAAACAAAAAATATTTATGGGAACCTTACCAAAATCCTTTGTTGGGTCGTGCAAAGAAAATGAATATGTTCCAATATATCACTAAAATATCATTATCGGTAGGCCTCAAAAATCCTGTATCAGCCCGGCTATAATGCAGGTTTATATATCCAAATATTACATTTTAGCAGTTTATAGATACATTGCCAAAGAAGACTGGAAATTGCTTACATAGTTTTAACCGCCATCAAAGTAATCATTTTAATATAATATGCATAAAAGAAGCAAGCAAATGTGAGAATCTGAGAAACTTTAGTTGGTAAATGTATTGGTAGCTTTACTTAAATAACTCAAGCCAAACACCAAAATAGTAATTTATTAATTGCTTGTGTTTCGATCAATGGACTGCAGTTAACTGCTATATTCTATCAATTATTCTACTGGTAATACTAATTGGCAAATTCTTTTAATTATTTTTTTAATCAAAACCAGATCTCCCCTCACATGCAGATCAGAAAAAGAAGGTCAGCGTCTCACCTTTGGGCTTCCTGTTAAAAATGCCCAGAATAAAGCACTCCAGTGAAAGAGACGGGAGCACACTCACTTAGATGCATGTATCCTGCTACAATCAAATAGAGGAACAGAGAGCAAAACGGAACAACTGAGGGTTGGGGGGGTGGGGTCAGGCCAGTCTCATTCATCCCTATTCAACATGCCAATCTAATTGCCAGAGGAGAGGGAAACAGTAATTAGCAGCAAGTCTCACCTCGTTAATCACAAAGGGCTCCTTCGCTTTATTTATATCTGATTTAATGGCTTGCTTAAGCACAGCGAGATATTTATGTGTCTGTTAATTGTGTGCTGCTTGTATCCGCTTCGCTCGCTGCGGCTTGCTTGCACCCCCAACTGACACACACAATGATACAGACACACCTCCGCGACACCTACCTCGTCTTATTATAGGCTACTACTCATACAGTCAAAGCTGTTAAAAGCCTGTCATTTGCCTTTTATACCTGATTTGTTTCTAAATCATAATTAGACCATTAGCTTGGATCTTTCGTCTACCATTTCACCATTAGAGGAGGTGGAAACCTTTTTTTTTTTTTTTTTGTCCTTCCTTGTTTTGGATATTTTGATGAATCTCAGTTAACTTTACTGCATTTAAGTGGAAGTAGAGGCACAGTCGAATGTGTCTATCTAATAATATCTAATAATGAAGCGGGGCACAAGTGGTGTAAGGTGTATTGGATTGGATATTTGCACCGGCATCGCCTTTCTGTTTTAATATTTTCAACATTAGGTTTTTTGCCTTGGTTTGTGCCGTTGTTTATCCACTCATCAATGTTTTTGGTACCCAAAATACAGTATGGACACTTTAATATTCACAAACATGTCAAAGAATATAAGAGATAAAATGCAGATTCAAACTTTTTTTTTTTTTTTTACGACAAGAAAGGCAAATAAATGTGCAACACCTCTGGTTGAAATCTTTGAGGGAATGAAGATGAAAATCTTGAATATTTATGCTTCTGGCAGGCTAGAGGAGACTTTGAGGATGCTGGAAACGTCTTCAAAACAGTTAAGTTGTGAGAATTTACCTGCCAGTTTACCACATTTTGGCTGGATTTAATTTTTTGAGAAAATAGTGGCTTAGACTGTATCTTTTTAACTTAAATACTTGAAAATGAACTTCACTAAAAGTCCCAGGAACTTTTATTCCCAGGAACTAAAAGGTTCCATTAGCGCAACGGATCTGATCATGTTGGTTAGTTAGAAACTTTATTGTCAAGGTTTTTGGCTTAACCACATAGTGTTAAAAACAATGCAGAAAAACTGCGTGACAATGAAACAGGAATGGGAGAAGGGCTAGATTTTTTGTGAAATCCAAAGTAGACGTAGTAGCCGTATTCTTACTTGTCTGTGGCAACTCCCTTGCATACCTCATGTCTTTGAAACCAATAAGCCTTGAGGGAATCCCAACCCTGCTCCTAACTACAGCCTCTGGTGAAGGAGAACATACGAAGGGCTTGGCAGATGTCTATCTTGTCCTGTCTCTCAGTTTGACTAGCTGTGACGGGTGTAAAAGTTCCGAGAGAGACGCACGTAGAAAAACGGAAACATCTGTTAATAGACGAGCCTCTGATGGGGCATTGTGAATTTTCTCTCTGTCTCTCCTTCCTTTTTTTACCCAACATTCCAGCACAGCTTTGCCAGACTCACTCGCTGGTTGTGATGGGAAGGGAGGCATAATGGGCGAGGATCAAAGAGCTAAACGAAGGGCTAAAGATACTGAAGCAGATTAGCAGCACTTCCCACAATGCCGACAGCTGCTCATAACCAGGCTGGGCCTAAAGGTAGCTGCCGTCTGCTGCCCATAATACAATAGGAGAGGGAGGATCAGCGCGCACACTGAAAAACATGTGTTATCATCACAAAGGGATTGTCAGCTTCAAACGCCTTACATCCCTCTGCCATCCCTCTGGATCAAACAGGCTGTTGTCTGGCAGTTATCACAGAGCTCTCTTCTAGTCACGTCCCTATTCTCCACTCTTCACTCTCTTTCTCTCTCTTCTCTTTTCGCCCCCTCTTTCTCTTTTCCTTTCTCTTTCTCAGCGGGGCCTAATCTCAATCACTGTTATCCTCCAAGCCATCGTTGTTCATTATATGCTCCTGACATCGCTGACGGACAAATAATCAAGACAATCCCTTTTGTCTGGAGTTTGCCTCTGTCTCAGTCCCCCCCCCCTTTGCCTCCCTTTTCAAAATTATCAACAACACAGGATCTTATTGTGGAGCTCTTGATATATCTCAAAGCAATACATTGTTTGGCTGAATTCTCTGACAAGCTCAGAGCCATACTCGGCATCATAAAGAGAGAAATGTCTGAAACAGATAGGGGAGCGCTTTGTTCTTTATTGTAATGGATGAACTCTAACTCAATCTGCAGCGTTCTAAACAGGCTGGAGCTGAATGCATTCACTGATATGAATGTTTCACATTATGAGGCAACAATTACAAGAATTACATGAGAATTGTGCTCGGCAAAAAAAAGGAAGTAAATCACAGTAATCACATTCCTGCACACAGGAGATCTTTTCCATCGCTGCTCTCCCTACAAGCTTTCTCATCGCTTTTTGCTTTTCCTCTGTCAGGAGTGACACGTGGACGTACACAAATAGACACACACAAACACACTACAGAAATGTTATTATACTCTAATCGTCTTTAAGTTTCTATTTTGACCTGACTTGGTGACACTTAAATCAACACATTTCTCAACAGACTTTTGGTAGCTGCACACTAAATAATTATCTGTCTCATATGACCGTTAAAACATGGCGTATGCATGTCATTATTTACAGTCTTTGTTTTTAACACCATATTTCGTGGACTTTTAACTCGCGCTGTCATGCCCACATGCACACTGTAAGCCTCGGGCTCGAGAAAGAGAAGCATTTATAGCAGTCAGTGGTTCTGTATAAATAAGTCCCATGTGTGCACATACCAAATGCACAGATACATACAGCACAGTAAACACGTAGGGTATGTGGAGGTATTATTGCTGTTATTTGTATTTTTTGCCCAAGAGAAATCTTTTGGATTATGAGTTGCATTATTGCATAAATCCATTTGGAATTTGAGAGACTAAATATGTTTGTGTTTTTTTTATCTTGCAATCTAAAGTTGTTTTTTAATTTGTCATTGTTCTTTTTGTCAAATGTCTTTCTTTTAATAGTCCCAGTATTTCATCATGTCTCCATTTTAGCAAATTATGATGAACATAAAGGTAGTGAGATACCTGAAAAAAGTGAAATATGATTATTTTATGTCTAATATATTGAAGAAAAATGCAGACTTGTACCATTAATGATTGTTGACCGATACAAGTAATTGTTGTACTTTTAAGCAAATAGTAGATACCTTGCATATATATATTATGACAATATAATATTGAATCATAACCTGTAATTAGAACTTTACATCTAAAAACACTTTCTACTTTGCTGAACTTTAGGTTCAAAGAATGCAACACCCATTTTGCTAAAATACTGTCCTTTTTTATAAAATGTATTGAGATGTATTTAGTGTTTAACGATAAAGACGTCTTTTATGCGTTAACATTTGCATTGTGCGGAAGTCGCTATCAGAAAGATGTCCCTAACGTTATGTACATTAACTTGGCAGGAGACGAGATGTGTAATTGAGATGGCTGTAAACCAGTTTTCATCAGAAAATCTGTCCGTTTTGGCAAAACTTTTAATGATTAAGTACTGTCTTGCTTTATTTTTTCCTGTCGAACCACATCATTTGATGTCATTCATGGTATGTATGATGCTGTAATCGGAGGTGATGCCTCATCATGTGGAGGTAATGATTTACTTGGAAGAGAAGGGAGTGAATAGTGAGGGTCTACAGAGTTGTCTCCGCGCTTGGGTTTCTCTGTTTCTCCAGTAGATGCCAGCAGTGAACCATTTAAAACGCCGCCACATCTCTCCCCCTCTAATTCGAGGGTGCTCTGCATGTAACTGCTCTGGAGTTGGAGATGGTACAGATGGCTGGCCTAAACGCAACACTTATCCAGACATTTCACTGTTTGCAGAATGATATCAAAGTCAACTCAAAATGGAGGCTGTGCCATCAACTTGAAACAAATTCTAACACTTCCAACAAAATTGTATTGTGAGTAAAGTCGCCGCGGATTTGGTCAGCGTTCAGCACAGATGTCCCCCCTGTGTGTGTTTGCGTTAAATAAAAACTAGTGCTCACATCCTCTTAAAAATTCAGCTGTGGATTTTCAGGGATAAATGCTCACAATTATAATGTTTTAATCCAGATTTGATTCAGACACATTTATTTATTTCAGATTGTGAGAGTTTAATTCGTGCGTGCAAAAAAACAAATGCCCTGAATTCTGTGAAATATGGGAGGATAACTGTAACAGCAACATCAAGTTGTCTTTCAGGAGCTGAAGAAACGTCAAACTGATTATTAACATTAACATTATTAATTCTGTACATAAATGTAATACAATTCCAGTTGAATATAAAATACTTGTCGTTATTTTTCTGCCCTTTGTCCTCATCTTGACAGGGGTTGCAATCGCACAAGCTCAGATCAAAGTCGTCAAATTTCCCACATGGATTCACAGACCTGCTGTCATTTCTGATTTTACAGTGCAAACGTCACATTAATAAGTGTGAATTAAAAAATTCCAATTTATCCCTCAATATTGTCTCCCTTGCATCCTAAAAGTGTGTGAGGGGAGGAAATGCATCTTTGTGAACGTAATATTACATCTTTAACAAATGTAATACTACATTCACAAACTAGTTACCAAGGATACCTTTTATCTATACCCTCTTACATCCCGAATGCCCCCTTCCTCAATGTGCTTCTCTGCTTTTCACTCTGATCCATTAGTTTCTCATTGCGTTTACAATAGCTATGAAAACACTTGCAATACCTGTGTGTGTGTGTGTGTGTGTGTGTGTGTGTGTGTGTGTGTGTGTGTCCACCGTTTGAGCTCCAACAATAGGTTATCTGTGCCTATTTCTGGAGGGCGGGGCCCCTGGGACCTAGCCTCCCTGTGTGATTGGCTGGCTTCGCCACTGTGAGAAGTTTACTTTGGAGGGTGCTATGCTGGATTTTTTCGCTTCCAATTAAATGTGGAATGCAGCACTCTCGAAGGCCATTTGAAGTGTGTTGTGTTTGCATGTGTTTGTTTGTCTCCGTACCCTCCTCTTTCATTTCCACACACAGAGGTCTTTCAGTAGTGGCGAGACAACCTCTCGAGCAGGTAGGATGGGACCCAAAACCCGCTCGGTTATTTCTCCCCGCCGTCCTCCATGTCAGTTAGATTCCATCTGTGCTTGGCGTCGTGACCTTAAGAGGAAACGAGCAGGCTACATAAACACAATTTATTTTTGCATTTCTTTTGCAATGTCAAAATCTTCTCATCCGGAGAGGAATAACACTTTCTGTAAATGTGTGTGTATGTTCCCTGTGAGTCATAAAAGACTTCTGGCTCCTTGTTTACTGTTTGTCCGAGGTGTCTTTTGTCTGGATGTGATTAGTGCCAGCCTTTTCCTCTGCCATGCATGCACAGGAGAAGATGCAGGCCTGCTTTCAAAGGGCCCGCTTGGACAGAAGACCATTGTCGTGGGCGGCGAGCGAAAGAAAAAGATGTCATCGATTGCTCGAACGTTACGTTTTTCAAGAGAACTTGTGCACCCTGCAAACACGGGAAAAACACTAAAACACAAATATTAGCACCCAGACTCAAATGTGAAAAGGGAGGTGGAAAGAAAAGAGAATTTGAACTTAATGAACATGCATTAGTGGCATAGAAGTGCTTTCATCAGACTCCTTTTCAAACGCGTTTTCACATCCCCTCAGATGCAACATCGCAGCACCAGTGAATCTGACAGAGAGGAGAGAAAGTCTTTATTTAGACTCAAATGGGTCTCATCTGAAATAATGAATATGTCCTTGAGAAAAACAAAGAGCCCCACAAAACGGGCTACTCTTCTACAGAGGCAACGTAGATGGCAGATAATTGTTTTCAAGTCTGGCACTGCTCTGTAAATGAGTTTGTTCTGTTCTGCGGGCAGTTAACTGTGTCTTTCCTTTTTTATTTCTCTCTCCTTTTCACGTACAGACACTTTTTAGATTTTTTTTCTCTTTGCCTTTGTTTTCTTCTTATCTGGCCTCCATATTTACCCTCTCCTTGGCTCTCTCAACGTCCTCTCTTTCACTTTCTCGCTCCCCAATCTTTCTTTTCTCCCTCTCCTTTTCTCTCAGTTCCACATTCTTTGGTGTGGCAGGCTTTTTACATCTTTGCTTTACTTGTTGTTGCCTTTATTTGTTTTGTGTGCTCACTGAGCGCTAACAACCGAGGAATTCTCTATTTTGCTGTACGTCGTTGCAAATAGTTTACCTTGACTTCAGCACCCTCATCCTAGTTTACCTTGACTTCAGCACCCTCATTCTGCTGTATTCTCCTCTAACTGTTAATAGAGCAACACAAAAATTAAAGATTTCCACAAAACACTGCAAGTCTTTTATACAATTACAAAATGGCTGCCGGAACAGATTCAACAACACAAGGTACCGTATTTTCCGGACTATAAGGCGCACTAAAAAGCCTTTAATTTTCTCAAAAAACGACAGTGCGCCTTATAATCCGGAGCGCCTTATATATGGATTAATTCTGGTTGTGCTTACTGACCTCGAAGCGATTTTGTGTGGTACACGGCGCTCACGCGCTCTGTCAAAATGTTTTAGTACGACTTTGGTAAACTACAAAGCTGCACCGCTTGCAGCATTACGGCTCCCGTGGTCAGGAGCGTCGCGGAGTGATACATACTGTGCTTCACCATAATATTACAGTGTGTGTGTATAAGGACCCCAAAATGGCGCCTGTCAAGAGACACGCTTACGACGCGGACTTCAAACTCAAGGCTATCAGTCACGCAGTAGAACATGGGAATAGAGCAGCTGCAAGTGAGTGTATTGTGTTGTATTTTACGTGTTACAACTGAACAAGGTTGGGAGTTATTGTGAATACGC
>CALSBV010010890.1:649390-678715 GCA_943590825.1 Bovichtus diacanthus | reverse complement strand
TACAACTGAACAAGGTTGGGAGTTATTGTGAATACGCTAACGTTTGAACAATGTTGAGAGTTTTTGTGAACACGTTTAATAAAGTTTGACTTATCTGACTGTTTTGTTTCGCTTAATGCGCCTTATAGTCCGGTGCGCCTTATGTATGAAAAAAGATCGAAAATAGACTATTCATTGACAGTGCGCCTTATAATCCAGTGCGCCCTATAGTGCGGAAAATACGGTATACTGTTACGGCAACATGAATGAAGTCCAGAAGGACATCGATCAGCTTTTATATAGTCTAGCAAAATAACTGTTAATTAGTGAACTTATTTTTTCTCCATCGTCTATCCTCTCCCTATCTATTATACAGTTTTCTCTGTAAAAGACTTGTTGAGAAACCAAAGAAGATATTTTTTATTTCCACATTCCACAACTGCTGTGATTCTTCCATGATTCCTTCAGTGCGCTGTAGATCCAACTAAACTCAGTTCTCCATTGCGATTATTGCAGATGCACAATAACTGTAACCATGAATTGTTCAATCAATATGATCCCAATAGTAAGATTAAAATGGTAAGAGCCGACGCCTCCCGACAATAGTTGCAGCATGTTGGGACCCAAGACTTATGTACGATACAAATAGTATTAGCTTGGTTCCAGACCTCCGAATCCTCGGCCCAACCCGATTTCAAAATGGGCTGTTATGCCCACCGATGGCTGTTTTCCCAGTTGAGAAGTAGTAGACAAATCTAATCTTGGAATTAAGAATAAGGACGTTATTTTCCTATGTAACTCGCAAGCTTGCTAGCTAAATTCAAGAAAAATAATGACATAAAAATGAAGATGACATTGAAAGCTGTACAAGTTGTTTTAAATCCAAAAACAGAAATAACGACTCTTAAATCTACAAATGTATTTGATATTTGATCAATCTGGAAAACATTTAGTTCACTGCTTGTCGCAACCACTACTGCAGCTTCCGTGTCAAATTCAGAGTGAACAGGGGGCTTTTTTTTTTTTTAGATGTCGCGATTGCATAATAATTCAAAGAAAAGTTGCAAATGGACACTATGGACACGATGCAAATTTGCAGAGGGCATAAACTAATGCAAAGACGAGTCTGTGTGAGTGAATCTACTTCACAGACATGCATACAAACAGGGAAAAAAAGCAAAACAAACAAATTTGAGAGTGTAAATCAAGCACAAGAACGATCGGTGTGTACATTGCTAGCTAGATGCAATCAACAGCAGTTGAGTCAGTACATTGGCGGTTTTGCGGTCCAGGAGAGTGAGTTGTACTTCCTTCTTCCTTACTTCCCTTCTTGTTCTCTAGGGTTTTCTATTCCCAGGGTTCCACTCTGGGGAGCCCGCTGTCCCTTGAGAACCCTACTAAGCCCTCTCTGGCTGGGTAATAATGGCTTTCCAACGTCGCCTATTTAGACTGCAAGTTTCCATTAAATCTCACTGTGTCATTACAGTTCATATTCTTAATTATGCAGCAAATGTCCCCAAGGGAATATCATGGAGGCCACTACTCCACAATCTGTCCATATGGCACTTAATTAAAAGTTTTCTTAAGAATAAATTGCATTCAATTCAATTAAAACTGTAATGTCATACCAAAATAATGGGCAAAGCCTCCTACAACGTGCAGCTCAGAACACACACACAAAAATCTTTTCTGTTTTTTTTTTCCTTTTTTTTTGCAATGTTTGCAATGGGAAAAGTGCATATCTCCCTTCCAAAAAAGCCCCCTAGTAGAAAATATGCAAAAAGCAAATATCACCAAAGCCTCCTACATGCCACCGAGCCCCAGGCAACAACCGCGCTTGAACACTCGAGCTATTTCTAGATTCCACTCTTGGAATTCACACCATGACAAATGAACCATTGGAGTTTGGAATTCCTATTTATCTGCTGCGCACAGAGGCACTTGATTTGGGTGTGAAGAATAAAGGAATTATACGGACAAAAAACCAGACGACTTAAAGGATAAATGATAAAAAATAAATAAATAGATTGTGTGTGTGTGTGTGTGTTTTTCCTTCTGGAGCCAGAGTTGTTTGTTCATCTGATTGAGGGCGTTTAGGTGGGCGTGTCCTTATCATCTGGATGCTCTGATCTTACCAAAGCAAGACAATTTCAAATAAGCAGCATCTGATATTAAACATCCCCTGCCACAGATGCACTTCCACTGAGCCCTGCAGGATTATTTCCAAGAAAAGACATTTCCTTTTAAACAATAAATGATATATTTTTATTTATTTTGTCACCCAGTTCAGATCTGCGATGCGTGCCGCCACACACCTCAAATAATCAGCTTTTGGTTCAACCAGCAACTTCCTAACCTTCTGCCTGCAGCGCCAGGTGCCATCTTGCAGACGACGAGCATTGATTAGTAGATTGGGAAAGAGGGAAAAGAAAAGTCCATTTGGTAAAGTAGGCTGCTGTTCCCTGCGCCCATCTGTTGGGTGTGAGATGCTGACTTCATCTGTTGACGACGCGGCGGGGGCTAGGGAACCAGGGATGAGTTGATTTCCCTCTTTCGCTGGTTGAGCAGTGAAGGGCCCTAAAGCGTAAACAAAGTGTTTTTCTTGTTCTAAACACAGAGTCTTGGCTCGGCTCTGGCTTGGACTTGGCTGGTGTGTGTGTGTGTGTGTGTTTCTGTGTGTGTGTGTGACTCTGCGCCTCTGCTGCTCACTCAACCTCGCTCTAAAGGCCTGTTTGGTGCCCTCAACACAAACACCCCGCAACCAGCAGCCTACAGGTGATTAGCACACGCAAACATGCATAAAATGTCCACACCTACCCATCGACAACCACACCCACGCATCCCTCAACCCCCCCCCCTTACACACACACACACACACACACACACACACTCACACTCTCTCACACACACACACACACACACACACACACACATACACACACACACACACACACACACACACACACACACACACACACAAACACACACACCATGCTGCATCTGAGTAATCATACCATTGAATGTCAAGGCATTGAAAGCTAACTCTGAATGGAAACACACTTAAAAAGATTGGAAGGTTGAGGGTCAGATCGTTTTGTTCCAATCACTACATGCTGGTATTTTTCATTTGCTGCCTACACACAAATACTCTGACTCACAAGAAAGAACACTGGGTTTCAAATCAATCATACAATCACAATAATCCACATCCGAGGTACATAAAAACATGCCTTTCTATCATTGCAACCATTCACTCTGATATTAGAAGCGGGAGAGGCTATTACAGCCGGCACCGAGGTGGCAGATGATAGATTGTTGGAGTTATGTAGCCTCGACCTGCCGTCTCCCCTCTGGAAATGGAGGATTTAAAGAGATACCTGTGCAAAGCATTTATTTTAAATGGTTGCAAATATTTCAACTGCTAGAGGTATAATTGATTTAACTTGCTGACCAGTGCGCCTCAAACGGGCAGCAGATGAAAGAAAACCAGAGGGAGACTGAAAGAGTTTGAATGAGACAAAGAAAGAGCATAAAGGTATTTGTCCTTTTCCCTGCACAGCAGCCTCCATATACAATAACTCACAATGTGGACTTTAGTAAAAACATTTGCTGTCAACAGCCAGTTTCACTGCACTAAGCCAGTCTAACAGATGTGAACTTACCCAAAGACTTGTGCAGCTGCTGCTGCTGCTCCTGTGTGTGTGTTTTCTCGTGTGTATTGGGAAACCTGCTTATGTGCGTATACGGCAATGTTTACGCACAGTTCAGCAGGGTTTATGGGCATGACAGTATGTACGCCTTCATAACTTAAAAAAACACAGAAAAAAACACAGAATCTGTTCTAGTTTGATTTGATGTTGATTGCATTACCATGTGAACACATTCTTGGCTATTGTCCGGGTCCCCTGGGCTGACTCGGGCTCAGTTTTGGACCATGCTGGGCTGGCCTCTGGATCCTCTCTGCCCTGAGAGAGGCATTCAAGGGACCGGGGAATCCTGCAGCCCAGTTTAGCCTCTCATTCTGGTTCAGGGCACCTGGGTGGCTGCCCTAACCTCTGCCTGGAGGCCAGGAGAGAGCTGGGCTCCAGCGCTTAATGTTTGTTTCACCAGCATCCTAAAAGGTAAACAAGCTTACAATGACGATTTCAGCACTTCTCCCTGAAATAGTTGTTTTTAAATTTTCATTCAGATGATGAGAGATTTAAGTTGATAGCGGAGAGTAACATTGACATCTAAGTAAGCATCTTTTTTATTGTTCTAAGCTAAGTAACATGCAACCGTATGTAATTGCTGTTTTTAGGTTTTAATTTAATTAGCAGTAGAGAAACACAAAAATAACCGGCAACTATTTTTGATTTTTTTTTTTTGTAATTTTTGAAGGCTAAATGCCAAATATTTTCTGAATTCAGCCTCTCGGTGTGAGAATGTGCTGCTTTTTGTGGCCATTTATGATCGTAAACCATCTTTTGGTTTTGGACAGTTGTCAGTTATGTCAGTTAAAACAAGACATTTGAAGATGTCACTGTGGGCTTCTGGGGTATTATTTGTCACTATTTTCTGACATTGTGTATATAGTAAAGAATAATTTATTAATAAAGAAAATAATCAGCAGATTAGCAGATAATGTAAAAGTTAGTTGCAGACTCAAATCTAATTGTCTTTCACTCATGTCTCCACTGTACAGAACACTTTCAAACAGCAATGATTCCTACTGTATCTAAAAAAGTATTAAAAGAAAAGGTTTGATTAAAAGTCTACATAAAGTTTTAAACGTTGGCCCTGTTGGCAATCTTACCTCCTAAATAATGAGAACACAGGCACCAAAATCACCCATCTGTTGCTGTCAGATCATTCAGTCTGCTGCTATTGATCATAATATTACTTCAAAGGTGTGGGAACAGAAGACATAGCAGCAGCCCTAAAGCTAAACTGCAACCTATCTTAAATTCACAGCCAAGTCTGGCAGGTTTAATTTTTTTTTTTTTTAAACTTGTACAAAAAGTCATAGAAAAAGGAGAGTTTGGAGTGCTGCGTTCAGCTAAATTATAGAGGATGGAGATATGATTCCTTACATAAAATCTGATCAAAAATCAACTTGATTGGTCAGATTAACCTGTGAAAAACCTGTATAAACCTGTGAACCTGCACTTTAAATAATCAAGCATTTAAATGGTGTTTTAAAAACAATGATTTATCAATATAGTTTTGTGTCCTCCGCACTGATCGATGGCCCACACTTTTAAAACTTTTGGGGATTTCTGTAAAAGCAGATCTATGGGGAAAAAGCCAACAAAAATAGTACTTTTAGAAAAATCTAATTATTGACGCATGTATGCATTATGCATGTGTTTTTTGCTCTTATGAGTCACGACCATAGGCGTCAAATTATAACAAGGCAGCCGTTTCAGTAAATGTACTCTCATCAACTCTGTACTACTGTGGAACTATGCGGGCACACTGTTGCACTGAATTCACAGAAAAACAGGCACACACAAACGGCCCTTATGCATGTGTGCGTGCATATGCATGACTGACACACACACTCTTGCACACACACACACCACTCTTTCTTCTTGTCTCATTGGCAGGCTCATATCCCATCTGCTCTCCAGGGGGGCGGACAGAGAGATAGTTGTCATTGTGGAACATCTCTCCACACACACACACACACACACACACACACACACACACACACACCCCTCAATACCCAACTCACCGACACACACACAAACGCACCCTATGAACCCCCATACATTCACTTTCAAGCAATATTCTTCTCTGCTAATTGACTGTCATAACGGCTGGAGAGATTAACTTCAGCCCAATCCCTGCTAGATAAAGTATAAAGACATGGGGGCCAAACTGGGCTGGGATGAGGGTGTGGTGGCAGCGTTGGTGGAACTGGGCGGATGGGGCTAATACCACCACATCTCATATTTGTTATTGATATTTACTGGCTGTCTTGTCCCTCCCTCCTCGCTCGCCACTGCCCCTCCTCTGCACGTCACCCTGAAGGATTAGTGTTAATGGCAGGCTTATGAAGTAAGCGAGCCCCTGTCAAACCCATGTCCCCTCTTTGCCATCTCCAGATTAACTGACGCTTTGTGATGGGCTCTCTCTGCAAGACACAAGCCTCTGAGTGTAAGAAGGGAACTTTGTCTAAACTTTTCATGAATTGGTGAAAAAGGAGCGTGTGGCAATGCTTTTTTGTATGTGCGATGAGATAATGGTGCATGCTGGGGGGTATTAGCTTGTATGTGATTTAAAAAAAAAAATGTTTTTATTCAAAATGATTGACTGCAAAGGCTTAAAACAAATCATAGCACTTTTTTTTAAAGATGACACTAGCTGGATCCTCTGGATTTGACAGATGCTGAATGATTATCTAAGATGGATATAGAGTAGGAAATGAAACACATGCACTATATAACATTTCAAAATAAAGGTTAACCTGACGTTACATATATGACTGGCTGGATAATATTACAAGAGTTACCGTTCACATGAAGGAAATATGATCACTGTTATAATAGACACACTGTATTAGGTAGGGATATTGTGCACTCTCTCACTCAAACCCCGAACACTTTGTACAATGAATTCCTGTCTTACTTTATCTCTTCTGTACCTATTTTCTGTCTATTACAGTTACAGAAAAGGAATTTATGTAATCCCTGATTGTGAAATAAAATAAATGTATAGGAAATAAAATAATAAGAAGATTATGTACTGTTACTGTACTGTATGTAAAAAATACAATTGTGTTAATTATGGTCTCCTCTGGAACACAGTGGTTATCAGGAGGTCAAAGAGCAAAATAATGTACAGTTAGTGTGTTTAAGTAATTTAATGTCTAGAGATTAAGATTATTTGGTAATTTAGTGAAATATTGCGTTGCTCTTTTTAGCTGCTATTTAAATTTATTTGATTTAAATGGATGGATTTAATTAATAGAAAATAATATTCAGACTGGTGAATGAAGTCATGAAGTAGTTGCCACTTGCTTTTAGGGTTTTGTAACGTTAGAGATCATAATGAACAGATAGTTTCATTAATTGTGTCTACCGTGTATGACAACTTTAGTAGTCCGGTGAGACACTGCATATTGAGGAACTGCTTGGTTTAGAAAAAGTACTTCTTTAGTATTTGTCTTCTGTTGAAAGAAACCTGAGAATATTGAAGAACATTTTTTCGCATATGGAATGAAAATAATTCACTGAAATTACACAATTTTGGGATGATCTGTTCCTTGTGTTTCTCGAATATAATCTTATTTATATACAATAATTAATATTTTGACCACTATATAAAATACAAAGTAATTTTTTTTTTTTTTACCAAACTCCGTATGGACGTGCAACGTTGTTTGTGCATGTCTATTTGTTGGTCAGTCTTTAAACCCCAAGCCCATAATTGTTAGGAGGTGGAGACCGTAGAGCAGTTATTATTCTCCTTGCATTTTTGCATATTTGAGCACCAGCATATTTTATTCTATTATTTTTTAGGTCGGATAGTAATTTCTTTATTTAAAGTCAGTTTATAAGCATTCATCCGACACACTTGGTCAGCCAAATCTACTTTCCTGTACTTTCTCGTTATTTTAAAATTCTGAAAGTTCTTCTTCTTTTTGTTTATTCCTTTCTCTCCCTCCCTTCATCTTTTAACCCACACCTGATCTCTTCCCTTTCACTCTTTTCATTACATTTCCCTCCATTACAGTTGCCGTCTCTGCTGCTTTCAAACTCCCTTTCTCCTTTCCTTCCCTTCTCCCACTCCCCGTGCCTCTCTTTTCCTCAATCTCTCTCCATCCCGGCCTCTCCTCCCTCTATCCTGGCTGTGTGGATGACAGCCGTGCTCTCATGGCATCTGTCTGCTGCTCCCCAGCTTGTCTGTGTGTGATCAGCTCCTCTCCAGCTCTCCTCCACACTTTATCTCCTCGTCTTAGTGCTCCCTTTTTTCACAGACAGCCGCTCAGCTGCCTCGCTGCCAACTCACTGTCGCTGTTAACTCACATACCATCTTATGTATTGCCAAAGCAGATTGTGTTTGGAGGGCAAGCAATTAAGGGGGAGGCAAGCGCAAAACTGTAATGTAATTTTGGCTGCGATATTTACAGGGGAGAAAGGAGGAGGGTTGGGGGGACAAAAAAGCAACGAGGAGGGCTTAAGCGGGTCGGACATTGCGGAGTCAACACCGTCGAGAATAATGATTTTGAGCTGAGATTTAGTGGGACGGAATCTGGCACTTCCCTAATTACGAGAGGCCAAATGTCAAGCCTGCTCGCTGTCAGCTTGGTGGCGGGCGGTGCTGCTTTCTCTCCATCTCTCGCTCTCAGTACCTCCCTCTGTTTCTCTCTCCCTTTTTCTGCAAGTTTCTGCATGTTTTCTGAATCTCATTAAAAGTCATTAAAAGTGTGGTGAGATTTTCACAGCCTCCGCTCTGTGACCCTGTAGTCCTCTTTCTATCTGTGACAGATCTAAGAGAAAGAGAAACAGAAAAAGAGAGGAGATAGGGAAAAAACATAAAAACCGAGGCAGATTTGAGTTGGAGAGAGAGGTATTTAAGGTAAACAAGAAAGAAGAAAAGAAAGAGGGAGAAATACTTTAGGGCAAAGTATCTAAGTGGATTAGGTGGTAAGCATCACTGAGCTACCTCTTCGAAAGGTCTAATTTTCACAGGCCTGTAGCGTTATCTGCACTTTTCAAGAAAGCGAGCAGTCTAATACAATAACAGAATGTGAGAATGCGAACAAACACCTTGTAGGAGGGGTGTTTTTAGACTATTTGGCCTATTTTGCGATCAACATCTTTATCCGTGGCGTCCTTTTTCAATAAAAACTATTCTGCATTTACGGCTCCCATTTTGCGATGCCAGATGAGGTCCTAGTTGAGGTCTCTCTGCGTCGCTGAGTGGGAGAAACTTCAGATCCTGCTTGCAAGCCATCACAAAGACCTGCTGTTTTTCCTCATTTCGGGGCAGGCCGCGTTGGGGTGAGAGGTCCGACCCTTGCGCACATGGTACATTCTTTAACGTCTCTCGCCGAGGATTTTCAGCCGTGAAAAGAATGAGCTTCCATCCCATTCAGGAGAGCCACGTAGATGGAGGGGTTGTAGGTGAGAATGGGCAATGTAAAGCGATGGTAAGAAAAGAAAGCGTGTATGTGTTTGTGAAGGAGAGAGAAAGGGAAAGAGAGATGGCACTAAAAGCAGTTAGTCTGACATATACCCTTCCAGTTGCTACGCTGTCGGTCGTGCTCCCAATTACACCAGTTCAATAGATGGGCTGAAATCACATTGGCCCCCTATGTTCACGCTCTCCTGCTACAGTATCCCCTTCAGACGCACACACTTTCACACCTACACACATGCGGCAAAAACCTCCTACCTCCACACAAATACACACACAAAGGCACATATTGTTGCTGACTGTGTAGCTAATTGAAGGTGTGCATGTGTAGCCCATGTGAAAGATTGTAAAAGTAGTTGTGTAACAGCAAGGTAACTTGGCTTACCAGCATGTCAAGACTCTACACATGGCCCGGCGCTGCAGAGGTGGTGACGGCCGGGGTGTGTGTGTGCGCGAGGGAGATAGAGTGCTGTGGAGCCTTGGGCATCGGCGGGGGCCCCCTTGTGACTTGGCATAGGGAAGCGAGCGAGGAAGAGCAAGCCTATGAAATGATTAGGAGAGGTGGAGGGGGGTCGTCAGAGTGGCAAGGCCTCAGCCAATGGGGCAGGTGAGGGTTGGAGAGTTCAGTTCGGGGTCTGGGAGCTATGAGAAAAGGTAAGGGAGTCGTGTAATGGGGTGAGAAGCAAAAGTACAGCCACTTTTTCGGCAAAAGATACAAAATATGTACAGGTATTGATTTTGGTGACAGAGTACAGGTAGGGCTTAAGTAAACACCAACCAGTAATGTAATCCAGCTTCCAAGTCTTGGTACACACACTTCAATTTGTTAGTGAAGATTAATTTCATATCAAAAAGTTTGAGTAATTTTGTAAAATGTTGAACCAGCAACTGGGATTCGTCGGTATGTGAATGGTAGGAAGTCACAGTGAATTTCTTTTCATTTATTTACAAGTTTATTTATCATACAACAAACATACATTTCAATACTTGAAATCTGATGCATCAATTGGAAATTCCAAGCTCTGTTACGGAAGTAAAAACCTAGTTCAAAACCATGTCGACATTT
Source organism: Bovichtus diacanthus (assembly GCA_943590825.1). NCBI lineage: Eukaryota > Metazoa > Chordata > Actinopteri > Perciformes > Bovichtidae > Bovichtus > Bovichtus diacanthus. Next base: position 668,544 of record CALSBV010010890.1, on the reverse strand, counting down.
GAATGACGCAAATTGATAAATAATCAGCTCTGGAACATGTGTATTTAATTGTTGTCCAGCTAATATTTTTGTGTTTAGCAGCCTTTACGAACACAATTTCCCGCAAGCTAAAGACCGTTGACACATGCACAATGAAATTCATCATCGTCTCTTCACTTATTAGAAGCTTGGTGACAACTCGCAGGGCTTCTGTAGCTGCTGAGCTAGCTGCTAACATGCTAGCGCTAGTCAGTCACAATAACTCTTCATACTTCTTTCTGTGTTCCCTGTACTAGTCCGGTCACTCCCCCATGACGTTTTGCTTTTAGGGCACCAATTAATTCTACAAAGGGTTATTCAAGGAGGATAAAAGCTTGCCTGCTAGCTTGGTGGCTAATGGAACAATACGTTTGCCTAGTTTTTTTTATTAGATGTATTTCTACCATTGGTTGCAGAGGAAGGTTGAATAAAAGTGGATAGTGCAACACAGCTAATAGCTACATTAGCTTTCTCTGGTTTGGCCTTTAATAAAACGTAAGCACTGTCAAGAGGGCTCAGTATTGGTCAATGGCACAAAGTGTCAAAGTTCATCCTCATTGAACTTAAAGCAAAAACACTTTTTTAATAACCAGTTAAAAACTCCTTGTAGTAAATTTTATTAAAACCACAATGACTTCAAATTCTAATAGCAGGTTCAGGTTAAAAGGGGTGGAACAGAGCTCACAGCCTGCGCATTATAGGCAGGAAATGGACACATCGGGGTCTCAGTGTAAATTTCCTTTTTTCCCTCCAATAGTGATCCATTGGGTTCTCTGGGCTAACTGATTGCTTGCATATGAGCTGAAAATAGCGGATAATAGGCTAAATTGTAAGGCAGCAATAATAGGGCTCTAGTATCCAGCAGAAAGTGAAAAGACACTTATTACAGGTATATAAAAAACAAAGTTTTATCACGTGCAATAGAGAATACTTCTTTTTGGAGCCTAATAGGCCCTTTATTCAGGGTAAAGCCTACTAGCCCACCAGTTCAATTTAGGAGGTATTTGTGAGCAGTGGAAAGCGGGGAAGTTAAAGTGAAGGACACAGATGCATGGTAACAGTGGATTAAATATTGCTTCCTGCTACCAAAAATAGAATTTAGGAATTCAACCTTTTTTCACGGGCAAGTCCTTAAAGCAGCTGTAATTCATTTAGTTGTAGCAAGGGTGTCCTCCACTCAAAATCCTATTTTTGTTGCTTTTGCTTTTCGTTTCGTTTCAGGTTGATTTTCTTATTAAAGTCCCTCTGAACAGTATCAGTAGCCTACTGCTGTGATTTTTGTTTTTGACATAAAAAACCCCATCTAATTTAGTTAATATTACTATGCTAGGATTGAACATAAGTTAAAAGATAAGACAGTAGACAACAGTGCCCTTTACAGTAAAGTTCTAACAACTTTATCTATCGGTTATCTATAAAGGAAATGAAAAGTACAGTTAAGTGGGGTTAATGCTATACTACCATAAATATGGAAAAAAAATGTTTTATCATAATTGAATTGCTAAATTGAATCGGAGTTATATACTATCACGGTCTTTCTGAGAAAACAACGTTATGTGTTTTTTAAATGAGTGTAGATCACAAAGCTTTGTGACATCTGACCAATTACGGTGCAAGTGCCTTAGTGGAATATCTACCCACACTTCCCTGCTCTCATATAAAATCTGAATCATGTGGTTATAGTATTTTATAATGGAGAAGATGTGTTGGTTTAGCTGATCGGTTCAGCTACAGTACAGCCGATTTGAACTCCCTCTTTCTGTGTTTTTCTTCAAATAATTATTTTAATTTCAGATCTTATTTTAACTCCGCCTATTTCTTGAAATGACCCAGAAAATCATTTAAAAATGTAGCTTCAAAAATATTGTTTCAGAAATATTGTCAAAACGCAAGACACCGATGTATCATCCAATTAGTACGGCAGAGATCAGGGTCCTCTGTTTTGGTTGTCTGAGGTGATGCCTGCCACGCTACCCGTCCACATCACTGTATACACACACATACAACCCCCCCCCCCCCAACCCCCCAACCCCTGAGTGGAGAGGCGAGAAGTGGGAACGTGTGGGGGAACCCCTACTGGGCACACACACACACATACACACACACACACATAAACGTCAGACCGAGCCCTGCAGTCCCACCTTTGACACTAAGCTTCCAGAAGCAGGGAACTCTGGCTCATCCTCGCTAACACAGACTGGCAGGTGAAGCTAAGCGCTCTCTTTTCTCCTCCAGTCCTCTCCCTTTTCTGTCTGTCTTCTTCTCTTTCTCCATCTCTGTGTGTTTCTTTCTTTTGCACACTTTCTCTCCTATTTCTGTTTCCTATATCCATCTGTTTCTTTCTCTTACCCCCCCCCCCTCTCCTCTCTTCCTTTTCTCTCTCTCCTCTCCTCTCTTCCCCTCGGAGGCTGCAGGCTGGGGTTGAACTCATCTGTCAGGATCAGAAAGGGGCTGGAGTGACGGGAGACTCCTGTTTCAGCAAGATAAACAGCCAGCACAGATCAAAATACTCTCCCTTAAACACACACACACACACACATACATGCACACCTACATGCATGCACAAAGGCACACAGAGAGCGAGCGATCCATCTCGCACAACAGCAACGTCAGATTGAGGGTGTTAGCTCCTTGTCAGCTTAGAAAAGGTGCAGCATCCAAATTCACGAGGCACCTGGTTATTTACAAAGTTAATCACGGAAAATTCTGCAAAACTTGGCCAGAGAACTCAGGCGGCTGGTGATTGACGGCGACGGAGCAAAGATGGCGATATAGATCTTTAGAAGAAACAAACATATTTTTGGACGAGGCATAGAGACATCTGTATTCGCTTTGACTGATATGTTGAGAGCGGCTGAATATCTAAAAAGACTAACTTCCTTCTCTCTTTTTTTTTTTTTTTTATTGCAAACGAGAGCTACTTCAACACTTGCCAAGATGACAACGGTTGCCCAAATGTTCTATTTGATGTTTCAAGCCTCAAGAGCAAGTGGGAGAGAAGAGTGATACAGAGGGAGAGAAACCGAGGGAAAACAGAGAAAATAAATGGCAATAAGAGAGAGGGAGAAAGGGGAGACTGAAAGCAAATGAGAATGAGAGGAGTGGAAAAGAACATTAGCTTGAGAGATGCCAAGTTCAGTATCTGCCAGCCTGAGGTGTGTGCAGTCCCGGGTGTCGTAGTGGCAGTGGAGGGGAAGGAGGGGTGAGGCAGTGGGTGTCAGGTATGTCTGTCTTTCGATCCCAGCACTCCAACATGCGCCTTTTGCTGCAGCTGCTGCTTGCCCGGATAACAAATCATTCCCTACAGCGCCTTCTGGTAACCTCGTCATTCCCGCTAATAACATTTGGAGATGCTAAGCTTGTAAATTAGCGAATCTGGACCGAGGAGATATTATTTATGCTTGTCTCCCATCCTGAAAGACTTGTCTTGATGGGTAAATTGTGTTTAATTCTTGGAGGAAGCCGTTTTTTTCTGCGCCCCAGCGTGAGATGAGATTAATCCCTTGACAACCTTTGCAGGCGCACTTAAAAATTGCTCCCAAATGTCACTGCTGCCGCTGCCACGCCGAGATTTTCAGAGGGTGGAAACAGGGAAGAAACGAGCACCGTGCAGAAATGGGGACACATCCGACGCACATGATCTTACCCCCCCCCCCACACACACACACACACACACACACACACACATTCTTTAAATGTATTTTCTTTCCCTTCTTAGCATTCACAGAAAAAACACGCATAAACTCGAGGCACAAGCCGTCGCCCGCCCACATACGCAGACACACACCTTGCACCCTCCTATAGATTATGTTCTTGTTATACAGACACACACGTCCCCTCTCAAATAAAACTGTATCACTTCGAACCGTTTGAGCAGCAACAGCAGACACACGCGTTCACACACAGGAGCAGTTGTCCTAACACACACACAACACTTACAGCTTGTTACCCAGATTGCCTTTTACTAATTTGTTCCCTCCGAGTGAGAGTTTGTCTTTGATTTAATGTTTCTTTATGGCTCTTGGTGAGAAGACAGTTTTAGATTTATTTACCAAAGTGTCAGACATGGCCGGAGAGACCCCGTAGCCTGGGGCTGCTTTTTTATTTTGCACTTAAATTCACATAGTTGAATTAAACACTGACACAACACCACGGGTCATCCTCCTGGAGCTTCAGGGGGTTCAGAGGCATCTTATCCCAGCCTGCCCTCACCCTGGTGGGGTTTGGTGGACAGGTTGGCCTGGGTGATGAGTACTGGTCCTGGTTCAAGCTCCCCTGCAGCTTCAAGATCAACTTCCCAGGGAGGTGCTATGGGTAGCGGCCGGGGGTATCTCTTTCCTAATGACCCAAAGAGTGGCGGACATACCAACTGTCAACACACATCCGCCTCCTCCTCTTCCACCATGCCTCCCTCTCCGTGTTTGTTTCTCTCCGTGCGGTCTCATCTTCATGCTTTTGCTCTTTCCTGTTTTTTTTTTTTTTCTTCTTCTCCCCCTCAATTCACAGCTGAGATCGGAGGGGAGAGAACAGAGAGAGTTAAAGAGTGGAGGAGAAAAAAAAGCACACATAACTAGATTGTAAATGCTTCATGATATTTGAGGACTTCAAAGGGCACAACTGAAACGATGAGCGAGTTTTGTGTGTGTTTACGCCTCTTTGTTGACAAGCGCTTCTGCACGCACGCTTGTTGTCCTCCGCGTGCCTGCTTGTTATGTGTATCCGTATGCTCGGGTGTGTTATGCATTATCATTATCAAAGGGGGCTGTTGACCCCTCTTTCTACCAGCTTTGCAGCAGTAAAAACACTCAGAAGTTCATTTTACACCGGCGTGTGAAGAGTTCAGCGGGAACCGCAGCGTGACTGAAAACAATGAGCTTTAATGCGTTAAAAATGAGTTGCAAAGTGCTGTAACCCAAAGTTCCACAGACATCTGACCCCCGCACTCAAACAGAAAATGACACGTGTGACTGTTTTCATGAAACAAGTCATTTCTGGTAATTATAGTTATTTGCGGCAACCGTCCCTACACACCAATTACACCTGTCTGGGGCATTTCTGTGAGTGTGTGTGTGTATGAGAGGGGAAAAATAGCGAAGTTGAAAGCAAACAATCGTCACATGAAAACGCTAAAGCAAAATTTGACGAGACAATGATGTTTTTCATCTGTCAACTTCTCCTCCTTAACTTCAAAGGCAGGAAGTTAGCCCCTGACCTCTGGCTAGAGAGGATTAGTCCACTTCCTGTCCATTGGTCCACGTCCAGCTCAATTTCTGCAAGGCCTCTTAGCATGTTCATTGTGACCGCATTTATTTTTGAAGAACTTTGATGAAAATATGTTACATGATAAAAAAAAAAAGAAAAAAAAGGAGCTTTAAAGTTGTTTTTGCAGAGCTGAAGAGATGTCATTTAAACAGAACATAATCCATAAGCTGAATAACAAGCAGAGATGTTCGTTCTCTCCCTGCTTCCTCTCTGTGTGTGACACAGCTACATAATGTCTGTCTGTCGCTGTCTGGATGTAGGCTGCAGATCTGGCAACACACACTTTACGAGCACACACACACACACACACACGCAGAAAGAGCTGTCCTCTTGCACAGTAATGTTTATTTATTGGAACATTTTAGAGCCGGCATACTTCTGTCTGTAAATTGACAGCTTGGCACAATACTGGAGGGAAAAGCTCACTGGACCGCTGCTTCATTTCAAGACTGATGGATTGGCATGATGGAGAAGGAAAAATATCCTACTGATGAGGACTGTTACTGTACATGGAAGTCCTTTTGCTCAAGTAGAAGCATATTTATTCGAACAAAGTTTCTAATAATCCATCAAATCTGCAGTTATAAATGGGGGTAAATCATTAGTAAAGGCTCATGTGTTTCTCACGATCTAATAATTCTATTTGCGGTTGTATTAGTGTAATGTTTGAACTGAGTTTGGTGTAGATGCTATGCAGCTCTTCAATATTAATATCGACAAGTAAAATGAAGCTACACAGCAGTATAGAAAGTAATTAAAATTAGCCCCACCTTTACCATCTGCAACACTGAAGTGATCCGTGCGTTAATCTATCAATAATTATAATCCAATTGTGTAATATACATTATTCTGAAAAGGACCATTTTGCATGATTTTGGTACTTCGAAATCTTTTGAGACAACCTGTGCTTTTGCAACATAAACTGTAAAACCATCCGAATGTACAACCAAACCTTCCAGACATTTAAAGAGCACTGATCGAGTACTAAAGTATTTTGACATTTTCAACCACTCACAAATGATTGTTTTTACTAATGTAGTTAAAAAAAAAAACATAGTTTATTGACATCACAGCGTGTAGTTTCGGGGTAATTAATCCCTCAAATTGTGAGGGGCCACCAAAGTGCAAAGTATATGCAGCGGTATATAATTTTTGCAGACATTGCCGGAGAACATTGGAGATGCAATAAGTGCATTTACAGATTACCTAGGACGTTCTGTACGTTATACATATACTGCCTAACATATAAGAGGAGAATTTCACACCAATGACGCATAAAACCTTTCTAATGCATCTTTGAACATTAGTACAAACCTTGATATCCGTGTCACAGACTAACAGCAGTGTAAAAAGCTCTGCTGTGTCACTCTGTGACTTCATCATTGTTGGTGAAGTTATCCCGCAGACCTCCAGTCTTTGGCTCCTTGCACTGGCTGTCCTCGGCTGAAGCTCCCTGACAGTGTTTATGGAGCTGTGTTTTGTGGTCGGTGTGGTCTCTCCCTTGTCCCTGAGGCCTTGTAAAGAGCCTCACGGCAGGCCTGCTCGGCCACACTGTGCTCCCACCACAATACCAGAACTCACACATGTAGCTCGGCAGCATGTCGGAGCTCCAAATTTATGTTCGGTACCCAACGGGACATCAGGAAGACTGTCTGTCCCGATTTGGATTTGATGCGTTATCTGGCTCAAAACGTTTTTGTTTTTTTTGTGCAACAATTAATCATGTTAAAAAGGCTTTTTTGTTATGTCTCTTGAAGCTGAATGTGACTTGGATTCAGACAGATTTGGGTCTGACTGGTTCAGACTCCAAAATACTCAGATTCATTGTGAAAAATCCCTATTAATCTTTCAAACTATTTATTCTTCCTCTAAAAGAGAACCATAATTTGCTTTTTATTGTACAATGTATTATTTTGTAATCATTTTTATTTTATAAAGTGGTTGGAGCGATTGAGCATAATCGTTGGAATTTCCTTTTGATTAATGCAACCAGAAGCTTTTAATTATCCAAAAAGCATTTCAGTTGCATAAAGCATTTATGTGAATTCATTTAAAGCATTTCAGAATAGTGTAATGTTGTGAAGCAGATCGGATTGGAATTTCAATGAACATCGATGCTCGGGACAATTTATTTCTCTCACAAACACTCACATACACACACATACTGCCTTCCCCCGTGTCCCGGCGATGATGGCTAACACATGCCCTTTAAACAATCGCCCCAATCCTCCCTTATCTTCAGGAGTTATGGGCCTAAATCTACTCATAATACACAGCTCACTGAGGGTGTAATCCCTGGGAACATCAGAATAAATCCAGGCTATATCCGCTACATGCAGACTAGCGGCTAGAGCCAGGGCCATTATGGTAGAACGGAAGAAGAGGAGGAGGTGGGTTAGTGAAGGGCGCTAATGGGTTGTCTATGAATTCGTATTAACACCAAGCCATTAGGACACCTCCATCCAGGAAATCCCTCTTACACTCATGATACAACAGCTGTCCCAAGTTTAAACTTTAAACCGACAATCCCTCTGCTGTCACGTCTCTTCCTGTCTCTCTGCTTCTCTTCCTCTCTCCACCATACTGCGGCTGGATTGTCCTGATTTGTCCCAATCGAAAAGTCTTAACAATTCCACACAGGGCCCAGAGGCAGGGAGACGGAGCCAACTGGTCATGTTTAGTTGCAATGAGAGGGGACACAAAAGCAGGGGGAGGACAAATACGTGACGACAACCAAGAGGGCAGTGTGTCTTTCACGCAACCTTTTGCAACCTCTTCTCTAAATAAAAAAATACACAGAAAAAACAAAGCTGTCAAAATCAAGTTAATCTCGACTCTGATTCAAAGTCAACTGTCAGGACACATGGCTGTCTGCTGCATGGCTTGTGGCGTCTGTAGTGCCGTCTGGAGAGCATGCATGCTGGGGAAATCCTTGTCATATGAAAAAAAAAAGAAAAAAAAAAAGTCCAAAGCAAAGAGAGGAGTAAGCGGGCTTTTTAATCTTAGAGCGAAATAAAGTGACGAGGCGATCGAATTAAAAATGCAAACTTGAGCACTCTCTTTCTTCCTCCCCTTCCTTGCTCTTTCTCTATGTCTCTCTGCCTTTCTTTCCCAGGCTTGAATAAGCAGCCAACACAGCCATCTTAGAGTCTGGAGGGGAACCGAGGCCCCTGGGCTCTTTGGCTCCTTGGCTGGACGACAATTTCCTGGCCTGAAGGGGTCAGCGGTGGGCTGTCTGAGAAACTGGCAGCCATTGGGGTTCCAGAGGGGATGTTTTTCAGGAGGGAAGGGGGGGGGGGGTGTATCTTGTGGCTGGTTGGCATAGCACGGACACTGACAGTTTCCAAATAGTGTTGTTCCTGCCAGGGCCCGCTGAGCTTACACATTACGCTACACACAGGAAAAGACCAGAGGCACTTGAGGCCTGGCGCTATAAAGCCCCTGACAGATTCACAAGTAAACGATAGGGCGCCTTATTTATTCAGGGTGTTCATACTGTAATGTTTCACAACTCTCAATACTCCAAACAATTATATGGTGCAACATGGGCTATGGAGAGTATAATCCCTGGTAGAAAACAGACTTCATGAATCTCTAGATAATTGCGTTGAAGAATTTCCCAGAAATTCTGTTTGTATCTTCTGCACACTATAACTTTCGCAGTCCTTCATATTCATTACAGGGTGTACATTATTACATTACTCTACTGCTAATAGTCTGACCCGAGAGAGAGAAGGAAAATGAGCATCAAGCCTGAGAAATGCTAATTTTATTGTATATGTTATCATAGTCTTAGCAGCATATAGTATGCCTCACGATGTCCCAACAAAAACATGTCTGAATTCTTTTGACAACATGTTCCGTGACGGTGACCAGTAGAAGCAGGACTTTTATTTCATTTCAGTGCACATGTAGCTATTTGTCTATTTGGGGTGGAAGTGAACAAAGGAGGCTACATTTACTCGTTTCTGGAACAAAGTCATTTTTTGTCTTTTTTTTTTTTTTTTTTATTGGTAATTTTACTTTTTAGTTCTATTTATTGTACTTTGCAATATTGAAGTTTCATCCATTACAGAGTAAAAACAAGTCGCATAAAAAAATCCTGATAAACTGTGTGAGAAAGGATCCAAAGTTATACTTTACGGTTCGGGTTATAATTAACATTGTACCTCGGTATAGTAAAAAACAAAAAGAGAAAAGAAATAGGTTGGATCCATGTTAATTAATGAATGATATAATGCACCACCCAACAAGTGACCCGTCCACTTGGCATTTCTTCTTCTTTTATTTCATATTCGAGATTCGATCACGAGGCCGAGTCGAGGTGAGAATACTGACGTGTACCAGGTGTCCCTGTCATTATCCAGACACAGATCACATGTTCACAGCAGCTGTAAATGTTTGGTTAATGCTGTGCAGCCTCTCACTCTTTCTACCGATGGTTTCCAGGTTTACTTTCGTTCATAAAACATTTTTGCGTACTGTAACATTTGTAGTTGTTTGGGTCAGGTGGGACAGTGAAGACGGTCGCTGGTACCTCTTTCCCGAAAAGTTGTAAAAGACGGCAGGATATGATTGGTCGATAGACTCCTTATCGGAGGCTTGTAGCCCTGAGTCATTTCTTCCCAGACTACATGATGACCTTTACATACATGTAGTCCTGTACTCTGACACTTTCTTATTCCTTTTACTCTTAAACTTACATGAGTCACTTTACTTTACCTGCTTCTCTCACTCTTTCCTCCATGCTGATGTGCTGAACCTGTCTTCACCTCTGTACTTCCTTCTTATACATCATTCCTTTCACATTGGTTATTGGTTCATCCTTTTATTTGCAACCTTCTTTTCCCCTTGCCTTTTTAATGTCCCTGGTTCAGCCCATTTTACTCTTACTTATTTATCTTACCACTGTCCTGTTTCTTATTCCCCTTACCGTGTCCCCTTTTAATCCCCGTGCCTCCCTTATAAACCCTTCTTACCCCTCTCCCCCGACTTATTCCTTTTACCCTTGTCCCTCTGCTTCTTCGTATTTCCATATCCCTGAGCTCATTCCCTTGTCCCCTCGCTTACCGCCTGTTGTATTCTCTGTCTCTCTTCTCATCCGTTTATCACTGGCCCTTGTTCTGTTAATCCCCGAGGGTTTTGTTTATTTGTGTTGGAGCTGCTTTTACAGCTTGCGACTGACCCCACCTATTTTCTCACCAGCCATTTGAACAGCAGGGTTGCTTTGCAGCTACTCCACCAATTAACATACCATTAGCATAATATTTGCATGTGTGCATTAGGGTGTTGATGGGGAGAGAAAATAACAGTTTTACAGTTTTTTTTTTTTTTTTTCTTGTCTCAAAAAAAATATTTCATGGAATGACGTTAAAGCGCCCACGGGCTTCTTTATTTCCCTTTGATACTGCTGTTCGGCAAACAACATCATGTTTTCGAGTTTGCTGTGAAAAGTTCTGTGGCTCTTGAGTGACTGGTCCACCTACATATCCGATGATTATCATCTCTTCTAATTTGTTCTATCACGATTCTGTTTTGATCAAACTATTATATAAATGTCAATCCTTTTACCACTTTACCACAAGTGATGGATCAAATATAATAAGTGAGAAAAAACAGTGCTTGGATTTTTTTATCCATGTTTCCAATGACACTGTTATTAAACTACAGGACGTAAGCTCAGATCATTGAGGTCGAAGGTAACGAAAAGGCACAAAAGAAGAGAGTAATAACCTTTTTCCACCAAAATTAGTACGTATATGCAGGTTTTTTTAAACACTGGAAAACCTTCTAAAAATAGGCGATAGACTCCTGTCTCATGCCTTTTAGTTTTTTTTCTGGTGTTTCATGTTCCATGTCTAAAACCCGTTGGAAAGCAGGCTTAGTAAAGTGTAGAAAGCAGTTTCTGTGGTTACTTCTCTTTTATGTCTGAAACTTATTCAGTCTTTCTTTTAAACTCTCAAACCAGTCGGTGAATCTTGTAGCAGTGGAAAGACTAACAAAGACGGTTTTGATGAACTTCATTTTGCTTCTGTCGAGTTTTAATGAAGCGTGCTTTACGGCGATCACAAGGTAACATTGCTGGAGTCAGGTGGCTTTTCGGAGAGCTTTTCGGGGCAATCCCTGTTGATTGTAATTATTATATATTCACTTCAACGCGTGTTACATAGCATCGTGAAATCAACGTAGCCGATAAATACCCTGGACTACTTCCCTGGAATGAAAGCCGATTATAACCTTTTCCACAAAAGACAAAAGCCAGATGTTAGTGGGTTTTTCGTCCACTAGGACAGAGTAAAAAATAGAATAAAATAAATGACCTGTAATGTAATGAGTAGGAATGAAGTATGAATTAAAGAAGAAAAGTGGGCACACGTCATTGAGAAAGAGGAAAACAAACAATCATGGCAAATGGAAATGAACAAATCCATACATTTGGATGGAGACAGAGAGGGAGAGAGGGGTGAAAGTAGGCCAGCTGCTGATGAAGCCGGTGAGTGTTTCATGTGCGACGTGTCAGGGGAGTCGAGCCAGTTTCCCAGTCTTGATTGGGGATCAGCCCGCGGGCCCCACTGTTCCGCTGCGTGCCACGCCTGTCCCTCACACGCCGCCGCTCTCAGATCTGTCAAATTAGGGCCGTCGCTCAAACACTGACGCCGCGTTGTGATTGTTTGTCTCGTGTCACGCTGATTACTTTGCCCATTGAAACCTGACTGAAGGAAGTGCATGAAGTTGTGGTGAAGTCGTGTCACACACGGTAATGACGCTAATATCTGCTCGGTCATTGGCCAACGCTTCATTAAATCATCTCGAGGCTCATCTCGTGTTGAGTCAACCCTTCTCCCCTACAGAAACAACAGATGCCAGATACAACTGATAAAGTAATCTGTCATGTTTGTATTTAAGACACGAGGACTGAGCAGTGCTGTCATGTGATGATGTGATATGTGCTACATGTGAACTGTCACACATTAATCCTATGTGTAAAAACTACTCGCACTTAAATCACGGAAAATAAAGTAACTGGATGGCCATCTGCCAAAATAATTTTTTTTTTTTAATATCCAGTATATTTAATATACCATATGCTTGCATAACTCTATTTTATTTTGTATCTCAGCAACATTTTTCTTTATTTTTATGGTTTGAGTGCAGGCACTTTCTGATATGGGATTATTTTATGGACTCTTAATGCATCAGCCACCTAATATTAATGGCCAGGCACAGAGCTTCTTCTCACTTTCTTTTGCATAATTGAGAATGAGGGACGACTGATGAAATATTTTAAAATTTTTGCAGCTTAAGTACTTTGCTGAAATCATTTTTATGAGACTTTTACGATCGCCTTTTTTCTGTTTTAATGATGTGTATACGTTAAGTCTGTTAGACAAGGCATTAGCTGGGCTGCCAGAATCAAGGAAGAAGAAATAAGAAACAGCTACCTGATAAACACAAATTTGTAATAATATGTGCTTTTTGGGCTTGAATTTATATCTTATTGTAATTTTTTCCCCCATTCTATTTGCTCCTGGACTCAACTGAACGATCATGTATTTTCAAAATAGAAAACCTAGATTCTCAGGCTTCATTTAAAAAAATATAAAATACAAAACAATATTTAAACTATGTATTCTTTAAGATTTTTGTACATCACAACCAAATAAGTGATTAAGTTTAACATTAACAATTTCTGTCCTGTTTAAACTGTATTGTCTCGTGTATTATGTCTGCAGCTTTATTTAATTTTATAATTAATTCACAAAGCTTTCCCTTCATCATTTAAACAAAAATAAATAATATGTTGCAATACAGTCAAATTTAATTATAATATCCTATCGCTTTATTTTAATTCCATGCTGCTGCTCCACAGTATTCTGTATGTGTGTGTGTTTAGTCCTTCCTCCTGCATTGTGCAGTATAAATGCAGTTATACGTATATAATATCTAGCAGGCTTGTTGGCCCTGGCTGCTTTGCTGCACTCAGCTGCTCTTGTCTCTGTGTAATCCCCCCTCCTCATGAATACATTAACGCCGGAGCCTTAAACTCAGCTTAGCTGGCGGCTCAGCGTCACAGCACATCCTATTACCGACTTTAAATCATTAATGTGACATCGTTTTCACTCAATTTCCAAACACCCACGGTCGAAAACTGCATATTTCACTGAGCCGGTGCAGAGAGAGGGCCGCGCTCAAAGTCACACAGTTGACTAGATGCATGCGCGCGTTTAGACAAACATTTAAGTGCATGTGATTCACAAGTTTTTCTTTGAGCTGTAAGGGGTTTGCACAAGCAGAAAAAGTTAGAACAATTTAAATCATATTGAGAATATGCACAGCAAAATACGAACATGCTTTAAAATGTAGGAAGGTGCGCACTGTAATAGTTTTCACTGTTTTGTCTCAACTATTGTGATGGAAATAGCCAGTGGATAATTGTGGTTTAAGCTGAGTTGACTCCTACAGTACACCTTAGGGTGTGTGTGTGTGTGTGTGTGTGTACAGTATGTGATTTAATCTGCGAGTCTAGCCACTGTTTGCTTCCCCCAGCATCTCGTGTAATGCTGACAATAAAGGAAAAAGAAAAATCTGAATCCCCCCTTCTTGCTCCTCAACTATTCACACACAAACCTTTTCTCAGGTTTTTACCTCCAGGCTGGCTCTGAAAAATTCACAACGCCCAGAGAACAACTAAGTCCTTCACTTAGCTTACCGTAGGCTAGGAGTTGTGGATCTGCCCCCATCGTGCCTCTTTAATGCATCAAAAGGGCTTTTTTGTGTGAAGCTACGGTAATTAGCAAAGCACGTAAAATCATCTCCTCTGAGTGCATTTAACTGTTTTTATGCGCAAAGCGTTGGACGGGCGGTGGGGGTTGATTGCTGAACATATGGACACAGATGGGGACAGCATTTTAATGGGCGCACTGAGTGGGGTTTTGTGTTTTTAACCCTTGAAAGTGGAGGTATGAACATCCTCAACATCCTTAAGCAAGCATCAATTAAAGATTTGCTTTTAAACAGGCGACAGCAGCACAGGCGGCTGGCATCGGGCTCTTTTTAGAGACGGTCAGAGAACACAATCTTCCCTTTTTTTTGTTTGTGTGACTCGCACACCCACACATTTCATCACTCACCCCCCTCTTCTCTCCTCCCATGTCCCTTGTTGTGCTTAATTAGGTTATCAGGTTGCTAACGGGCCGTGATTCGGCTCCACGCCTCCCAGCTGGCCCTCTGATTGGAGGGGCAAGAAGGTGGACTTAGCATAATTAACACGCTGTTATGGAGATGATTGAATTGTTCTGCGACACACGGGCAGTGCCACTGCCGTGATGGCTCTCATTGTGTCACTGAGTGGACAATGGAAGTAAATGTGAAAGACTTTTTGAGCACAGGTGGGAAAAATCTAAATTAGATTTATACATCCCCTGTTTATAATGTCTTTCAAAAACTCCTTTAACTTGTTTGTGCATATCTACCCATTTATTTATCTCTGCGGTTTTATTATTATTATATAAGCAAGTGTGGATGCATTCACTGTCCTCTATCGTTACTATTCCTGCAAGTTTTCTGCACAATAAGGACATGGCAGTGTGTATGTTTATGTGAATATGTTGGAACTGTAAAACCATTGTGTGAATGCATGTGTGGAAGAAAGAAGTGACCAGGACCAGCACAAGTTTTACCGAACACATTGCTGTCTTTATTAGAGCCTTGTCTGGCAGTAATACTGAAAAAAAAGTGAACTTAGAACAGATGGTGGTGGCAGCCCACAGCTTTTTTTTTTTTCTTCGTCCTGTTTTTCTTTATTTCTTTGATATTTTTCTTAATTTTTTTGTGAGAGTACTGCGACTTCTGCTTTTCTGTGGCATGAATAACATCAATAAAAGAGACAGTAGGGAGAGAAAAAAGAAATATACAACTTATATTACACTGTGTTATGAACAAAATATAAATCTATAACTCTATGTTATATTTACATAATTATCTTTCTTGATTTTTCAAGTTGAGATGGTAAGATATTTTTTTTACTTGTAATAATTCTTACTTTGTTTTGAGCTCCACTCATGACTTTGATTGTCTTAAATAATATCATCACCATCATCATTTTCATTGTCTTGATATGGGGTCAGACCTTGCCAGCAGGGATGATTGACGTCTTAATGCCCCACCCACCCACCTGATACCCTAAAAATGGATTGATCCACTTAGTCCTCTCTCTCCAGCATCGGGTTAAACCATGTTGTGATAACAGGGGTGACTATACAGCAAAATTAAGACCCAGAGGCTCATTATGTGGCATGTAGCGAACATCTACAGCGAGAATGATTGTGGGGATCACTATGTGACAGCACACCTGAAGAGTAGTCATGGCTCCTGTAGCGTCGCGTGGAGCTCAAACAAAGCAAAGGGCTCCTGATGAGAAGTGACTTTAAAGATACTGTAGATATGTCTGGTCGTCTTTCAAACACAGTGGAACACCCTGGTGGATCACGGTAAACACTGCTTTCCTATGATTTAAAAAAACACCAAACAAGATATATGTACAGGATTTTAAATCTAGAATACTAGATTTCATAAAACAGAAAAAAGGACAGCATAGGATTCGTTTGGTTGTCATGATAATCTCTTCATTTGAAATGTGTGTTAGTGATTGTGTTCGTGCATGTATGTGTGAGTGCATCAAAGCCAAAGATGTTCCACTGTGTCTCGGTGAGGCGACCAGAGCTAGTAAACGGGGACGGGACTCTTTGTTCACAGAAAACAGTTTCCAAAAGTGATAAAACTGATTTCCCCCCAAAAAAAAAGGCAAAAAAAAGAGAGGAAACTTCACATTATACATTATAATAACCATTACAAATAAAATTATAATAACAATAAAAAATCATGTTCTTCTTTTTCTCAAAGTCTGAGTGCTTTTTAGAAATGGGTTTGGACATGAAAAGGTTATGTCTTCAGCTCGGAGGGCCGGGGTCAACTCCGCCCGCCCACCCGTCCGGGGGATTAATACAAAACGAACGCATCAAAAAAGAATGGAACAAAAGAATGCAAAACAAAGCAAGGTAAAAATGACAACTTTTGTTTAGATCTAAATACCTACCAGCTAAATAGAATAATGTTTCATTGACTGTCATAGTTTCATATGGTCATAAAGAGGAGAAAAATAAATTATACTGTACATAACTTACTAAACTTAGGAAACGCTGACCATCCTTATAATTATTGTTAATAATATTATTAGACTAGAGGCAGTTTGAAGAGAAATAATAAAATACAGTATTCAAATACAAACAGAAACACTGACTGGCTGCTTCAGCTCAGCTCTGCCCACTGGGGGCAGCAGGACGATGTTGATTGGAGGGAGCAGGAAAACACTGAGGGACAGAACAACAGTTGTGTGTGTGTGTGTGTGTGTGTGTGTGTGTGTGTGTGTGGTACAGTAAATAACAGC
Source organism: Bovichtus diacanthus (assembly GCA_943590825.1). Classification (NCBI taxonomy): domain Eukaryota; kingdom Metazoa; phylum Chordata; class Actinopteri; order Perciformes; family Bovichtidae; genus Bovichtus; species Bovichtus diacanthus. The sequence continues at coordinate 651,818 of CALSBV010010890.1, read as the reverse complement.
AGCAGTCTATGCCCGTCTTTCTGTATCCAACACCTTTTGAGCCTTTTTCTCACACTGAAAATGAGATTTTACACAAATGTGCAAACGCCCAATGAATGAGTACACACAGCACACACCGACACACACTCGAGCAAAGTCGTTCTGAAGTTTTGCCCTGGACGAGATCAAGATAGAGGGACGGAGCGAGAAGAAAACTGGTGGATTGTCTCACAACACAGTGCTTTAGTTTCTGCTCCGTGACCCCAGAGAGACTCTCCTTCTCCCCCCTGAAAATCCCTCAAAGTGGGACAGTCCACGCCTTACTGGTCAGTCCTGGCTGGACCGTCCCATCGGATTCCAATTTGGGAGGGAGTGGGCAGTCACAAAAACACAGAGAAAAAATGGGTGAACAGCTGACAGCACACTGCGAGGTCGAAGAAAAGATATGTTTTTGTTAAAAATAAACATGTCTGATGTCTTTCAGGTGCTTTACAACAAAAGGGGGAAAAAAAGAAATGTCTCTTTTTTTCTATTATTACTCAAACTTGTAGCACAAAAACAACAAATCACATTCACAAGCCACTTATTGGCACCGTGTACCTGAGTGAGAATATTATAGAACCAAAGAACAAAAAAAGCTGTTTTTTTTTTTTAAAAAGTGTCTCTTGATAATAAACAGGTCCGCCATCTTAAAGTGTCATCTGTTAGCCTTTGACAGGTCCACTGATTCGTCTTTCATTTGAAAAGGTCTGCTTTTTCTACAAACAGGACTAAAAGGTTGCTTTTTGAGTGTGATTTATATTTCTCCTCACTCGTGGTAATACACTCAAAATCTTGCAGTAGTACTTGAATACTCCTCAGCAAGCTTCAGAGGCTGGCTTGGTCAGACTCCAGTTAGTGTAACAGTCAGTGTGAGTGACAGGTCCTGTGCTTCAGTTGATTGATCAGATGCTGGTATCAGGACTCCAGTGGGAGGGCCTCGGCTCTGTTAAAGGAGTCCATGTTAGTCAGGAGGGGGAGACGGTGGCAGGTGTGGTGAGATTGGGACTCAAGGTGATTGGCAAAAAGAGAAAGTTTTCTTCCTGATTGGAGGGTTTGGGATTGTGTGGGATTAACCAACCGTGATTGGCTTGTAATTAGGCGGCTGTCATGCCTTCCTATTGGGTGATATGGTTCTCATTATCGCTGGTGTAATCTGCCTCTTCATCCTCGTAGTCGAAGTCGTCGTACACGTCGCCGTTGCTGTCGTCCAGCCGTAGCTCCTCCTGCTTGATTCGTGGCTCGTCCCCCTTCAGGCCGGCCATGTGGGGGTTCTGGTGGTGGTTGGCATTTGGCTCGGGGCTGCTGGACATGCTTGAGTGCTCTGAGGGCATCTGGGGTGAGGGCATTCCTGCCATGGACAGGGCACCTGGGTAAACCACGCCTGCAGAGGACAAGGGCATCTGGCCCTGCTGCCTGTAGCACACGCAGAAGAGGGATGTTAGTACAGGACAGGCGGCATCTGAGCTGTGGTGACGGTTTCAAACTAAATTAAGATAATCTGGCTCTAACGAGGGTAACAATCTGCTAGTCAGGCTCGCTGTTTCCCCTGTTTCCAGTCTTTGTGCTCATATTTCCAGAAAAAAAGGTCAAACTACTCGTCTTTTAAAATGAAGGGATGTTTACATCACCAATTTGTCTACCGGCTGTGACCAGTTCGGCCAAAGAGTGTTTATATAAACACTTTTTAGAATTCTGAAGAAAGGTAACAGGTTAGGATAATTCACAAGAAACACAGCAAAGATTAGAGGAAAGTTTTTGAAAAAATTTACATTATTCTGTGTTCCAGATATGTTTTTTTTTTCCTACTCCCAGAATCCTCCTAGGTTAGAAACTACTGTCTTTAAAGTTTATTTAAAAAAAGTAATGTTTAAATTTTCTTTTGTTTTTGCTTGGAACTAATATCATAAGCTTGATACATTTTCAAAAAAAACATCAAATTAATTTCAATTAAATAAAAAAGAAAATGCTACTTATTTGCTCATTTAAAAATAAATATTAAATATTAATTCTACTGAAAACTTCTGTATTTCCTCTCTTACCCCACACTGAAGTATTGTCTCATTTCCTGTCTGCGGGACCTCATGATGGCCTTGTACTCGCCGATGCGCAGCTTCTTGCCGTCCACCAGGCAGGTGCGTTTGGGTCGCGGCTTGTACTTGTAGTCTGGGTATTTTTCCAGATGCTGCTTGCTGAGGCGAGCCTGCTCCTCATAGTAGGGCTGCTTCTCCAGGTTGGTCATGGCTTTCCAGCGTGAGCCTGGACAGGGACATTAACAATGATGGTAATGATCACTTTCTGTTATCTACTGTATCTCTTAGGAACATGGCTACAAAGAGTAGAAAAATAAATTGGCACCGTTTGAAAAAAAAACAGCAAAGCAGTAAACATATATATATATATATATATA